>CM020215.1:209783382-210358382 GCA_009819775.1 Phoenicopterus ruber ruber
TCCATGGCTCAAAGGCAGTATCACAGTGTCAGTGCTTCGGACCCTGTAGCTAGCATCGCACTGAATTACAGGCTCAATCTGGAGGTTTTTCCCTGATTTCTTCTCTCCTTTCCATGTGTGAAATCAGCTGGGGTGGATGGTCTTACACTACGCTCACGGTGCTTTCCTGCAGCCCAAGGAGCCTGCCGGGCACCTCTTGCATCCAGCCAAAAATCCACCCTCCTGGGCACCAGAAATGAAAAAATACAAAACAAAGCCAGCCTACCATGCCTCCTTCCATAGGGTGGTTTATCAACTCGTAGAACTCAATCAACAGGTGATGAAGTAAAATAGCAATGATGGCAGGCCGCTCAGCTGATGGTCGCTCCTGACACATCTGCACTGAAAAGATTCAGTTCGCTTACTCAGAAGAGCTCTCACTCTCTGACCAATGTTGATTGATGTGCAATGCAAACATGCGGTCTGGTGCCCAAGCTTTAAACTCTTTTTAATCACCTCCTTGGGTTTTTTTGGTTTTAATTGAATTCCTGAATCACTACCTCTCTTTGCATTAGTAAATTCCATCTTGATTTATCAAGACTCAGGCTTCAACCACCGTATTTAATAATTATGCCTATTTGTTACCATTACTAGCACCAAAATCCTTGTAGCCCTGCACGTGTATTGTCAGATTAGTTTAGTCAACATGGTCGATATAATGAGGCACAAAGCACTTCAGGGTCATCTTAAAATCAGAGAGAGCCCCTGCTCCATGTAATCACTGCAGCACACAGGCATGTCTGCAATAGCACTTGAATGAAGGAAGATCTAAAGGCTGGAACTCAACATATTCCCAGCTTCCATTTATACTATCAACACAATCATCCGGTCATCTCTCCTTTTCTTTGACAGCTGTAATATCTGCAATTAAAATCTGAATCAGTGGGGACTATTTTAAGAACAAAGAAGGTATTTCAGCTTGGTGGAGCACTGTGAGATTGGGTAGGATATGCTACAATCAGCATTCCAGCTCATTAAAACAGCTTTGCCGAGGACTATTCGTTCTGAAAGCATTCTGCAACTGTATATACACAACACAGGAACCACTCAGCACCAGCGTCTGCTGAAATCCAGCCAGCTTCATGCTGCCCTTGCACACGAAGGAACTTGACACAACAGCCCTTTGGGGTCAGGTGAACAAATGAAGCCAAGAAGAATTCGAGGGAGGCAGCGTGATTCCTCACTGGGCATTGGGGACGGTAATACCTTCTCCTCTTACATGAGGCATCACAGTAACATTGTTCTGGAGACCAGACATGGTCAGGAATTTGGTCCATGCTGCACCCAGGACGTGCCATTTGAGGTGCTCTTGCTTCTCCCCCTCCTCCATGGCAGCAACAGTTACTGCTTTCCTCTTCCAAAGCCCTACACAGCACACTGAATCCCCATCGACAGCCGAATCCCCTATCAGAATAAAAACAGAGGTGATAAAACAACAGATTTTAGAGATACTTAAGAACCATACTTCAACTGGACTCTCAGAGCTTAAAATTCAGGATTTCGGACCCTAAAAGCACGTCGGCACTGCAGAGGGAACCCTGAACAGATCCCCCGATGGGGATGTGGCATGGGGCAGGCGTGCCCATCTCTCTTCTCTGAACACATCTCGGAGTTGGGGCAAGGAAGGATGTAGCACAGGGGATGCTGCTCACCTTGACTTGAACGGAGACATGCAGACACATTGTTCACACACCAAAGCACGTTGTAAATTCAGCCGTTTCTGAGGGCATGCCTGTGTATGTCAGGACTCAGATATGCACGTGAGTTGTCCAATAAAATTGGTTTAAAATGCTACAGTATCTTTTGTCTGTAAAACTACTTACCAAATGTGAAAAAAAAAAGAAAAGTCTAGATCTCAGGAAAGAACCATAATCTTGCTTGGAAATGTTTTTAAAACAGCATGTGGAAGAACCCACATTCCCATTCAAGAAGGGTGAAAACAGGTAGTTCCTGTGAGCTGCAGGAGTTTGGTGCCGCTCAGGAAAAAAGAAAAAAAAAAAAAAGTTAGGCTTTGCTTCTCTCCAGTTGGGTATCCAAGATGATTAGAGAACCCAAGTCGCTATTTGTATTTACCTCCCTATTCTACCTGTTCAGAGAGATGTGTTCTCATAGGGCCAGACACAAAATGCCTACCACAGTGCTGGATTAAGGCAGAGAGATTTTTATTTTTTTACATTTTTTTAAAAGAGGAAAAAAACCCCAACCAAACAACACAAAAAAACCCAAGGAAACTTGGATTCTTCTCTCATTTAGTGTTTGAGCTCCTTTCATTTATTTTTCCAGCTTGCCTTTGCTAAGATTTATTTTAAGAATATTCAGTTATTAAATGCACCAGATAGCGTGAGACTAGAGATAAGTTTGAAAGACGTGACAGCAAAGCAAATTAAAATAGTGGAAGATGTCAATGCACACCTAACTCCTGTGTAACGCCAAACGCCTGTCCTGCTGCAATGGTACACTACCAAAGAATTGGATACAAACACATCCCAATGGGATTTATCACAGTGAATCTGTTTTACTACATTGCTACCTTTCAACTCGTCTTTATTGCACTTTCTCCTAAAAAAAAAAAAAAAATATTCCAACTTCCTGACCATATTAAACTAGCATAACGGATCAGTATCAAATACATTTCTGTTTTGCCAGGAAAGAATAAAAAATTGTGAAGCACCACACTGCATTAAGATACAGACTGCTCTTCCTTTGGGCTTTGGGCCTCAGTCATTTGTGTGCTCTCCGAAAAGAGCCCATGGATGCTGCCAGGACAACGGGTACCAGTCAGAAGCTTTTAAAAGGAGTCGAGATGGAAGAGGAATACAGACTGCATCCAGACACTCTCAGAATGACTGACAGCTGATCAGATAAGTCCTTAACCCAAAGGAAAATAAAATACTCATGAATTTTCATACTGCATAAAGTCATTACAAAGAGCAAGGTTGGGAGTACGTGGTCTCTGCCAGCGTGGGTGTACTGTTTGGGTCTCTGTATTTGGCACCAGCTACTGCACCCATCACTTGTCTTCTAGGAAGAGATTAAAAACTGAAGCTCTGAGGACAGGCTTTCACTAGATTAGCTCACAAATTTTCTTTTGCTTGCAGATCACATCAATTAAGCACAGAGCAAAGAGAAATGGACTGACTTGGGATGCGGACAGTCCAAGTTCAGGCCCCTGCACCACTTGATTCAAAGTAACTGGGATGAGAAAATGTGCTTGAGTTAAAAAAGGCATCTTAATTGCAGTACCCTGACACTTTCGATTTCATGGAAAGGAAGGAAAGCAGAGTGCGTTAGGACTGGTACAGAGTAAAGTCAGATTTCAATCTTTGCAAGTTACTGAAAGCACAACTGCATTTCTCCAGTCAGCTCGACGCTTCCCAGCAGGGTTAGCACAGATAAGAGCGCCTGGGACTAACTCAGTCTTGCCAAGCTGCCAACAGTCGCCTTGCCCATGTCTATATAACCTTCTTTGGCTTCCTTTGCCTTTAATGTCCCTGAGTGAATAATCACAAGGACTTTTCCATTGCTGGGTCAAGCACTTCTCTGATTCTTCGCCAGCAAATCAGAAAATTCATCCACTCTTTCAGGTACCCGGGGAAAAATGCAGGAAAGCTCTGAAGAGCTTATTGGTACTCAGCTGGATTTTGCCTGAGTCCTCACTGGGAAGTGGGAGGGTTCCCAGCTTGAGTGAAAGCAGAATATGGGCTCCGAGCCATCTCCAGCACAGCCAGCTTGAAAACATCCCCGCACACAAGCAGGGGTTTTCTGCGTGGGCACAGGAGAAGCGAGACCCAGGATTACAAGCCGGAGGCAGCACAAACTCGGCAGCCTAGGCATGTTACCAGCCAGCTGGGCCAACCCTGCTGTTTCTCAGCGCTGGTCACGGAGAAGCAGCTTAGGCTTGGTCAGCACAAGCAGTACTGCTGCGCACCTCAGTTACATCCCGACCTCGCCTCTCAGGACTAGATCTCAAAGCCAGAAAATCTGATTCCAGTCCTTGTCCCTATAGCAGCAATAGCTTAATCACAGCAGCATTCTCGCTTGCAGGAGAATAATAAATTGGCACAGGTGACGCAACATTCATCAGAAAGCCACCAGCGAGAGAGACCAATGCCATCAGCCTGAATGCTATCTGTTCACGGGCAGCTCCTCGAACAAAATATCAGGAATCTTGTTTAAAGAATGAAAACAATGAGAAACAAAAGTGTTTTGTTTGTTTGTTTGTTTTTTCTCAAAAGATATCCCTAGTTGGTGTCAGGCAAATCTTACCCGATGCCCTGCCTCCCGGAGCTGCTTTCTCACCTCCAGTGATATCCCCTCAGGTGGCGGGATCCTGCTTAAAAGTGAGGAATTAAGGTCACAGTGCCAACGTATAATATGCTGGCAACAGACCAAGCACTGTAACAGAGAATGCATAATGTAAAATAAAGAAAGACTTTTTTGCATTACATTGTCTCAGGTTTAAAAATACGAGGTTTAATTGTTAATGATGGTATAGGTAAAGCGATTTGTCTGAATAGCCTGTGTACGGCCCCCCTTTACATGGAGGCTTTGAGCATCCTGCTTCACTGCTCCATTACCCTACGGAGGTAAAAAGAAAAAAAAGAAGCTATTAGTAAGTCATAACACAGTGTATATTCAGGGTGCAGAGGAGGAGAGGAAGAGGCACCACGCTACACCTTTGACATGGTTTAACCCCAGCCGGCAGCTAAGTACCACGCAGCCACTCACTCACCGCCCCCCCTGCAGTGGGATGGGGAGGAGAATGGAAAAAAGGTAAAACTCATGGGTCGAGATAAAGACAGTTTAATAGGGCAGCAAAGGAAGAGAGAGTAATAAATAATAATAATAATAATAATAATAATAGAATATACAAAACAAGTGATGCACAATGCAATTGCTCACCACCCGCTGACCGATGCCCAGCCCATCCCCGAGCAGTGATCACCAGCCCAGCCAACTCCCCCCAGCTCATATACTGAGCGTGACATCATATGGTATGGAATATCCCTCTGGCCAGGCTGGGTCAGCTGTCCTGGCTGTGCCCCCTCCCAGCTCCTTGTGCCCCTCCTCGCTGGCACAGCACGGGAAGCTGCAAAGTCCTTGACTCAGTATAAGCACTACTTAGCAACAACTAAACCATCAGTGTGTTATCAACATCATTCTCATACTAAATCCAAACCACAGCACTATACCAGCTACTAGGAGGAAAACTGACTCTATCCCTGCCGAAACCAGGACAACCTTCAGAGACACAAGTTCACAGTCCCCCAAAAGCTGCCTGCTGTCAATCCATCCGCAGCAATAACCACACTGCTCTCTACATTTCATCGCATTGAGAAACTTGTGTTTTAACTACACTTCAGCGATGGACTAGTGAAGTTCAGGTGGATCTACGACCTGTTGGTGCCTCATGCAAAAATGAGCCAGCACTTACTTATTTCAAAGAGAACACGCTGCACGTGTATTCATTCGTCTTTGGCAAGTGGCGAGGTGCCAGGCACCCCTGACAAAATTCATCAGACTCGCTATCTGAAATAGTCTCCTCTGCTGGCCTCAGATTCTCTCATACAGAAAGGAAACAGTTAACTCTCTTGCATTTGTTCTTGACAAGCATTTTGGACTACATTTTGCTACTGCACGCAATAGCCGACTTCTCCTCATCTCATTAAGGCTGTACTGATGTGCGACACAGTCACAAAATACAATTTCACTCCCAAGTCTTGCTTTATTTTCATTCAACGCTATGCCAAGCTCAAATTTAAGAAGGTCACAACGCTTTCTCCAGTACAAACAGAAGTGCAGAATAACTCAAAAACAAACTACAAACCCAAAATGTTCTTGCACTTTCCTTCTCTCAAGTCTAGCACTGTACAGTAAAAAAAAGTCTGGAACATTTCCACAATGAAAATATGTAAATTAATTACCCTCTTATGTTGATTGATGCAAGTTATTTTGGTTGAGAACAATGCAAGTCACCCGCAGTTTACAAAACAATATGTCAATGAAATGAGCTAGACCTGCTGAAGAAAATATTTGTTGTAGCCTAAAGCTATTTTTGCACATGCATAACCTTGAATTACAGTTTTTAGAAGAAAAAAATACCACTTCCACGTTCTGATTAGCAACTAGTAAGTTGAGACTTGCTTTTCCTCAAGTACTAAGGAATCTATTAATGTACCAGACAAAAATACACCAAAGAAGGTTACAGAGAGCATATTATCATCCTTCATAATCCCAGCAAATGAGAAGTGACAAAACTGAAACATTTACAGAAGCAGCTTTTTTATCAAGAAAATAAAAATGCTTCAAGGCGTCAAGTGTTACTCTCTCAGCATGTTTTCTCCTCCTCCAACCCCCCCCAACATATTTGCATGAAGAAAAAAATAACCTTTATAAACAAAACATCACAGATGAAGCCTCGCTTTGCATCAAACCTTTAAAACACTTCATAGTACCTTCTGGAAGGGCCAGAGCTGCTTGCTGCTCCAGCCTGACCTCTTACACCCTGGCCAAGAAATAGGATACAAGTCATGCTGGGGAGGCCAAGAGGGACCCATCAGGGGTGTTGGTACCAAAGGGATTCAGGGTTGGAGACAACCAGATAGCGGTGGTTAAAGTCCCTTCACACCATTTGGGGTGCGACATACCTACAGCTATCAATAAGATGCCAACAGTCAGGACCTGCAGGTACATCACCTGCCGAGAGGTGGGTAGGACAAGTCGGACCTTTGCACGGAGGAGCCCAGCTCAGGGCATGCAGGTCTTGAAACCACTACACAGCAACCCCATAAAAATTAAGGGGCTTGCTGGTTTGCTCTTTTTAAAACTTGGGCAAACTAAAATGAGTCATAAGTACCAGAAAGCTTCAGATATGCAAATATACACTGCAAAGAATCAAAACATTTACCCGACACCTGCTTGCTGGAGGATTTAACTCAGTCAACAAAACTCTTGGGTAACTCCCTGCTGAGTACCCAGCTTCTTGTCACCATCTCAGCTTCTGGGAATGAAGGTTCTGGGATTTCTGTCAGAAAACTGTCTCCCAGTCCTATCTATTTCTTGTGTTAACTTTCAAGAGCGAGATGGGAGAAAACTGTGAAGTTTCACATTCCTCTACAATCCAAGTTGCTGGAGAAAGCTCGCTTTCTCACCTCCTCCCTCTTTTCAGAGCTTTTCCTGAGACAGAGCTATAGGAAATTTGATTTTATTCACTCCCCTGAACTTGCAGCATCCTGCATAACAAGCTCTCTCGAGGGTAACGCTGGCATCAGTCAGTGCTGCTTGCTGCTCCCTGAAAAGACACCAGCCACGAAGGGGAGTGGGGGGACAACCGCCACCTCCACCAGCCACAAAGCTCCCAGTATCAGCTGCGGAACAGACCGTGGGTCCTGCTAACTTCACTCTGCAGCTGCTAGGAAAAGTATTTCAGCTGCTGATCTGCATTACATTAAGTTGTTGCCCTAGAAACATAAGTGATATTACAAATTCAAGTTTCAAAAAAAAAAATATTTTGAAAAAACTTTTCACTTCTCGCTGTACCTTTCCCCCTCCCTCCCTTACTTCTTAAAAGGCCTAAAACCCAATAAATGCAAATAAAATCATGGAAACACATGAAGAAGCCTTCCAATTACAGACAGGGAGCAATTTCCAAGCGCTAATAATACCTGCATCTTATTGGACATCATACTGAGACCTAGCAAACTAGAAGAGTTTTTGCAATGGGGTTATATTATTCAGGTCCAATTAACGGTGGATGTAAAACCGAAATGAGATAAACACCACTTTATGCTAGCAGTCTTACTGAGCCTGTGACATTACCAAAGATCAAAAGAAGCATCTTAAGCAAGCTATTCTCACTGCAAAATAAATAAATACATTTTAATGAGACGGAAAATATGCTGCGCATCAAGAATTAGCAAGTTGAATGTGGAGCAACTCTGCCCTGACTGTAGTAGAGAGGAGACCTTAAAAACATCAGATTAACTAGAAGCTTGCAACAACGGCTGACCCTATCACTTCCTAGAACTCAAAATACAGAAAGAAATGTAAACTAATATATATTCTATTTCTGCAGGATGCCTTTTGTTCTGCTCACTTCCTCATAGACGGATATTACTTCTGCATAGGTGTATTATCTCTGTCTATTTCTATTTCCAGAAAGTAATAAAAAAAAAAAAAGTATTAATCTGAGGCCAACTCAGAAACAGGAAAAAAGAGTCCTGAAAGTCACCTCCCTGCCTCCTCTGAACTTAGACCAGATATACCAGAATATCCAACATTTTTAAAAGGCACATGCCATAGTTCTTCATGACTTTTATAAATTAGGGAAAGCAAAGAGAAAAACCTTCAATCTCTTAAAAAAAAAAAAGTCTTGAAAAATTAATTCCAAAGATGACTAAGAACACAACTTATGGAGTATACCGTTACTGTACAAAAGAAAGACGAAAAAACAACCAAAATATATTTTGGAGTTCTTTTCGCCCACTGACTTGCTAAAGCTACGAAAGGCAAAACCAAGCAACAATCACAGAAAGGAAGGAAAACTTCTACCTAACTGCAACCTGGACTTGCATTAGAAATACCTATACTACACCAAAATAAGATCCATACCAAAGCATATAACATAATTATTCTTTATCCACTGAGTTGATGATGACTCCTCCTGAAGTGAAATACTGTTCTGGAGCTGTGCTGTAAAACTAACGATATCATGCACTCCCGTTTTGCTTGCTGCATTTTCATGAACACACCAAGTATTTTCCCCTTTCAATTTTAGGCTGAGATTTTACAATAGAGCTAAAATTTCTCTCAGCTTCAACTCATACTAGAGATTTTCTTAGGCCACTTTTTCACTTGTATTTGCACACTACCACCTAAAGCCAATGTTTTTGCACAAACATACTCCCATGCTTACAACAGGGAAATAAAAACCCGATGCAGGAGTACCTAGCCTAAAGAAGCTAATGCCATGTGAGATGAGGGGTGTTTCCAGCTGAATGCTACTACCCCAGGTTGAACACAAAACACTGATGAAGAAGGAGAAAAAAAAAAGAAAGAGGAAAAGGCACATCCTTTTTATAGAATCATAGAATAGTTTGGGTTGGAAGGGACCTTTAAAGGCCATCTAGTCCAACCCCCCTGTAATGAGCAGGGACATCCTCAACTAGATCAGATTGCCCAGAGCCCCGTCCAGCCTGACCTTGAGTGTTTCCAGGGATGGGGCATCTCCCACCTCTCTGGGCAACCTGTGCCAGTGCTTCACAACCCTCAGTGTAAAAAACTTCTTCCTTATGTCTAGTCTAAATCTCCCCTCTTTTAGTTTAAAACCATTACCCCTTGTCCTATCACAACAGGCCCTGCTAAAAATTTTGTCCCCATCTTTCTTAAAAGCCCCACGTTGTAAATTCATTACAACAACTAACAAAGCCACTGAGACACACAAATATGACGCTCCAAAATATCAAGTTTATTTTGAGAGACAGTTGTGCAATGAGGTAGTTCTAAAATCGCCCTTCGGGCGGTCTGCAGGAACAAGATCCTATGGCAAAGACAGACTGCCACAACCCTCCGGAGGCAACGGAGCCACATCCACACCTCTAATCATTTCTTTAATTTATAACTTGGATTAATTTATCCTAACACTTCTATGGATTCATTCGATAACTTGAAGAAGACTGGACTTGTCTTTTAGTCCTAGTCATTTGGTAGGTTGACTTTCATTACTCCTGCAACTGATACCACCATACAACTGTGTATTAAATGAAGCATGATTTCTTCCCTGAAAACTACTCGATCCAAAATATAATCCTGTAATACACCAAGAAATTATTTTAAGATGTCATACCCCTTTAGTACTGTATCACTAGTTTTACATGCCTCTAGAAGACTCTAGAAATTGTTTGTGTAACTTCCTTAGCCTTCACAGTAACAGGACGACTCAGTTAATTTATTTACATTTTCTGTAATTTGGCATTTGAGCCCACAGAGACATTACTTTGTTCTCATCGCCACTCAAATTCTGCCTTGTTAGCGTCTAGAGAAATCAATGCCATGAAGCATTTCATTTTTATAACTCCATCTTCTTTCAAGCTAGAGCTTCATTAATGTGAAAACTAAACAGGTACACAGCTCGCTGTCTCTCTACATGTTAAGTAAATTTATACAGATATAAAAAGAGAAAAAATAGATGAGGATGCTTGTTAATTCTGTGCATGCACACACTTTTTTTTCTATTAAAGTGTCCCCTTCAAGTTTATGAAAGTTTTTTAAAGTGTTTGGAGAATAACTACAGGTTTCAATGTGCAACAACCATCTCTTGTTATTTCTTTTCCACCTTGTCCCCTAAAGAATGGGGGGGGGGGGAAATATCAGAAGAGTTGGAAAATGGGAGAAGTACACTCTGAAGTTTTAAAACGTTCCTAAACAATTCCATTTGCGTGAAAATCCTTTTCTGTCAAAACCAAAGTGACCAAACAAAATTAAGTAAAAAATTTAGAGGTTCCAAAGCATTTTCAGAACAATGGATCACTCGGGATTTCTCTCATATTTTCCGCTGAAACAGCAGACTGGGCTCCCCAGGGTGCCGGTAAGTCTCCTCCTGCAGCTCTGCAACCCCCAGTCAGTCCCAGACCACTCCTGGCTGACCAGTACCAAGGCATAGCCCACCCATTGCTGAAATATCCCCAGCATCCCCTCTCTGTGCTGTAACAGTTCAGTTCCTCCAGTTGTCTCGAGTTTCTTGGATTGACATATCACTATTTTAATCCTTCATTTAACACGCAGAAGTCTACATAAAGATAGGTTTGAATTTTTTCTTCCTAAAAAGAAAAAAAAGGATGGTTAATACTAATAGGTTTGAGTCTTTTTTTTATATTGACATGTCCATATTCTGACCCATGAATTACTCTCCTCTTCCATGAGCCCTAGGATGTTTCCAAAAAAGCTACGGTATACAGTCACACACCCCCCAGCAACCCTTTCCTACACTACCCTACGTGATCCCCAGATACACCATGATGATCGCTGACTCCTTTCAAGCACTTAAAACCTCAAGAGCCAGCACTTCATTCATAACCACATAACTAAATAATGAGGTTTCCCAGTGCAAAATGGAAGCATGAGAACGCTCCTGTTTTGCCCTGCCAAACTCCAGTCCCTCTTTCAGTGACCTCCTCATTATGTGCAAAATAATTGGACTCTTACCCTTGTGTTCATCAGGGAGAGGGAATTGGTGTCGTCAATTGCTCATCGCGCAAACGGCTTTCTGCGGGTCCCGAATCAGGGCACCTCAATTCCTGCGCACGCCCCGTGACCGCAGCCCTGTGCAGGGGGTCCCTCGGTCTGTCCACCACCCACGCAGCAGCACAGTTTGCCTTGCATGGGACACACACCGAGACGGAGCCTCGCACCAAGGTCACCAATCACACGTGCAACAGAATAATCTCGCACAGCCTCAATTAATCTGCTTTAGCCTCTCCATCCATAAAACCCAAAGACAACGGGTTTGGCTATCTCGGCGTGGGAATGCAGGGCTGACACCAGCTTTATCTTTATTTCCAAAATCAGAATATAAGAAGTTTTCTACAATTTTGACTCTGTATCCAGTATTCTTTGCTTTACACCACCAACCTCACCGCCTCTGCTTCAGCGTCTTTCTTCCAGCCTCGCTGTGTGAGAACTGCAAGTCTGTCTCGGGTCTTTCTCAGCTCACTGACCTACTTACTACCACAAAGACAGGCATTAATAGAATTTTCTTTCTCTTTTAATTTCTGCTATTTTTTCCTTTCTAATTGCTGATTCCCAACTACAGACTCTGTAAGTTAAGTGTGCTTACCTTTGTCAAGAACTTTGTACAAAAACTACTTTCAAAAAACACAACGCCCACATGCTCTCAATAGCAGACACCTTCAGCAAAGCACATTAGCAACTGCTAACCATCCTGGGTCTTCACATTAAAAGAAACCTAGTAGGGGCACTCTCTCTCTCTCTTTTTTTTAATTAACCTATAAAGACCTTTCTTTACTCTTCTTTCACCAATATCCTTTTCTAACAGACACTAGTGTGGTAGCACTACTGAACATCACTAAACCCACCCAAGATGATAAGTGAGGAATTTTTCTCATCTGATTTCAGCCAGCCAGAAGTTATATATCTAATCTAAGTGAACTCCACTTCTGCTGTAATCAATTAAGAGCACCATGAATCACCCACCCCAAGTGCCTTGCCAGAGGGAGGGAGGAAGGGAAGGAGGAATCCCACCTGGAGGTGCTTCTCATTCACCATAGAGGGAGCCTCTGCTACTAGGCTGGGGCAACCCTTCCCAGGTGGGATTCATTTATCTCCAGCTCTGCTGATGATAAGGAGCCCAGGAGACCTGTCGTCTTCACAGAGGGGCACCAGTTCAGAGCCTGGACTAAGATAAACTGCACCTCTATGAAGGCGCATGAGTGACTTCTGACTACCTTAAAATCTTTACCTCTCTTCTCTAGAGAAATACCACTTAATTAATTTTATGCTGTTATTAAGTGTCTCTTACAGGCAGGGAAGAGCAGGAGGGAAATTTTGAGTTAAACCAACATGCACAGCATCCTAACCAACATGATCCTTACTTCACTATCAGGACAGAGCTGGGCCAAGCTTACGCAATGCACAGTCAAGGATGTAGCCAGGGCTTGCACTGCTGGAGGGACTCAGGAACAGCAAGGCAACAAACTGGGATTTCTTCTTCTTTGATATCTCCCCTTATGTGTTCCTTGCTATACGTGTAAATGTGCACTCTGCACAAGAAAAGTCCAAGATGGTGCAAGATAAAGTAAGATGACAAGAGGAAAGAGAGCCCCAAAGGCTGAAATCACAAAAGTTTGGTTTTTCAGAGAAAACGCAGGTGCTTCTTGGTTCCAGTCAAGCAGGATTAACAGAAAATAATGGTGGCAGCAGAAGAATGTGGATCCACAATATCCTACACACATCTTTGTGCTCCTCTGATCCTAGACAAAACCAGTGAGCACATTAGATATTGGCTTAAATGAAAGGCAGTGGTGTATCAGCCAACCTGTGGCGAAAGGGAGAAGAGGGTTATATCCAACACAAAAGGAGCTTAGGGGCCTGCAGTACCACCAAATCCATCTCAGGACTGGTCTCCTCCTGGGTACACCAGCTCTGTATATTACGTAAAAAGCTCCCTCCCAAAGGAAACCACACAACTACCTTGTAGTATCTTCTTCCTCTTGGGCAGAACTGCCGAGCATGGTCTGCAGCTCACCAAAGATCTGAGGACAGATGGGTCTTGTAACTTACTCAACCACTAACCCTTGTGTGGCCATGGAGCAAGTCAATTCACCTGCCTCTGGCTTGATTCCTTCATTTCTAAAATGGGAGTGAGTAAGGATCCTGTCCTTTGTCATGAAGCCTTTTGATATTTACCAGTGAAACAAACCACATGTTTGTGGGCTGAAGCTGTGTCCCTGGTACCTAAGTGCAACTGAGCCTCCAGAAGGGGCTGGCTGTGAAGCTCTCAGCAAGACCATACCAGATAGCAGCAGTTCAGGGCTGTTTAGCAGCATTTTGACTCACTATCAGTCATTCCTATCAAAATGCTCCATAAGGTCCCTCCTTCTCAAGGTTCATCTTCTGAAACACCCACACACTAAATACCAAGATATACTAAATGTTTTCTGGGAACTTATTGGAGAAAGCTATCGCGAGAAGAAATCAAAATCCCATGCCTCTGCAGTACCACTGCAGGTGGAGCACAAGTCTGTCCATTTAAATGAAGGGTGAGGGTTTGTTACTAATCTCTTCCTAGGAGATACAGCTTTGGGACTTACTCCTGAGGGTGAGAGAAGCCCACCAAGCCAACAGCTGCATTGAAAACTTCACCGTCAGAGATATTGCAGAGTTATGCAATACCAGACCTGCAGGTGATGGGCAGTAACAGTTCTCTCCAAATGAATTTGGGAAATGTTCCCAAGCTTAAAGAGTTTCAGGATTTCCACTTTTCCCTTCACTTTCTTGTTTCAGTGGCCCACACTGGAAAGAGCCCTGACATATAAACAAGGATGGCAAAATGGCTTCCTCGGGGGAACTGCCGGTCTGCAGACTTATTTCTTCATTCCATAACTACTAAGTGAGTATCTCTGGCTGGGTTTGAAAGTCTGGGTATTACAGAAGATGCCAAACCTTTATATCTTCACAATACAGCCAGTGATGAAGTCTGCTCCACTCAGGGTCCAAACTCTTAGGGAGGAAAGAGTTATTGGTTTTGGAAACAGTGGCAAAACCCACACTTCTCATTCTTGTTGTCCCAGTGACCCAGAGTCAAAGTCAACTCATGAATGGCCATGGAAGAGATGCTGAGGGCTAAAAAGGAATCAGTACAGGAAAGCAAGCTAGAAAAAGGTTTTTTCTTTAAAATTAACAGACTGATAGTTTTAAAACCCACAGTCTGGTGTGTTTTTAGCTTATTTCTGTGGTTTTCTTTGGCTCATGATAAAATAACATCACTTCAAATGAAAGGCTCTGGCTGGCAATGGGAAAGAAGAGATGAGTACAGTCTACGGTGTTTCTGCATCTAGATCTCAACCACTTCCTGGTCCCTCTTAGCTGCACCCGGGGTTGACCTGCTGGAATAAGCAGTGGAGGTACCTCTATTTGCAAGGCATGGCATGCAGCTCTGCATGATGGTTGGTTTTAAAATCCTGGTCAGTAAATAGCAGGAGCTCAGCAATCACTTTGCAAGGGGCTCAGCTCCCATCTCCACCCAGGAGATGAGCTTCAGCCTTACACTCACTGCATCACCCAAAGAGAAGGAAAGAAAAAGCAAACCAACCAGCCACATCACCCTCGGGAAACATGTCCAAAATTAATCCAACTTTGTCATTTTCACAGGATCTCAGCCCTACAACTTCCTAATAGGTATCTGAAAGGGCAATACTCTCAAAGACTTGATTTTTCCTTTGGATGTGGAACCTCACACTGATTTTATTAAGGTATGTTTGATCAAATGCCATGCCACAGGCAGCTCTGGCTTTAGAAGGCTGTTTTGATAGACCTACAGCTGTATATTACTGCAGATAAAGCTAGCCTAAAATCCAGCCCTGAGCTGTCACTCCCATTACACTCAGAACTGTATAACCAAGTGAGGCCTTAAATTACAATCCAGGCTTACATTTTAAAATATTTGTTATAGTTACCCCTGGATACTTTGCTGTGAAACTTGATCAATGTGTTGATATATGCAGAGATTAAGTCATCCAGCCTCTACTGGCAAGGAAGCGAACACTCACGAGAAGAAGTCACTATTCTTTTTGTCTGAAATCCAAAGAACCAGATTCTAATCTCAGCTTCACTGCAGCGAATTGAAAACGACTCTACGAATGCCAAGAACAACTTAACCAAGAGGACAGTACAAACTAGGACTTCAGCTAACCTTCAGCAACAAATATAGTTATGCCGTCAGTACAATAAAGATAGCCCACACATAAAGTGCACCCTGAAGGTGGACAATCCTATTATGAATAACTTTAAAACACGTAAGAGCACCATTATTTAAACTCTGCAAGGATATACCACAGTAACAGCCACAATCCTCAATGTACACATGCGCTGCACAAAAACTCCTACTCCACACAGGATAATGACCCACATAATTTCTGCTTAATGATTCCTATTAAAGCCGGTGCACACCTCCATATAACCCCTGAAGGGCATCTGCAAGAACGGCCATGAGCACAGCATGCTCCGTGGCCATGACAAGCTCCTTGCCCAGCCTGCGCCTTCTGCGCACGGCTGCTGTGCAAGCCCCCAGCTGCCTGGGAGCACCAGCAGCCACCACGGGTACTTGGGTTCTCAAGCTCCTGACTCAGCGGAGAGCTGACCTCCGGCTGTTAGAGAGCAGTTTTGGTCCCGATGGCAACATCGGAACAACCCTCGAGATGCCGAGTTGACATACCCAACAGGACTACCCAAATGAGTGATGATGCTTCTAAGACTCCAGCAACACATCAATCGGAAGACAAATTACTTCTGATGTAAAAGGCTTAAGTAAATTATATGTACAAGAGGAGATCATTGCAGGATGCTTCAGATCCCCCCGTCTTGCCAACGACCCTCTTGATGCAAGCCAGGCCAGTACGCTGGGCAGACGAGCCCCTCGCAGGGCGCACGCTGCAAGCAGGCTGTGACAGATCTGTTACCTCTGCAGGAGTGATGGAATGCTAAATTCATTTTATAAACGCTTGGGCTAAGAAGTACTTGCACAGCAGAGAAATTATGAAGCCAAAAGGAAATCTCTCAGAAGAGTTACTGAGAGAAGGGATGTGAATTTCTGCAATAAACACGCTCCTTTAGCTTTTGTCTGCCTATCACAATAACGACTTATTCAAAGCGTCTGGGAATAGGTAGTAAAATTCCTTTTACTATTATCATCTTATTTTTTACAGATAAAACAACAAACAAATAATATAAGGGAAGAAATATACCCAAAGTTACCAACACTTTAATAAGAGTCCGAAATTCGAATCTGGTTCGGTCTCAGTCGGATCCTTCGTACATCATTGTCTCCCAGAATCCATGTGCAGACACACTTTCTGCTTGCGTGTACAGTTAGCTAATGAAAAGCTAAGTCTGAAAGCACATTTTAGGCATGTCAATCTAAGAACACCAAAGACATTAACTATATTATTTTAGCCATGCTGAAAATCTCGGGTAGTTAAAGAGAGCTTAAAAAATCCCCCAAAACATTTGAAGTAAAGGCTAATACAGCTAAAAATCCTTATCCATCTTTCTCCCTCTCCCCGTCCCCCAGCCAGGTACCTAGCATAGTCCAGGGCCCCCAAAACGTCCACATTCCTTTACTCAGTCACCGCCATCAGGAACCAGCACCTTCCCACTGTTTCTTTTCCCATCCTTTGCTCCTCAACGTTCATTAACCCATGCCCAGACATGGAAGTACCCTCCACTCACTCCTTACTCATCTTGAAATCCTCTCTCTCCTCCCTTCCACCTTCTCCTTAGTCTTCCCACACTCACACCCTACACCTGAAAAGGTCAGCAGTGGATCAACTGGTATTTATTAATGTTCAAGAATCATTTTAACTCTCACTAAACAACTCCAAACAGAGGGAAACAGCTCTGGGAAGGATGTTGCAGGATGCAGCTTCTGGAAACAGCTCAGGAAGCAGAGAGAAAGCGAAAAAGAAACAAAACTCCGCATCCTGCTGCTTTAACACAGTATGCAGGTCTTTTCCCCGATACCCTACTAATCCATAGGGAATCACCACAGGCTTCATTTCCAGCAGGGCCCTTCAGACTCCCTATGGCTAAGATATCTGCTGGTTTGCTCCAAAGCAGAGCCCAGGCATGCACTGTGCAAGCCCAGAGGACCAGGACCCCAGCATGAATCCAGCTAAACCTCACCGTGTAAATTCGCCCAAAGACAAACCAGTGCCAAACAGATGCATCACGGATTGGTGAGAGTCAATTCTCCAAGCCCCGTCAGCAGCGTACGTGCCTTGCCATTTATTCCTGACCTCACGATATGGCTGCAAAAGCACACAGAATATTTGCTTACACTCCTAATGATCTGTATCACAACGCTTTCTACTAATGCAATAGTAAAGGAGCCTTGTGGGCATCTTTAAATATTCCCTGCACAAACCACGCTGGGTAAAGAACCTCCCAAACAGATGCTGCCGTGCGAAGCGGAGGGAAGCGGGCCAGCAGCCTGCTGCAGGGCAGCGAGGCAGGCCGGCGAAGCCCCGTCCAACACATCAGAGGTGATCCAAAGCTCACACATCATTTGGAGAGAGCTCTGCCCATACATGCAAGGTCAATAGCAAGACTTTAAAACCAGCCTGCTCCATGAAAACTCACAACTCCAGCATTATCCAACCTCCCGGCTCCAGGCAAGCAGCAGAGGTGCTAGGATGCTTTCCCACCACGCTGCCCCTCGTCTCCGCGCCATCCCTCGTGTCACCCTCCAGCTATTCAGTATCGGATAAAATTGAAGCCTTTTGGCTACTGGAAAGTAGCAGCTGCCTTTTCATTCTGTTTGTATCCTGGCCCTGAATGAAAACCTCCAGCTTCAAACAACAATAGTAATAATTATTATTACTGTTGTTCCACCCAACCCTCTAGCTTCTTCGCCAGAGGAACATTTCCTTCTGGGTAGCACAGGCTGTTTCTAGGTCCAGACCACTACAAAAATATGGACACTCACTATAAAGGGCAAAGCAGAAAATGACATTTTTTCCAAAGTGCAAGAACAAATAAAAAGGCTGGGCTTTTCCAAAGGAAACCAGCAATTAGGCTCCCTTGAAGATCCTAACAGTGAATAGCGATGTTTGAATTTTGACTAAAAAGCATCACAGCAAGCCTCTGGGAAAAAAGTCCATGCAAAACCTCAGCTCGGCCAGTGTATCCATTGTATGCATTGCACTGCAATGCAAATCCATAAAGCTAGGTGATCCCAAAGAAACACAAGCTGGCAACTCCACCTTGCATGCAATCGCACCACAAAGGTGCAGCCGTGCAAGCAGTGACTGAACTCACCTGACTGCAGCATGAGCTGCTGTTATTTAATCACCATTTAGAGATACTTTCAAATGACAGCTTTCAAAAAAAAAAAAACCCAAAACCAAACCCACCCCAGACATGTAAATGTCAAAATTATTAACTAATTATTTAAATATGAAGAGTCAACAAATTATTTCACCCTGTGGCAGAACACAGAGACATCCTCTTAAGACTCTGTGTGCCGTGATTTGTTTAAGCAATATGGGACATAATCATGTTTAATACTAAAAAGATACCAGTGCAACACATCTGATAGCAAAACTGACATTTATACTGTCATTATACGCACTTGTCGCTAAATTGAATCTGCATTATCATGAGAAGGGCTCAGATGGTTTGAAGGCAAAAAATGTAGTGTATGTTCAATGTTATTTAGGAATATTAATAAGCTCCTTTATTTTAAGATGTAAAACATTAAGAGGGCTCACGTTTAACCTTTAACAACATTCAAGTGGCTGTAATTTTTATCAGATTGTTTGGATTTTGATTTAGCTCAAGTCCTGAAGCTACAATTAAACTTGCAGGTACCTTCTCTCACTAGGCTTCCTCCAACAGCTGGAATAATCTTTGAAGTCTGCAAAGACACAGAAGAAGTGTTATTTACCGCTGGATTGCACAGTGCAAGCAGAGACAAGTTGTGTTGTGCATTTCCAGGGCTGGTGACAGACCATTTCTCACCAGCACTACAGGAAGTCACCGAAACTATTTTCCCCTCCCCAGATGCTCTACAGGACCAAGCTAAGAAGCTGCAAATGCTGCAGGGCAGGATTTTAAGAAGTGCTCTGAATTGCCCAAAAGAAACTGTCATTACAGTCAGCGTTAAACCCCCCCACCAGCTCCACTGAAGGCAGAAGTGGCCTAACTCAGCCTGTCGATGGCCACCTGCCTGGAAAGCCCAACACATCTCAGGATGGGATGCTAAACCCTTTTAAAAATAAAAAATAATTTCAAAAAAAAAAATCACAAATGCCTTTTAAAGCAGAGAGAAATCCACTCAGACGGGTAGGGAAAGGGGAGGATTTCAGCCCAGAGGAGCCGCCCCGCGCGTCGCCGCGTCTCTCTGACCAGCTCTGCAGCCGAGGGACGGAGCCGCAGGTGGAGGGGCAGCACCGCCGCACCCGCCGCAGAGAACGCGCCGCGTTGGCACGCGGGTGATGGACAAGGCAACGCTCGCTGATGTCAAAGGAAGTTACGCTCGCGCACCGAAAGCCGTACAATTAGTAGGGGCGTCATCCAGGAGGAAGAAATAAAATATTGCTTTCTCCCAGGCGAAGCCACTGGTGTTTTTCGTTTGTGTTAACTTGCTGTAAGTGCCTGCAGGGTCCATGCTTTGATTTACTGTGGATGATGGGCAGTACAGGCACAGACGTGTTTAGGTATAATTATTATAGTAGCCAGGCTCATATACTAAGATCGGCAGCAAAATCAACAACAGCTCAATAAGACAACGGAGAATTTTCCAACACAAAACCCTACACCACTCACATCAAGGTCTGCGCTTGATTCTTTCAAGGAAAAAAAAAAAAAAAAAAAAAGAGTGAAATCAGGAGGTTTTGAGATCAGTGGTAGCCTTGCCACGGAACACCAATTTCACCCCAAATTACTCTGTATTTTGCAGTTTTCATATGAAGTTAAGCAAAAACCAAGCTAAGAACGGTGTGTCTCTCAAACCACCACAAGATGCATATTCTAGTCCAGGACGCAGCAAGTCCTGCCTCCAGCTCCCAGCTCAGCCCTCAAGTCTAAGCACTAAAGCGAATGCGGCCCTTAGGGTTTAGACAGAGCAAAGGATATTAATGGTTATCATCAACTCTTTGGACTGCACTTATTAAAAAAACCCCAACAAACCCAGAAGCTGGAAGTCCGCGCAGATCCCAGAGCAGAGGTTGGAAGGGCAGCCCAGCGGGGTTTGCTCGGATCCCTCTTCACACCACTGCCATCTTTTGCATCCTGACAGTACTAACAGTGCCCCAAACTTACTTGCCATTGATACACTCATCCAGACTTTAACATCACTAGTATGACTTCAGGGTCTGATTCGATGCCTATTACGGTATCTATCATTTTTCATGCTGGGACAAAATGAGGCCTATGCACTTATCTAAATTAAATGCGAATTAGGACTGTTTTGTTTTAGAAGCATAAATTCTCATAGAAAACAAGCTAAGAGACACTAACAAGGTATAATTTATAACTGTTTAAGATATTCTCCTTATTTAAGTCTCTTAAACTAAAGACATAAGGATGCACACGGAACACAGGCTACTCAGTTCCGCATTAGTTTATATTTTCATCCCTTTTGTCATCACACGTGAGCAAAATACCTAAAAGTCTGGGGCGAATGCACGGTAAAAGAATGCACTGTAAAAGAAAGCTGTCTGCGCTGGAATTACAGACACCAAAGTGTTCCCATTGTAAAAAAAAAGATTCAAAAAATATCAGACAGATCCACATACCTCAATCCCAGTCAACATTTTTGTTGTATATTAACAAATCCTCTTGTATGCCACTGAATATAATAAACTGAAGCAATGCATTTCTGCTGAGAAGACCAGTTTTATTACATGGCCATGACCTGGACCAGCTTTCAACCAGCACTGATTAAATGCAAATTCTAATATTCTGCACCACACACCTTCCACGTGGTAAAAAAAAAGTATCCAACACTTCCCATTTGTCGCTGTCATTTAGCATAAGAATTTATCTGGATGCTGGATATATGAAGTGTCTCTGAGAACAGCTCACTAGATCACATATACATAGAAAACTCACTCAGTGTGCACGGGCTAAGTAGGGTTGAAATAATGAATGTACTGTTGCTTCACATATTGAATGTCTGTCACTAAACCGATAATTTGCAAATGCAGAAGCAGGGACTGGGGATACACTGGCTGCCGCCGCTGACGGCTCCCTCCACCGCAGCCTGAAGCAGCTAATCGTGCTCAGTTCAGAGTGCCTGATCCATGTTCCAGGAACGACTCGGGACATGAGCAACGAGACAGTCAGCATGTGTCCACATTTAGGGTTTTATTTCCACTCGTATCTGCCCTGATTTCCTTCCCAGGAATGCTGTGCTTGTGAAAGGCACAGCGTGACATCCTAAGAGACTTACATCTTCTCTGCACTAACAGACACGGTCTGGGCGGCAGCAGAAAAGTAAAAGCTTCCCTACAGCATACATCAGGATTACCAAAAAGAAGGGAGGACTGCTTCTGGATTGAAACTTTGGCCCATCGTCATCTATGGCAAAACTCCCACTGAAGTCAGCGTAGCCAGGATTTCACCTCTGTCGCAGCGATTTTGACTCCCTGCCCATTCTGCCTTGGGACTTCAAGCCAGCACAACAAGGGTCTTAAGAGTGCCAGCAGCTTTTGTGTTATGAACTGCAGGCAGAAGTCGTGAAACGCTTCACGTAAGCAACCAAATACTCATCAGGCAGTTAAGAACTTTAAGGCACTGCCGAACTGTAAGGGTTTCAAACCTGCATCCAGAAATATGATGTTTTGCATTGGCACACCATGCTAAAACAAACCTTATCCTAACCAACTTTCTGTCCTTCAGAAAAATCTGTCTGTAAATACAAGTGGCATGAGTGCAGCTGGCACGTGTCAGAAGACATTTGAGAATTCAGCACAGAAATACATCTGTAGTGGAACAGCAGCTACAAACTGCTCCTAACAAGCACTGGCTAAACACTCTAACTCTCTCCTAATTGCTCACTTCATTGTATTTGACAGAATCCATCAACCAGAGTACATCAGGTCACAACAGCGCAACTTGACGGTAGGAACCGTGACAACATAACCTGGTAGAATAGAAGGCCCTCGTGTCAGAAACGGAGCAAGCCAGCGCTTTGGAAAACTGGGAGGGTTATAGCCCATCACCGTCCTGCACACACGGGATAACACCACAGTAACGTAACACACAGTTCGGGAAGCGTCCTGCGTACCATCGGCACACGGGTACAGAGCGCAGTCATTAAGACGCCACCAGATGCTATGTTAAGAATTATGCTTTTAAGAAAAGGAGTAAAAGTAAAGAAAAAGACAGTATGATTTGCTGCATCAAGGCAAGTACAGCCAACCTGCTGATTTTCTACAACACTAGCACCACCAAAGGATCAGGCAGAGGGATATCCATAGTTTCCAGCCCTGCAGTACATTGGCTCCTACCTGGCTCTCTCAACAAGACTCCAGTGTTTTTGGAACACAAAGATCACGCCTGTAAGCTCTTTCTCAGCAGCACTCTCCAAAGGCAAGCTGGCTCCGGAGGGATGATTCCTTCTCTCCTCGCATCCACCACCAAGTCCTCTCCAAACAACAAAAGTAACTTTTTGTTCAACTGAAGGATAAGCCCTCTGTATGTCAGCAGGAAGAAAAAAAGACAGCCAAGAACCAGCCAGGCTATTTTGCCTTGTTCTGCTTTCCCAGCTGATGCTTATACCCTCCCCGCAAGTGCTCCAGACCAGGAATAAGCCCTCAGCGAACGCACACCGTCCGGGCAGCGACTAGGAAATGGCGCAGCACTTCTGCTCTGCATCTCTCATAGCTCACCCTCTCCTGATTTTTAATTCCTTTGCTGAGAACTCAAACCAGACTTCATAAAGCAAAGTTAAAGTGCCTGTGCTGAAGACATTTTTTTTTTCTTTCTTTCTGCTGGACAGAGATTGCTTAAGGATCCACGAAACCCTGATCAAACGATGCACCTCTCGTAAGCCTGTCTGACAGAGCTGCAAAGGGAAAGCAAATGAGTAAGAAGGAACACATTCATCTCCTCGAGTCTCTTCCTTTTAACCAACCTTGATGCTTTAGTGCCTCTGCCAGATGCCAGCGCTGACTTCCCTTTATGTCCCATTTACTTGCATTTATTTTAATTGGATCCGGGACTAAGGACACTCGGCAACCCTTAATCCTCCCAACAACAAAGCAAGGGCATGAAGCCACCACGAACAATAACCAAAAAAAAAAAAAAAAAAAAAAGAGAAAAAAAAGACACCCACTGATATGTTTCTCTGGGCAGCGCGACTCTTCTCCTCCTGCAAATAATCCAGCGGGGTTCAGAAAGTGGGCAAGAGAGGCTGGATTATTTCCTTTAATAGCAGAAGTTAGAGCTGGAAGAGCCACGTTTAACCCATCCCCAGCCGGAGCAGGTTCCCTCCGAGCGCCTCCCCACGCGTGCACCCCCCCAGGCACGCACCAGCCCTTGCACGGACACACTCACACGGACACACGCTCACGGACACTCACACGCGGGCCGAGCTTCCCCCGGCCGCTCGGCCGTCCCGGGGACGCGGAGGGCGGTCGCACGGCGGCGCGGCGGGGACGGGGACGCTCCTGCCTCTGCCCCGCGGAGCCGGCAGCGACCACCCCCGGCAGAGCCCGGCAGGGGCGGGGGCCGCGGCTGCTCCCCCCGCTGCCCCCTCGCCCCCGCCCCGGCGCAGGGCGCTCCCCCGGCTCCAACCAGCGCCCCGGCACCGGTGCCTGCAAATGGGGAGGGCAAGGCGAGCCCTCCCTTCTAAAAACATTTGGAAAACAAAAAAAAACCACACCATATATATATATAGATAGATAGATAGATAGATAGATAGATAAAAATACGAACAGGCAGGTCCTCCGGTAACATCCCGCTCTCCCCAGCCCAAGCAGCTGCAGCCAGTCCCCAGGCTCAGCCAAGAGCAACTGCAGCTGAAGAGCAGCGACAGACACGCACACCCCCTCTTTCCCTCGCCCGCTCCCTGCGACAAAAAAAAAAAGAAAAACATTAAAAAGCAGTGAGGAAAAAAATTTAAAAATGAGACCACAGCTCTCGCCTGCATGCGAGCTCAAACGCGGTGCGAGGCGGGGAGCGAGCCCAGGGCAGCCGCCCGCCGCTGCACCTTGCAAGGCAAAGTGGGAGAGCGACTGGCCGCTGGCAGGGAAGGGGAGCGGGGCATGGAAGCGGGACACGGGGACAGCGCCCGGCTCCGCTTCCCCGGCGGGGCGGAGCGGGGCGGAGGGAGCCGCGGAGGACCCCCGCCGCAGAAGTTTCCCCAAGTGGCGGCCGCAGCCCCCGCGGCCGCCGCCCCCGCGCACCGCCGAGGTTGCCCGGCGGAAAGTTTCTCCGGCGGCCCCTCCACGCCCCCCTCCCGAGCCCCAGGCGGGTACGCACCGGCCGGCTCAGCTCCGGGGGCTGCCCCGCGGCCTCCCGCGCCGGGTCTCCATGCCACGCCGCTGGGGGCTGCGGCGGGAGGGAGGGGAGGGGAGGGGAGGGGAGGGGAGAGGGGGCGATCCCCGCCCGGCCGCCGCGCCGAGCACAGCGCAGCCTGCCGGGAGCGCGGCCCGCGCCCGCCTCCCGGCCCGCGGGGAGGGGACCGCCGCCGCCGCCCGCCCCGGCCCCGCCCGCCGCGGGGCTCCCACCGCCCCAGCCCCGGCCCCGGGGGAGTCGCTGAACCGCTCCCGAAAGGTCTCTCCCCCAGGGGACTCGCCCAACGTCACCCGCTCCCGGAAAGGCGCCGGGTCCCCCGGTATCCCCCCGCTCCCCTCGGGGGTCGCCGCTGCTCTCCCGCCGTCGCGCCGCCGGGGGAAGGCGCTGGCCGGCCGGGCAGTGCCGGCTCCGTGCTCACCGCCCGCCTCCCCCGCCCCCGTCCGGCTCCGCACGGCTTTCCCTGCACCCCGAGCGGTGCCAGGGGAGCCGCTCTCGGCGTCGGCGGGAGGTGGAGGTGGCTGGGGGAGCTGGTCACCCCCCGCCGGTTAGCCCCCTCCCCCGGGACGAGCGCTGTCTGAGCGCTGGGGCAGGCTCCTGGGTACCAGCGCGATTGCAACTTGCCTGTAAGCACAGTTACAGTGCTGAGCCGTTGGTCTGTGATAGTCTGTGACGCTCCGCTGCAAAAGCTACACCTGTGCAAAGAGCTGCTCCCTTTGGCTTTACTAGCGAGGAAATATATTTAGTGCCTTCTGTGCATTTGAATTGGTGTCCAAGTTCCAATTCTGCCTATTTTAATAAGATGCTGTGGTAAGTCGCTTGTTTCATCATCCGTTCATTTCCTTCGCTATCGGTGGAGCCCAGGCCCCCGCCTGACCAGGTATATCTCAGTCAAGAGAGAAAGAGATCCTTTTCACATCATTTTTTCTTTTGTTCTTTTTTTTTTTTTTTTAACAGTGGCTACCTTCAGCTATTCCCTCCTCTGCAAGAGCTTTGAAGTGCTGCTCATTTTGTTTGGTTTCTAGTCTGCTGCTCTGTCACTTTGTCCATGCCTCCCACTTGGCTGCAGGTCACAACTGCTAACCCAAAGTACAGGTAAGAAGGTCCCCGTGAGGACCGGCAGCGTAGCGCCCTTCACCGATTCCATAAAACACTCACATGCTCCGGTCAATCTGCTGCTGTAATTTAGTGTGAAGGTGAAAAAAACCAAGTGAGCAAACAAAACCAACCAGCAGCTCCACACTAATCACAGGGACCAGGGTAATAATCACAAAGCAGGAGGGCATGGTCTGCGCTGTGAAAAATGAGAAGGAAAATAAATGCGAAAACTGCTTGTAAAATTTACCAGCTGAAATGAAAAGTTCTGCAATGGAAGCGTGTAACAAATACCAGCTTTGTTTAAAATCTACAATAGAGTTAATGATTTTATACCCACCACCTGGTTGCATTGGTCATGGAAGGAGATCTTGTGCAAGTCACCTTTTTTAGCGGGTTATTATCAATTGCATTAAAAAGCTATCTAGAAGTCACAAGAAAAGATCGGAGCCTCACTGTGTCGCTCACTGAATAAACACAGTGAGGAGATGTCCTGTTCCAAAAAGCTCATAATCCGCATCAACACGACAAATTTAGAGTGGGAGGAAAATGTATTATGCTGCAGATGGTACTGAGAAAGAAACCGATTTGCCCAAGGTCATGCAGGAAGTCTGTGGCAGAGCCAAGAACTAAACACAACTCTCCTGAAACTCGGTCTAAAAATAGTGCTTGGTAATTGTACGTGAACTCTAGAAAACACACAGTACATAGATAACCATCTTTTGACCAGTAGTTTGGAGGTGCTGGGCTCCATTTCATTATAATTTTCAACTGCACTGATAACTGAACGGTCACTTTCTAAATTTAAACCACATTATTTGAAAGTCCTCTATCCAGAAATTCATATCGTGGGACAAAAGGCACTAACAGAGAGCATCTGGGCCAACGCAGATGCTTTCTGAGTGTGTCTGCTTCTGCTACCCCTTTCCTAAGGGGAACCAGAAGGGTGTCCAAATCTCCGCCTTTGTCGCAGGAGGGGGAGATCCTGCTCCTCGTAGTGTTTTCCTGAGGCTCCAAGGGGCCGCGTTGTCCATGCCCACGCTCTGCCTGGTAGCAGTACCCCAGATTTGATCCCATATTCCACCATCCCCTCTTCAGCCCCATTAAAATATTCCCTGGAATACGGCTTTCATTTGCTCCTATGGCAAACCTGTCCCAGGTCTCAGAAGGTGCCTTCCCTGTGTCCTCTTCCTATTCCAGCTCCCTCGTACTTGTTTTCTTAACCAATGCAGAGGCGTTTCTTGCGACGCAGACCCCACACAACCGGAAAACAACAGTAACACCATGTTGCACCCTTCAGGCACCCTCACTTGTCACTTAGGAAAGCTATTTACACGTAATTTAGGGAATATTTCAACATATAAATGCTAATGAGTACTAGTAGAAGTACTTAATGCAGTTTTCCTTGCTAATCAGTCCTACCAGCATGGTAATGATTCCTGTTGTTCTTCTGGAGCTTCCTCCAGCAAGGAGTGAGCTCTGTTGATTAGCAAGACCATTTCGCATGTATATAACATTTTTGTCCATCTGTAACAATCTCATTATTGTATTTTTTTTCTCAAGGAATTGAGCAGTTCCCAACTTATTCTCAAGGAATAACTAAGGCCAGGAATTGTGTTGCCTCCCATACCATTTTACAGTCATCTATCTGTGAGGTTCACTAGAATTTACACCGCTATGAAAGAGGACCGGGAGCAGGATGGCTGAGATGCCCCAAATCAAGTAACAAGTCAGGGATGGCCAGGAGCAACGCTCCTAGCTTCACACCTCAGAACAATTTGCTATTTTGCAGCAGGTCTTTAAAGGTAAACAGCTTCAAATGACTATTGGAAAGACAGTAATGTAACTATTGTGTTTGATTAATAATGTCATCGTGCTCTACAGATACAGACCGGGAAACAGCCTCTCCTCGTTTTCCTGCCAACATGATCAGATTCAAGAAGATGTGAGTAAACCCCTGCGACAACAGAGTAGTTCACTTTCTCTTAACTCAGTAATTTACACTGAAAAGATCATAAATAATTCAGCTAGTATAAATAAAAATAAATCCAAGCAGAAAGAAAAGGTTTTCCCAAAGATTCAAGGTTCAGAAGACAGGAAGACAGGTTTTAGACCTGATGTTAACTGAACCAGTTAGCGAGCTATTGAAGCTGAATCTCAGCATACTATCATAAATTATGAAACATTGACATTTCACTTTGAATTACTGCAGAGGGCTATTTATACACTGTTTTAGAGACAGTTGCCTGGGCAAATTAATACACTTTTTCCTTCAGCAGGCCAAATGTTAGCAACACTGCTATTTTTCAAAGTATCAAACTATTTGCATATTGAAAATGTTTCGATGTGTCCCCCAGGGCTGCTGTGTGAGTTACTGTGAAAAGGTAATCAGTCATAATTCATTGGCTCCTCGATCCAAGATCTAACTTGATTCAAAATGCTACTGATGATCTTCAGTGCGAGAGGATGCTCGTTGTCAGGGAATTGCTTTCTGTTTGTAGGGCCACAGGCCACCGACGTGCAACGGGCTACGATTGCCTTTCTGGGCTTGCTACCAATAAAAGGTCTGGATAGCAGATAGCAGTGGAAGAACGAGGCATGAGCACGTAACAAAAGTATTCGCTATACTTTGCCTGAAATTTGAACTTTGGATGTGACTACATATCAAAACATCAGTTTATTGCTCGTATGTATTGGCAATGCTTTTGTCTTTTTTTTTTTTTTTAAAAGGCGGAAAATTATAACACTCCAAAGTTACTTTTTGTGAGACTACCTTTTACAGATCAATGTTTTAGGTGTCGTTTCAGTAAAGCATTGGTTAAGAATGTGCTTAAATACTGAATGGTTAGACTTACAAACAGTGCTTAAGTCCTTCGCTAAACAGTGGTTTAAAATAATTAAAATAATTATTTGAAATGTCATCCAAATTATAGGAAAATCACTAGTTACTTAGCAAACTCCATGGGTTTTGGGTCCATCATTACGAACAAGAGACTCTGGTATCTCCTGCTCAGAGCCTTTTCTTTATCTCGGAGAGAAAATCTCCCGAATCAGAAGTGCCTCAAGACTGACGTGAACAAATCCGCAGCCGAGTAACACAGTCCCACGTCCCGCAGGTGGGGTGCGCTCTGACTATCTGATTCCCTGCAGAGGGGCAGCCTCCTGGTCATACCAAGGACTTCTGTACAAATTTCTTGCAGCTTTTTTGTCTCTTCTCACTTCTCATGGCAGTGGGTAACACTAGCGCAGTGTTAAGAAAATTAACAAGTAGTGACAGCGCTCGGAGACTTCTCTAGAAGCGTGATGTGGCAGCACAAGACAGCTCAATGGTGACGACACCAGAAATTTGCTTCGAGGCCATTCTTCGCCTTTCCTCAAAAAGCGATTCCTACACAAATGCTATTCAAGGGCATCGCGGGGCACTGCTCCGCAGGAGCGTCAGCACCAGAGGGTTCTGCAGCCTGCCGGTGCTCCCGCGGGGATAGCTAAGGGGACAGGTACGGCACGTGGCTTATTGCTAGCTAGCAGTGCTGTTCAACAGGAAAGATCTCCCGGTAATGCAGAAAACATTGCATTAGGGGTTTACCGCGTCTCTCCATCTTATTTAGAGACTACAGCGAGATCACACAGCAAAAAATCCATTTTGACAGTGCATATTGAAGTATTTCTCTTGTATTATGCCAGATTATGCCTTGCAGCACAAAACTATTAGCATTTCTAGCAGCCGAACGTCAGAGGTTTGACTTAAACTTGTAGAGTGAGGTCATCCTGCGTAGAAGGGAAACATTCGGGCTGGTGTGTCTGCAGTTTCCATCATTTGAAGGACACAGTAATGTTTGTGAAGGACCAGGTCAGCTTTGATCATTTAACTTTGATTATTGAAGTTCACTTTTCTTTTTGCTCTGTTTCGCTCCTCCCGGCTGTAGCCTGGTCTCATTCGAGCCCGGCTGCACGTAGCGCTGACTCCAAGGGGAGCGGATCAAATCCACAGCCTCCCTTCGCAGGGAACAGACCTGCCAGTCAAAGAGGGTTGTGGTGTCATCCACGAGCCGAAGGCAAGTAGCGGGAGGTGATGCTGGAACGCTTACCCTCCGTCAGGGTAATAAGCTGCATTTGATGGCTTGATCTAACATATCAAATCCTGCTCAGAGAAAAGAGAGAGCAGGGGTTTGTGGCTTTTTTTATTTTATTTTATTTCATTGAAACAGATCTGAGAGAGGAAGGAAGTGCTGTGAGGAGCCAGAAGTTTCCCATTTGTCTCACAGCTCTGCCAGTGAGTTTCTAGGTAGCCCTTGACCTCTACCTTAACATCCTCAAGTTCGATTTCCCATTTTGAAAAAATAAAGAGAGAGTCACTGGGGAACATAAGACAAGAAATGGTGATCTTTCTGTGGGTTTGCTGGTCAGATTGTAGTTTGATTCCCTATACTGCTGTCCGTGTCTTGTGAGACTTTAGACAAAACGTGGGTTATATGGTGCCTCAGTTTTTCTGTCTGTGATATAAAAACAGAAACAATTTTGTTCTGTCTCCTGGTTTTAGACAAATAAAAATACCTATTGTTATGTATTTTACAGTGATTTACCTTCTAGAGGTCTGACTTCAACTGAGGTCCTTTAATAATAGGGTGCGATAAATAATAGTTTTGAGATTTCTCCTTGGGGCACTCTGAGGTCAGCGGAAAGATGCTGCGGAAGAAGTACATTATGTTAGTTAATACACAAGAAAGAATAAAATGAAAGCAACTTGATTGTATAAAACTTGTGAAAGGTCCAGCAAGCAGACAGTAGAAAGCCCTAAGGATTCAGGATACCGTGCAGCGGAAGGGAAGGACTGATCTTACCCACATAGTTTTGCATAGCTTTTTCTATTTATTGTACCAAGAACCAACTCCAGTAAACATGAATGTGCTTAACTTGATAGACATGAGTGGCTTTTTTACTTCAATTTTAATGCGCATTTAAGCTTGGGCATGGCTGTTTGCAGGGTGGGGATTTAGTATGGGATTCCCTGGTCCTTTGCACACATGATTTCATTAGGTGTTGTCTGTTTCTGTAGCATTGCCTTAAGGCATGAGCCAAGCCCAGCTGAAGTCAGGGGGAATCTCTACAGATTTGGATGGCAGTTGGACTGGACCCTTTAAAGGAAACAAAACCAGATTTTGTGGAACATAAAAGCCAAAAAAAAATCCTCCTAAATTTGTGGGGATGAAATACTCATTTCCTGGTTTAGGACTAGAGACTTTATAAATCAAGCTTCTAACCAGAGCAAAATTTTACCAGCTGTACTATAAGCCGCTGAAAATAAAGGGAAAGTATAACACACTCTTAGGAAACCCTTAGTTTTAGCTGAGCAGAAGGCATTGCTTGGCTGCACATAACAGTTCAGCAGGAGGTAATGATCGTGTTTATTTGGGTTCACAGGTTCTTTTGCTGTTGTCTGCTTTCATGGTACCTGGTTTAAAAAAAAATCTATAAAGAATATATTTACAAATGCCAGCTTATCTGTGGTTTCATGCCATAGCTGTCATCTCGCATGAGGTGAGGTGACTTTCAGTTGCCATGCCAAGCCATCCTAGCTTAACTTGTACCGCAGCTCCCGTGTCTGCTGTTGGCATCAGCTCGTAATAGAGTTACAGGATTAAAAACTTGTCATTCCTGAAAGCCTTCTTGGTAATGAGCAGAGTTTGAGAGGCGGCTTTGAGTCCTATTTGATTGCATTGTTATTCTCCCTCTTTTGGTGGCCACATTAATGACAGGTTGGCAGGTGCAGTCCGTGCTTCCAGTGTTGGCTTTGCGTGCTGCCCTCTGCCTCTGCTTCCCACTGAATCATGCCCTAACCACAATTCCTGGAGCTTGCACTCGATGAGATAACATGGAAATGGTGGAAAGCAAGGAGAAAAGAGAGGACAAAAGAGAGAGGAAAAATGGAAAAAAAGAGCTATCCACTGGTCAGATAAGAACATCCGATATGCCAGTGGTGGATGACTTCAGTAAAGAGAGGTAGGAATAGTCAATTGTCTAATAGGACATAAAGAGGAAACTAGAGACCATAAAGGATGAAAGAACAGCTGAAATGAAAGGATAAAATGTCATAAAAGTCAGTCAAGATAAGTATAGCATTGTCAGCTTGGAGTATCTTTGTGTTTTGAGTGCTGGTACCTGATGAGCGCCTGCTGCCTCGCAGCTCCTCAAAGGACCAACTGGACCTGAGAAGTCAGAAGATCTAGCTTTGGAAGGCCTCTAATTTTTTAGCGATACCCTTTTCCAGTTTCCTGGAGATAACCGCAAAGGTTACTGTCGCTACCAATTACATACCCAGAAGGTTAGTCTCTGTCTGGGGGCTAAAGGAAGATCCAAAGGAAGACCAAGGGCTGAAGATGTTAAAAATGCCTAATTAACAGGTGCTGCAAGTTCTGGAGGGCAATTTGCAACAATTAGAAAGGGACCTGGTTAGCTGTTGGCTGTTCAATACCCGCTGAAAATCAGGAAGCTCTATCATTTCCTTCCATCTGGGAAACTGAATCATAGTTGCAACTCTTATCCTGGGGCCACAAGGGCAGAAATGGATTCTCTCGTTTCTATTAAGATGCAAATTGAGATCTTTTCCACTTTAGAGAATTGATGGTATCTCTTCGTAGAGTGAATTCATTGGTATCTAGTAAGTCTGTTTCAATCTTTTTCTTCTTTCTTGCAACGTATTTTTATAAGTCTTACAAGAATTTAATATCTTTGAGATCCCTATCCTTCAAAACAGAGATTCAAAAGTTTTGGGAGCGGACTGACTGACAGAGGCAGCCATACGCAGTGTGACTGAACAAGACGTTTCCTCAGCAGACCAAGCTGCAAACGCCGCTCGGAAGGAGCACTGCACTGACATCTGAACTGGGGAGACCCTCGGCAGGTTTGATATTTGTGATTTACACTTTATAAAAATGGGACCTTTGACTGAAGTCATTTTGCTTTCAGTCCCAAGTCAGTGGTGAAACTGCTGTGATCTTCAGTGAGATCTAGCTTTTGTCTCTTAATTCCCATAGAAAAGAACTTCCTATCCCAGAGCACCTGGCCAAACCTATATTAAAAGCAGTGTTACAAGAGGCCCTTTTCCCTTCACCCAAATGTGCCTCACCCAGTCACCCCTCTGGAGACAACACAAACCAAGGCTCGGTCATCCCACCCAACAGAGATCCCATCCTCTTCCCTCACCAACGCCTTTTCAGACAGAAAGGTGTTTTAATCTGAGCAGGTTGTGTGATGAGACTATGGCTATTTCTGTCTGATGGAAGACGTAGCAATCCATGGGGAAGGCACCCTCTGAAAGCAGCACCAGCTTCTGTGTTATATTTAGGAGGCTGCCGTACAAAATACCCCAGTAATCTCAATTAAAGAGTGTGTTTTAATGCAAAAAGCAATCCTATTCCTAGCAGCAACATTTCAAGCCTTTTTAACGTCTTTGTTACACTCTGCTGTTGCTCCATATATTCCACGGGGCTTCTGGAGCCATTAGGGTGTGTGACATGCATACAATAAGGTTGCCAAGCTACTCTTATTTCATGTATGTCAATCAGCTGCTGGGATTAACTACACTAGAGAGAAGAGGCAAGGACAAACTGAGAGAACCAGCCAAAGGCAAGCTTAGGACAACAGGAGAGGAGCGAGAGAGGAGTGGAGATTTAAGAGACACACTTAGGAGATAGCTGGAGGAAATGAGAAAGGAAAGAGCTTGAAGAACACAGGTTGGGGTTGCCTGAGGAGTGATGCTTCTGTGAGAGACATAGAATCATAGAATCATTTAGGTTGGAAAAGACCTTTGAGATCATTGATTCCAACTGTAAACCTAGCACTGCTAGGTCCATGACTAAACCATGTCCCTAAGTGCCACATCTACACGTCTTTTAAATACCTCTAGGGATGATGATGCAGCTGCTTCCCTGGGCAGCCTGTTCCAGTGCCTCATAACCCTTTTGGTGAAGAAATTTTTCCTAATATCCAATCTAAAACTCCCCTGGTGCAACTTGAGGCCATTTCTTCTTGTCCTATTGCTTGTTACTTGGGAGAAGAGACCGACCCCCACCTCCCTACAACCTCCTCTCAGGGAGTTGTGGACAGCAATGAGGTCTCCCCTCAGCCTCCTTTTCTCCAGGCTAAACATCCCCAGGTCCCTCAGCCGCTCCTCACAGGGCTTGTGCTCTTGACACTTCCCCAGCTTTGTTGCCCTTCTCTGGACACACTCCAGCACCTCAATGTCTTTCTTGTAGTGAGGGGCCCAAAACATGTTAAAAGGCTAAACAAAGCAAAACCTGAGAGGGGTGGTTGAGGCACTTGAGGCATGGCCTGTAAGAGGAGAGCCTAGCCGGTGGTTAGGAAAGCTGGAGGCTATTTGCAGGAATGTGTGCATCCTAAAGATTGGTAATGCAATGTTGTGAGACAGAGAAGACCCAACAGGTTTCACTGGAGTCCCAAGGCAAAAGCTGAGACTGTGACCCTCTGGACTGCAGGCAGGGGAGGTTTAGATTGGACATTCGTAAAAACTTCTTTACCGAAAGGGTTGTCAGGCATTGGAACAGGCTGCCCAGGGAGGTGGTGGAGTCCCCATCTCTGGGGGTATTCAAAAGGCGTTTAGATGAGGCCCTAAGGGATATGATTTAGTGGGGGACTTGGTAGTGATAGGTTAATGGTTGGACCCGATGATCTTGGAGGTCTCTTCCAACCAGAACAATTCTATGATTCTATGATTCTATTCTATGATTCATCATACTGTTAGGGCCTTCCTCAACACCTGAAAACCAGGAGCTTATTGCCATTTCATCTGCTACTTGAAGGGCTTGAACATAGCAAGGAAATCTCCTGAACCAAACTAATACAAAGTTGGAAAAAAAATTCTATATATTTGTTTTAGCAAGCATAAATTTCATGGGAGAATTCCTGGATTGATCTTCATTGGAGTTCAATCATTCGACAAAGTGAAGTGCCACACTTCATTTAGGCATTGAGGCGAGAACCAGGGAGTTGCTAGGCTGGACTCAACCAGACACCGGTGGGATTCAGCAGCCTGGCTCTGAGTGTGTCTGCCTCCTGATGTTTTGCAGGGAGAGGCAAGAAATGCCCTAACAGATGATGAGGGAATAACTTGCGGACAGAAAGTTTCTCCTGGATAACTCCAGACAGTCATTGATTGGCTTCTGCTCTGAGGCATTACAGTTTATATCCCTAATATCTTTTTATATTGCCTAATAAAACTGTTGGCTGTTGCCATTACATGGGTAATGGACATTTATATAAAACTCTTTATGAGCTGTAGATGGAGATCATCCTCCTCACCACACACATGGAGCCACCTCTGGAGTAAAATGCAGTAGCTGTTTAATAGCCTGGTGCTATTAATAAACTCCAGTTACATTGAGGAGGAAGAATGATTCCTCATCAAGTCAAGACTGAATGAGAAATTTAGAAAACCAGATTTTCCTTCTCCCAGAAGAGATTAGACCAACACAGGGCCTTTCTGTGCTTCCTGGAAGTCATTAACTCCAGGTAGTTTGGGTTTCTGTTGTATATTGCCTTTAGAAAGAGAGAAAAACGTGGCATTTCAAGTGTACCATGGAGGAGTTCCTCTGCTGCGGTTTGAGAGGGACAGCGGATTCCAGCATCCACTGAATTAATCCAACCATGTTTCTTCAGTGAGATTTGATGTAGAAAAAAATGCCTGCTTGAATGCGTTTGCCTTTAGTCCTTTATTATTTTGTACTCTTTGTCACTTGAGATAATTTTCTGTTTTTCTTTTAATTCTGCTTTTTCAGATCACAAGAAATTATTCCTCTAGGAATGAAGAAGAGTCTTTGTTGAAACTAAAAGTGATAACTGATTGCCATTTCCCTTCACAGAACCATTGTTCAAAAGACAAAGTGAAATATAACTACAGAAGCTACGAAGTCCTTGGTCTTGTCAAGGGAAAGGACTGTCTGAAAGAGATGTAAATAGCTAAAATGTAAAAAAAAAGCAATTCAAGCAATATTTGCAAAGAGTCTATGTAACATTTCAAGACTGTGAGAAAAGAACAATTTCTAGTTTGTTTGATTTGCACAGTATATAACATTAGATGCAAAAAACTGTTTCAAAAGGAAATTGATTTTTTTTCCTCTCATTGCTTTTGTATACTTAACAGTATCCAGCACTCATATAAAGATTTCTATCTTCAAAAGATAAGAATTAGTTAAAAGCAAATTAAAAAATAATCTCCATAATCTCCCAAGGATAAATGTTCCCCTCCTATGGCATTTGGGGAAACTGAGAACAGAGCTTAAGTGGATTGCTGAGGGTTTCCCGTACCTGAGCCTGCGGTAGAACAGCGGAGTCCTTGTCTCGCGGGTTTTCCTCCTAAAATGGTGGAGGGGGGCTGTACCCATACCATTAATTTCCCTGTCTTTCTTAAATGCATGCCATCATTATAACATATCTTACCCCTTTGAGTTAATCGGATATAAAACATTAACTTTTGCAGAGGTATTAGAGCTTCACCAAAGAGCACTCACAGGTATTACAGAGTAACATCAAAATTAACAGGGAAGCAATTCAGTCCTTCAGTTTAAATGCCTTCAGCAAAGGATTAAGATTTTCCCATCACCACTCAAGCGCTTCCTTACATCCTCCCTGCTTATCGTGCTCCCCTTACTCATTGTGCTGGTTACCTTTTTGACATAAAAGCGGTGATGCGAATCTTTCCTTTGGTTCCTGATAGTTTCATCATTCAAGTCAAAAAAGAAAGCGCCAGTGTTTTTACCAATGCATGGCTTACACTTTCCTTTAGATATTACCTATAATATCCAGATGACTTAACGTTTGTGAAGCTTCCCCCCCTCTAGGGCAAAGACTTAAAATAAATGCTGATATGAGAAGGATTACGGGATGGGGAAGGCAGCGTTCATTAATACATCCCAATCAAGCCTGATGAGAAAGCCTCTCATATCGATGCTGTGGATTAACAACGAAATAGGATAAAACAAACATTTTTCCTGCTGGTAGAGATAGTGCCGAAAAGGCTGAGGGCGTTTTAGCTTGTAGCAAATAAGCTCCTCTCCTCTTGCAGTGCACCAGGTGAAAGAAAGTTTTCTACTGACAGATTACAAGGTATAGTGTAGGTGGAGGTGAACCGCAAATGTAACCATCAACACATTTCAGCCAGAGAGGCCATCAACACGAGCTTGGTGCGTGCACCCATGCCCCTTTAGGTACCAGAACATACATTTTTTGAATTTTTACAGGTGACAATTCATGTGACGCGTTGATGTAATTTGCCTGGACCCCTTTTATTAACACATTGCTCGGTCTTTTTTCTTAAGCAGTACTGCTTGTGTGGTGAATTTGTGATGTGGGAGAAAGTTACATCTGCTTGGAGTCCCTTTGTGGTGGGAAGAAGGGAAAATGAACCAGCTGAAGTGAGCATCAGATGCCAGAGTGCCCTAGGCAGGAAGGCAAGAGCACTCTGGGTTCAGAGGGACTCAGAGTACATACTAAAGCCTGGTCTTGGAGAGATAACAAGGACCTTTTGTTGTTTCTTTCTCCCAGGAGCCCCTTAGATGACATTAGCATAGGTGGTGGGAGAGAATAGACTGGGAGCACTGAGACGGCAAATGTATCAGGGAGAGCTAGAGACTGAATTGGGACAAATAACGGGGAAGGTGCAGTCAGGAGTATAGTCCTGCATGGCCCAGGAGAGGAGATGGAGGGACATCATGGCAGGAAGCCCCATCACCTTCCTGTTTGAACTGGACATCATCTATACCTACAGGTATTTATTGAAATTTGGACAACTTAATTTTGAACTGAATTTGATCCCTCACGTCTCTGAGCTCAGAGCAGGGGTATGAGCTTGTTAAATCAAGAGGGAGGGTCTTCTCACTTCCAGAAAGGGACATTCACTTGGGGAGCGGGCAAAGCTGGTGGCCTTCAGTGATGAGGCAAATACACATTTCTGAACCTCACATTGTCTCAGCTGCACAGGGGAGTGATAAAAGTGGCTTCATGACATGGCTGTGGCAGTTCTCTGTGCTTGGAAAGATATCTTTGGCAGCTGGGAAGGGGCCTGGAGTTTGGAGTCTGACTGCAGGAGAAGTGCAAGCAGTGGGGAAACGGAGCTGGAGGGAGACCTTACATCAGAGCTAGGAGTGCTTGTGCTGTCCTGGCTCTCAACATTCTGCCTCCTTAAAAAAAATTGTGTATAACAGCTTGAGTCCTCTTTCAAGAGGCATCCATTAGTGATGTTGCCCAGTGTTGAGGCTGGTAGCAACCCTGCCTTATGGTTTATCCCTGAATATGATCTTGCACGTTGCTAACGCTGTCGCTGACTTGAGGCTATGAGGCAGTTGAGGAGTGCCAGTGCACAAAGCTGGGGCTGCCTCCGAGGGACAGGGCAAGCACGATGTGGCCTGGGCTGCTACCACGGTGGATTCTCATCTTTCCCTTGGGCTGCGCTCATAAAGACTGATGAAGCAAGAGTGCGTGATCTGTATATGGATACTTCTCTCCCATTTCGGCCTCCCCAGGTGCTGTCCCAAGCTGCACAACGTCTCTCACAAAGCCAGATGCGCTTCTTTCGCAGCGATGCTGACACCGATGTGCGGTACTCACATTTCCCTACGACGCCTTTGCTCTGGTGCTGGGCTGCAGCGCGGAGCACGTGGCGTCCCTCCCTCGATGCTGGGTGGTGAGGTCGGCTGGAGGAGTACTGCTCTGTCAGGCTGGGCTGTCTCCAGGCTATCAAACTTTGTCTTTTTTTAACCTCATAAAACTGGGAGGCTGCCACCAAGCGGTCTGTGGCCTTTGGTCCGTGCTAACGTCTGATCCATAGCTGGGAGAAGGCACTTGGCCTGGGATGAGTGATGTCAGGGACTCTCTGACAAGTTAGCAACGTAGAGGACTGAGTTCCAGCACTTGGGAACATTCCTGGCGCTGTTTGTAAGCAGAAGTGTATATAAGTTTATAAGCATATGTGTAAGCATACTCTCTAACTACTGTTTCCCCACAAACCCTGTCATTTTTCAATGATTCTTCATTTATTCAATCCAGATAGAAGCTGGTTCCTTTGATTTACATTTTTTACACTCTTTCATGCTCCTGCATATTTTAAATCTGGAAAGAGTGTTTGTGATCTTCCAGTCTGATTGCCCACGTAACGCTGCATTTCCCCATCAGTCGACAAAAGTGATAGTTAAATGGTTAAGGCGTTCCCTTTATAAGCAAACAACCTGTTCTTTTGGCGCTTTTTGATGCACTTGGAAATGTTCACCGATAGATTTAAATTAGCAGGATACCACTTTGAATGCAAGTATACCAGCTTTTAGCCTGCTTTCATTTTGAAACAGGGCTTCTGTGCTCATATTCTCTGTGCATCTATCTGTCACTCTCCTCCCCAGGGTTTTTTTGGCTTGTGCAATTTCAATCACATTTAGCAATGGTCCCAAGGAGATTATTTTTTGACAAGTTCTAATATATCAGGGGGTGGATTGATGAGAGACACTGTTAATATCCCTGGGATAAGGGCCATAACGTGAACTCAAATGTTAGTAAGGCACCAGAGAGTACAACTGCAAGGTACAGATCCATAGGAGACCAGGCTTCCCCCGTTACACTGCCTGCTGATCAGCGTGTTGCGTGTTTTGTCCGTATTTACCAACCTGACCGTAATATAGATCTCCCGGATTTTGTCCAGTCTTATCTTCAAATTCACTCCCAGTGGGAGTCCTGGGTGAGTGGGATTCCTGCTTTTCCCACTCCTATGCAAATCTGAAGATATTCCTGGATCTGATCCCAGCAGGCCTTTTTCTTTGACAAATGAGTATGATCTGAATATAGAGCTAGCATCAATAGGCCAGGAAAGCTCAAAACTTTGTTTTTCGTGCGAATGACTAAGAATCTTTTGGCAATTTTCAGCTTGAATGTCTATTCTGCTTATGGATCACAGCAGAGGGAAAAAAGAGAAGTTATAAAAATATTTTTGGAGTTGAATCAGAAATGGAAAAGATGTTCCAGAAACCACCTCTGTATCACTCACGGTCTCTGGTGCTGGCACACTGTACCTCGGGACTTGCTGCTGGGTTTTTGAACAAAAGCTGTAAACTGGAAGAATCAACCAGGTTGCAGCTCCAATTCTGCAATGTCTATGCACTGAACTGGATCCTAGCAAGATGGAACAGTCTTCTCCTGTAGCAAGTGGCAGAATATGAAGCAGCTGGTAGCAACAACAAAAAAAAAAGGCAGGAAAAAAATAGCAAAAAAAGGGAGAAGAAATTAGAAAAACCTCATGCAAACACTAGTGAATCATTCCCACAGGCTCTGCTTGCCCAGTATGCTTCCTGAGCGCCAAGACCAAGGAAAATCACACCACTTTATTAAGGTAAACTGCTTTCCAAAGGCAAGCCAGGTGTCCGCACACTCAGTTTGAGGGAGGACGTTGCAGCCTTAACCCACCATGAAGATGCCCAGATGATGGCATGAGGTTTTTTGGGGGAGCAGCGCTGCCAGAGTGATAGCAGAGAGTTTGCTGTTCTTCCCAGCCCCACTCTGATGACAAGTGGCCGACTGTCAGATTAACCCCGCTGCTGTCACCCTGCTGTTAGATTGACAGGAGAGGCCCAGCATGCAGGACAGCCTTGTCCCGCGGATCTGCTTTCTCGCCGTGTACGTGTGCGACAGGCACTGTGCAAATTCACCCAGGTAACACTTTACTTCAAGCTGTACCCACAAGGTTCGCCGCTGGCACGCAGAGCGGCACTTGTGGGCTTTCGAGAGCTATTTCACCTGGCTTGGGGCTGAAAAGAAGATAAGAATTCGTCTGACAGCAGCAAAGAGGGTGGGCTGCCCTGCAGCGGGATTGCTCTGGGAGGTGCGGGCAACGTTGCTGTAAATCAGCTGCATCCAGGAGAAGGAAAACTCTGGCTACAAACTGGATCTAGGAACATACGCCTGCTATGTCGGGCAAACGTACAGGAGACAGGCTGAACTCAAACTAGGTCAGAAGAGAATCTAGGTTGAATTTTTGGCCTTTTACTCTAGCGGAAGTATCTTGAATGGGAAACGACAGAAGTTCATCACCTGGCCAGTGCTGGGATCAGGATTGCTTGGGAAAAACTCATTCTCACAGGTGCCGTCTCTGAGGGCACTCAGCTGGTTGCAGGTGCCAAAAGCACAAATGATGGTAGTTTCAAAAGGCATTCCGTGGGTCAGCTCAGGTGGGGACTGTTAACGCTTGGTTAACTAAGTGGGTGGGTTATATCACCACTCTTTGGAGTCAGTCGTATTTCTTGACTTGCTCCAGCTGCTTTGTTTAAGCAGTGATGCCACGCCTGGTTAAGCATTGACTCCGAAAGATACTCCTTTTATGAAAGGCATCGTGGCTGGTTAAAATGGATGCATCTGTGCTGTGTTTAAGAAATGTTTATGCTGCTTGTATGCCATGGTGATTGCAGTACAGTTCAAATATGGCAAGATTCCCCATAGAAAATAAATGCTGAGAAAATTAAGTTCAGATTTTGGGACATGCTTTGTCAACAAACACTACTCCAGGCACCAGAAACAAGTCCTGATGAAGATTGCTGTTACACTAAACCGAGTGTAGAGTGAAAGAAATAGCTTTCCCTTTCATACCACTGCAGTTTGCTGGTAAATCGATTCTCAGTTTCTGGAAATCAGTAGCTAATTATCCTGAAAAATCATGATTCTTTAAGAGTATAAATATCTTTAAACAGCAATTAAAAATAATTATTTCTCAAAAGCAATCAACAGATTTGAGAAAGAGACAGTCATCCTAGCTGGTAGAGTACATGCTGCAAATTGAGGAAAAAATTGTGTTTCAGATTTTGTGATAGTTTTTTTATTATCAATTTTGTCTACTGCTATGGATTATCTCTTCAATGCCTGGCTCTTGATCGTGTTTAAGTGACCCGCACCAGCTGAAAGGCTCTTGGTGTACCCCGACCTTTGCAGCATGGTGGGAAGTACAGTCGGGTTTCTGGGATTCACGCTTGTATTTTGGGTTGCAGCCACTCCAGTGGGTTTTATCTATGTCAATGCTTTTGAGGAAAGTTGTTTTTTTGAAAAAGCATGTTTTTTCTGCCTGTCAGATTTACTGAATTGTTTTTTTAAGAGCTAGACAGGCTTGAAATTAAAGCAACAAGCAATGTGTTAGCAGGATTAACTGCTTAATTGTGAAATTGGTAGCAAGAAGAAGAAACCCATGGAAGGCAGCCCTTGATTATACTTATACCCACAGTCGTCCTCAGCTCTTTTAGTGCTTCAGCTAGGCACTAAACTGCAACAGCATTGGGTTGTGCCCACCACTGGGCTGGCTTGGTTTAGGAGACCTGATGCCCCATTTGCCTGCTTCCTTTATTAAAGATATAGATTCTTTTTTGCTTTTGCTACCTATCTTTCTCTGAACTTCTCCTTGCTGTTCTAAATAGGAATATAATATTAAAATTTATATGAAATACTGTTGTGATGACTCACAGTTTTCTCCCAGGTCTCTAGGGCTGTGTTTCCCCGCTGTGTATTATTTTCTTGTAGTTGAATTAGAAAATACAGATATAGCAAGCTGGACCTCGTCTCGGCTCTCAAGGTATTTCCCCAAATTTACTTCTTTGTTATATTGCACAATTGCCTAAATTTTTGCCATACCTTGTAAACCCCACTAGAGTTTCACATTACAAAGAATTTGGCCTCAAATATTCCTCTCCCCTTACAGCGGGTATTTCTCGCATCCCCAGGCTGTGGTGTGCTGCCTCTCCTCCTGCTCACAGAGCTCTTGTGGGATCGTCCTGTCAACTGCTTCGGGAAACTGGGTTTCTTTGCCTGTGCAACACCTTGCATTGTGAAACCACATCCTTACATGTTACAACAGGTAACCCTTTCTCAGCCTTTTCTAGTTGCTTTTTGCATTTCTGTGGTGTTCTGAGAACCAGGCGAGGAAAAGACGGACTAGATTAAACAGCTTGTATGTAGTTACAGAGCTAATTTGAAGTGCATGTAGATACGTAAAGTCAAAGTTTAAAAATGTCTGACATTCTCCTCAAAACTTGCATGCAATGCTTAATTTATTTTTGGGGCAGGGTGACCAATACTCAGGATCAGTCTGACATGCCTCATAGAGCCACATACATAAAAAGTAAGGAGGATTCAAGCCCTGAAGAGAACTATGATGAATTATGTCTTATTCTTGAAAAAGTCTTGAAAATGACCACTGCCCTTTTTCTCACAAGTTGTGGGTGAAAGTCTTTGCAAATGGCACTTGAGATCCTTTCCAGCCCTATTTCCTACAATTTCTGTTATCTCCTTAAAGTAATTTCCCAATTTAACCTTGGCTTTTCTTTGAAAAGGCACATACTCTATTAATAGCATAGATGACAGATAAAGCATTTTGAGTAATTTTTCTAAGTTACCTCCTCTCTCTGACAAGCACTTTCTGTCAGGTTTGGGGTCCTGCCATCACAGCTATATCCTTCAAACAAGACAAAAAGAATTGACTCCAGCTTCAACTGTAGACACCCTAAAAATATCTGTGAAGCCCAGACTGCAGATACATGATGCCGCTTTGCTTTTGTGTCTGCTTCAGTTTAAGCTGTGAGGTTCATCGCTATAGGCCAAGTTTGACCCTAACCGGTCTCTCTGTTTGTCTGTCTGTCTGTAAGAGCCACTGGGTAGTCTGGCCAGGCTGTTGGGTACTGAGCGGGTAAGAGGTAAATTGATTCAGCAACATGCAACGAAAATGTCCATTGACGGGTTAGGTAGCTTGGATCGAGGCAGTTCTGACAGCAGGCCAAGAAACACCAAATTTTCCAAATGATAGAGAAAAGATATGGACTTGAACGTGGCTGTGAACATAAAGACATCTGAGTAGCAGGGCCAGAAAGCAACAAGACCTGAGAAGAATAAGGCAGTGAGTCAGAATAGGCTGAGAAAGACTGGAGGCAGCAGAAGGAGGTTCAATGATAGAGCTGCATGGATGAAAGATGCCTACGTTGACATGAAGCCCAACTGGCTGATTTTACCATTTCAGCTTTTCGAGACGAGCTTCGACCAGGAGCACTGACTGTGTTTGCCATATGGCTGCAACTGTGCTGACCCTACAGGACATGCCCGAAAGCCAAATTTGCCATCTAGAGCTGTGTCATTCCTTGCATTGGAGAAACTTCACTGAGGTGCAACGTCAGTGTCTAAAGTCAGGGAAGTCCCCAAACTCGTCCCTCAGCCTTGGGCTCATGGCAGCAGAGGGGCTCAAATATTAGAGCATCTGATGCATGGAGGAGTCCCTGTAGCGAGGGTACCTTCTGCTTCTGCGGCAGGTATGGTGTCTCAGTTAATGTGCCTTGCTGAATGTGTGCTCCAGGATGGCCTCAAGGCCTGTGGAGCTGGCAAAAAATATTTCATATTTTGTACTGCTCTCTTTTACACTGAAAAGGCTGCATGACTTGCGTGACACAATACAACATGGAAGATGAATTCCTATAGACGTTATACCCACATGCACATACACAAAGGTAAAAAAGAACAGGATACTTTTCAACACGACGCTGGCCCTTAGTAAGGCCATAGTTATGAGCAGCTGAATGCAGAAAGCTGAAGGCAAGGTGGGACCATTAAATCACTGAACTTCCTGCACATGACAGGGTATTGCATTTCATTCAGTGACCCTGCACCGAGCCCAAAACGTGTTTGTCTGAGGCACGGATTCTAGAAAGGCGTAGAGTCCTGCTCCGAAGGCACTGAACGATGGGGAGTTCACCACTTCCTTTGGTAGTTTGTTCAGGAGGTGAAGCACTCTCAGTATATTAAAAATGTGTGCCTTACTGTATTTTCATTTTGTATTTTTATTCTTTAGCTTCCACGGGTTCATATTTTGCTTATTTCTGCTAGGATGAAGAGGTTTTTGTAGCTTATGTTGGGTACCCTTGTGGAGCAATGCAGCTTTTAAGTAATTTCTCAATTATTCTTTTTGATTAGTCGATTGAACTCTGTCATTCTTTCACCACTAGACATTTTCTCTGTCCCTCAGATGATAATTTCGTGTGGCCTTTCTAATTCACAGCATGATTTTGGTATCTGAGCACTGGACTAGGATCCAGGATGGTGGATGCTGCCTTGCTAATGCAATGCATAGAAAGAAAAAAAACCCTATCTATCTCCTTACTTCTCCTGTGCTTACATATACAAAGACTGTTAGATGCTTTTATCAAGCATAGCTCCAGAGGACAAACCATGGCCCATAGCACAGGGTAGAGAGTGGCTTATGTATACACATCTCTGGGTGATGCCCTCTAGAGAGAGGCCACATCTCCTTTGCATAGTGCGTGGTCGGGGTCTCCCCTACACCACATGCATTTCTTTCCTGTGCTTCTAGCTATGCTGCAGAGAAATAGAATTAAAAATAAAAGGAAAAAAAAAAAGGCAAAAAAAAAAAAAGCTTAATGCCTTCATTTTAAAGAGGAAGGAAATATTTAAAAAAATATGGAGTGGACAAACTTGATTTAAAGGCAGAGTAGATCATCTGTAGCTGATCATGAGTAACTTTAAAAATAGATTTAAAGAGCGCCAAACTGAGCTGCAAGAAAAGTCGGAGTGATAAAAAAAATTGTATTTCCCTTCAAGTTTTAATTCTTTTAAATTAAAAGCACAGTATCCCAGCAGTCTTTATATAGATTTTGGTCCCACCAGTTCAGCTTCATCCTTCCTCTAGGCAACCCGTCACAAGTATTAATCTTTTCAGCTGCTGCCTTCTCTGAGTGTTATAAGTTAACTTTTCTCTAAGCTTCTCACAGCGTAATATCACACCAGAATAGCCGGTAATGGCAGGGAGCAGGATGCCATTCCTATCGCCGCTTTCCGGGGGAGAAGCAGCCCCATTTACCTGTTCTTTTGCTGTATTAGGAAGGCCTATACCTCTGACAGTGGTAGGGGCTGGGGCTATTTAATGGAAAGCCTCATGAGTAAAGGAGCAAATGAATGTATCTTAATTAAAAAATGAAGTTAAGAATATAATGCTCTTTGTGTAACCTCTTGAAGTTACTACATCTTTGTGCCATCTGGTGGACCCTCTCCCCATGTAGCGGGAAGGAGATTGGCCCCATCAAGACCCAGAAGGTATGCCAGGGCCACCTCCCAGGGGCCTGGTGGGGGTCGCCAGCCACACGACTGCCCACCGAACCGGCCCTGTCCGTACTTCGGATGCTGGACGCGGCATAGCCACCCGTGGGCAGCTTTGGGCCCGAGCGCTCGGTGCTGCTTAGCTGTGGATCAGCTCTTCTGCACGAATCACTGTACTGATGTATCTGAGCTGCTTCGGCTTCTGGAAAGGGCTCAGATGCTATTTCCACCCGACTCAGCACCGTCCCACGGCAAAACATGGGAGCGGACGGGTGAGCCTGGTTCAGCAGCAGCATATGTACCGGAAAGCCAAACAGGCTGCGCCTTTGCAAGGTCTCCCGGGCATTGCTGAGGGACGGCGCGAAAGGGGAAGGCACTCAGCACAAGCTGTGGAGAGCTTCATATGCCTTCTGCCACGCTCTGATGGGCCGTGAAACAGTTAACAGTGTTCGCATGTAAGCATCTGAGTTAGCATCTTTGCTGCGAGGAGTGCAGCAGTTTGTATTTCTTGGAGCAATTGTTTCGGGCTGCTCGGCTGTTCCAAGCCCACACCGCTGCTCTAGTGGAGCTCAGCTTGGGTTTTCTTCACAGTTGTGACAGCCAGAGATGTCTAAAAATACAGAGAGCTGAGATTCCTCAGAGTAATTGTGACTTCTGTCTCCACTTTCTCCCCACCTATTCCTTCTGCTTGCCCGAGAGAAAAGCTGGTTTTGGGGGGGATAGGGAAGGGGTTCATTTCTTTCCCCCCCTTTTTTTTTTAAAGGTTGCTTTTAGATTAAGGCACAACGTGAAGGAAATCCATGTACTGATAGCTGCACCATCTATAAATATACAGTGAGCATGACACATGAACAATTTTGGAGATATAATCCATGCTTCTAAAGACCTGCAAAATCCTTGGATTAATTTGTTGTGTTGGTACGTAGTATAGTATGTAACTACACAGCAATACATCTGAAACTTCATATTAAAATTATATAGGTCAGATGTATTTTAACCTTAGGAGGGAAAAGAGATTCCTTTTTCTGAGCAATCTTTGCTTCCGGAGATGTAATGGCTTCTCAGTCGTGGAAAGATTTTTCTTCTGATTCTATACACACCTTTGTTTTGCCTTTTTTTTTTTTTTTTCCTAGGAGCCATATTGCCACAAGCTACGAGCTTTGATTTGCTGTTTGAGAGTGGCATATGGTTCCTCCCTTCAAAGAATTTCGTAAGCATATCACTTGATCTTTCATGTTTAGTAGGAATTCAAGAAACAAAAGAGATGCCAAGATGCTGGTTGGTAAGAGAGGATCTGTTGCTGGGTCATTCCTGTCAGTTTGTTATCAGCGTTGTGCTGTAAATAGTTCCCAAGGCAAAAACAGAAGCAGAGCAATAGAGGCACAAAGTAAGTGAAAGGCACTGCCCAGCCGGTTAGAGGGAGGACGGGTAAAGTGAATTCCCACAGGGCTTAGTCCAAGCACACTGAAGTTCGTGCTCTGTCATGATTCCTTAATGTTAATATTCTTTCTGCTCTTGTGGCAATTGTTACTTTGTACATTACTGAGCCATAAAAAGAGACGCACTTAAAAAAAAAGTCCACCCCCAAGCAAAAAAATGAACACTTGTTTGCATTTAATAATCACTAAAACTTGAAATTCTAAATTGGATTAATTGTGTCTATTATAAATTGATGGGGGAATAGCTATGCATTAGCCCTGAATTCTGATTACCTGAGAGGTTCCACTTGTAGTATAATTAAGAGCGGCTTCATAATAGTGGTAGGTGTATGACTGAATAATACATGCATCCCCTGCTGATGAAATTCAAGGCAAAGTGTTCAAGAAGAAGTAGAGCTTTTTTTTTTCTTGTTCCTGCACTTAAAATGCTGAAGGATTATTGCAATTACAGCCCATGTTTACACTATTAGCAGAGACGTGCCAAAGCCCTTGATGCAAACACCTTCAGACTTAAGAGGGGCTGGCAAAAGAATCCCGGTTTTGTGACTCAGCCCTTATTCTGCGCAACATCGTGTTCCTGGGTGCCTGTGGTGGCTGGTTTAATTAGGAACATGGATCAGAGTTTGAAAGAGGCACGCTTTCCAGTAACACAAGGGACACCACTTTGTTGACAGCTCATTGCTTAATACATGTGCCCACTAGATGGCTGTAATTAGTGTGGGCATTTATTAATTATAAAATATTTTGCATGTTCCTGTCTTTGAAGCCTTGTTTACTCTGGTCCTTTGATGGCTTCATGTGCTTTCTCAATACATACATGTACCTTCTCAACGTATAACCCCCCCATCAACTTGCAGCCGTTTACCAGATTGAAGCTGAATATTCATAGGCTCCAAGACTGGACAAGCTCCTTGGGTGCTCCAGTCTGACCTCGTTTCACAGCACCGGACCCACCGACAGATGTGACTTAAGCCTTCCATCCCTCCGATGAAGGAGGCAGCCCAGCCACACATGTGCTTTGCTTCAAGGGGCCAAATAGTCGCTGTCCTCAGTGAAATTGCTCCTGTTTGAGATGTCAAGCCAAGATGAAGGGATTCAGGAGTAAGAGCCTGAAGTGATGGGAGAGGGGAAAAGTGAACCTTGAGAAGGGGACAGAGCTGCGTGGTGGCACACGGAGGCTGTGTCAGGAGTGCACCCGTAACATGGGACTGTCCATTCCTCAGTGTCGTGCTCTGAGCAGTAGTTCTGGCTCTTCCTTTTCTGCTGTTCTGTCTGTAGATGTTTAATTTTGAAATGAGGCATTTGTCATCCTTGTCACCTCAAAGGCTAGCCGTTCTCTTCATTCACCATATATCATTATGGTGGAGGGCTTATCATTAGTGTAAAGGCACATCTAATCATGTTTTACCGATATCAAAGCAGGGGAAGGTGGGGTAATCCTTAGCAGTTTTGAAGTTCCACTCATGAATTACAGACAGAGGGGCATGGAGAAGTTACCTTCATGTTGCTGCTTTGACTTCCAGTCTCAGTGTCAGAATCCGTCCTCGGTAGTGATGCTGCAGGTTTTGTGCTGGTTTAGTAATCCCAAAACTATAGTGTGGTCACCCAAGGGAAATGGCCCACTGACAGCCTGGGCAACCGTTCCGAGCAGGATTTAAGACAACTTCTTCAGTCCGAAGCTGAATATAATGGCACATGATCACCTGCGAGGGTTTTGAAGCTCTGTTGGCCCAGAAAATTTGAGAACCACCACGAGTGTTTATAAATGTATGTTTACGCTTGTCATGCATATACAGCAAATGATCACAGGAGCCCACTTAGGTATTTGTGAATTCAATAGGAAGAAAACTTTCCTCTAAAACCAGCACGTTGTTGGTCGGTTGGTGCACAGTCCTCTGAAGTGCTGATGACCTTAACTTTCTGTGACCTTCCTGACATTTGATGGCACTGTGGTCCTGCCTGCACAGTCATGTTGACAGCACTAAGATCGCTCTTGAGGTACAACACCGAACACCTACACATCCGATACCCAATCTCACTGCAGCCTAACCTAGGTTACCGCTGTTGGTTTTAGTGCAGGCAAGGTGAAGCCTTGGAAGGCTCCAATCAATACGTGAGCCCTGAGCGATCCTGCTGAAGATGAGACACGTGTCCTTCGGCGGAGGTTGGCAGCCGTGCCTGCACGATCGTTGCACCTTCGGTAGCTTTGGCAAAGCAATGTCGGGAAGTGTCGCGTGTTCCCATTTGCTTTTCTCAGAAACCTTCCTGCTTCCTCCCTGCGGGCCGAAATCTCAGCTGAACTGACGGCTTCAGCTCTAACACCTCACCCTGGGTTCAAGCATGGTGCTTTCCAGACAGACACAGGATCTTCATAATCCCTGGCAAATAAGCTTTTTTTTCTGAATACAAAGCATATTTTTCAAAAGTACATTTTTCAGTTACCTAAAACTTTCAAGGGATCTATGCCCTAAGATTACCTTTTAGCTACTTATCTCTCATGTTGTTGGCCATATATTTCACGTACACAAATGAAATAGAAAACAAACCAAAAGACCCCTGATTTGAAACATTTCCAGAGGCTAATTATATCATGGCAAAAGCTTTCACTTTGTTTTAATGGGCTGAAGCATTTATTCTTTTTTTTCTCCCCCCGCCCCCCCCTTTTTTTGGCTGGGAATGTGTAATATGCCTGTCACCGATACTGTGACAGAAAGAGCCAGCCAGCACATTTTCTTCAAACTGACTGGTTCATAACCCAGTGGTACATTTTCCAGTGTTTTTGTCTGAGCAGCGAAAGTTGAAATTTGCAAACAAGACTTTCTGTATCATCGGCGTATGAGGATAGGAAACAGTAGAACAAGTCAGCAGCAACTTGTTTGTGAGAGACAACATGCCATGAAAAAAAATCCTTACTGTCTGTGTGCCTGCAAAATGTTGCTTTGTCTTTATACTCCTTTTACCGTAATAGTGATATATACTGAAACAAAAAGGTGGTCCCAGTTTTGTAGTATGGAAGAAGAAAGACTCCCTGTTCCAAAGAATATCAGGAAGGGATTAAAAAAAAGGGGCAAACCTTTTCTTAGATACGCAGAAAGTGAAGTCCAGCCTGATTAATTGACTTGCCCACCATCGCACAAAGAAGCATACACAAGAAATCCTGGAATTAGACATCTCGTGTGAACTCCAACCTTCGTCCTGGTTCTCCTGCCTTGGAAACCTTGCACAGCACCTGTGCGTCATTAAATCTCTCTTAGTTCCCTTGCTTTATAGGGGGAAGCTCAGTATCACCACTTCAGTGGGATTTCTTTAGAAACATGGTGAAATACACTTTATTTGTTGAAGAAAGTGCTCCATCCAAAAGATCTCATCCATTCGAAAGCCAGAACACTGTCATCTTTCTCTAAAAGAGCTTGTGTTTCACACTCAGCCTGGACCTACTAAATTTTGACCCAACACACACACTTTCATAGCCATTTCCATGTTTTCTTGTTCTCCTCATGAGCAAACTGTCCTCAGTTGGTAGCTGGGGGTCTGACTGGGGACATTTAACTGTTGGTTAGATTGAAATGGAGAGTCTTCTGCAACTGTCTCCCCTAAGCAGTTCCTTATGGCAGTGAGGAAGCATCATTGGCAAAGGTGCTCCTTATCTCTAGAGGCAGCAGAAAGAACGGAACAAACTCCTTGCAGCATCTGCTATGGCCAAGGCAACGGCGGTTGCAGCTGGGACCACTGTTCCAGAGTGGCCACTCCTTTGATTTGGGGATCAACCCTTGGAAATTGATATATTTGTGCCCATTTTAAGTATGCCAGTGTCTACATAAAGGACTAGTCTAACAGTAAGGGAGAGGGATGAAAGTGGGAGGATTGTTTGGCTTGTTCCTTCCCAAACACATCCAATCTGTTTGGAGTACATGTATCTTGGGCTGTTTAAAACACCATTCTCCCACCCCAGCACTGCACATTCTGCACATTCAAAATGTAGGATTCACAGACACCCTCCAAATGCGTGAGATAAATGCAGGAGGCTGTCAGATCATTGAAAACCCAATTCTTCCTCCCACCTCCCACTGTATTCTTGACTTCCTTTTTTATTTGTCTTCATATTTTTCAAGCTTCAAGCTTTCTTCTCCAGCCATAAAAAATAGAAACATTCTTAAAAAATGAAAATAAAACTGACGTAGAGTCACCAGACCCAAGGAGCTGTGACTTTAAGTAAATCAGTAAATATCTCAAGCCTCAATAAAACAGCACAAGTTGGCAGCCCTGGAGCACTAACTGTGCAACCTTATTTATTTTCTGTTATTTCTTTTCTATGCATGTGTCCAGAAAGCAGCACAGCATGCTATAAACAGTGAAAAATCCTTGATTCTCCAAAACCCTCAGTGTGACCCATTGTAATCCCATTTTCTTAATATGCAGATGTAGAGAGAACCATATCACTGACTGGGCCAAGAGCCCAGCCATTTGGGTGCCTGAGTTAGAAACACACGTTATGCTTCTGCTCCCACCAGCAATGAGGTAGGTCAGTTTCTTAAGATGTTCTGCATGATTCAAACCCACATATGTATAGGGCCAAAGAACACTGCATTCATTTTGACCAGCAAAATACAGATGTACCTCTCCTTTACTCTGTCTCCGTGATGCCTTTACAATGTGTTGGCTATCATATTTCAAAGCATATGCTTTTTTCCTAGCACAGACAGAGCTGAAGACAGTTTTGTCTTCTCAGTTCTTCCTTGAACTTGTGCATAAGCATGCATGTCCCCTGGGAGAGTGAAAATATTAGAAGCTACTTTTATGCTCTCTCTGATTTGGAGACACGAGGCTTTTCAAAGTTTCACATGCTGAAAGGTGATGTATTGATGGTAGAAAATGTCACATCCCTTGACATTTGAATAAGCTAATGGTTGTTTCCCTTGGGCTGTCTAACATTGGAAAAAAACCCAGGAATTCTGACATTCACCTTGCTAGAAGTGGAATTACAGATGGCTGCTGAACTTGTTTCAGTGAGTATGAAAATTGAAGGCAGGGGGTAAAACAGGAGAATGGCAAAGCAGCTCTGTATTTCCTGCTGATAAAGTGAAGTCAGATCTAAATGCTATTTAACATAGAAATCTCCTAGGATGTAGAATGGAAGAGTCCTCTTCCCCTTTCACCAAAAAATACTAAAGTAAAACAATTTTGGAGGTAAAGAGAGGGGGGAAAGGATATATTTTCCTGTCACAAAAAAATGAGGCAATCTTTGGTAAGCAGGGACAGTTGGAATGTGCTATGCCATATTTAAATAAGCCAATCGGTCTTTCTTCTGGGGGAAAAAATACCAATTTATTTGAGCAACTGCCAAGTTCCAAGAGAATAGATTGAAGTAGCCAAAAATACAATTTCTAATCGTTTATAGAAATGTTGCTGTAGTTTCCCTTCCTGGGGTATCCAGAGGCTATTGACAGAACCACATAAACTGTTGTTTCTCATCACAAGTTGGACTGTACTGGCTTATTCTTGAGGGATTAATTTCATTTCCCTCAGTTTCCACAAATCTTCCAGGTAAGTCCCTGACCTCCAACCTCTAATGTATGCCTTTGTAAGGAAAAAAAAAAATAGAGACTTGCTCTATAATAGCTTGTTATAAAATGTTTATGTCATTTTGAGAAGTCTGGGGACATTGTACCGGGTAAAACATCCATTTCAAGATGTCTCCCAAAAGATGTGCAGTTCTGACAGTAGTAGGATGATCTTGGCAGCCGTATTAGCCCCACTGCATCTTGGGCAATAGGCACCGATTTCTGTTAGATTAAAATCATAGGGCAAAATCTGTTTCTGATAATGTTACTGGGTTTTGTGGGGTTGAGAATATGCCCCAGATGGCATCACTCTGCAACGTGCAGAGTATGTTGGCCCTGATCCAGCACAGCACGTGAAAAACATGTTTCTATAAATATGCGTTTAATCCCCATTTTCAGTGGAGATGAAAGGCCCTCATTCTCTCTCAGCACTGAAACTTAAGGGAACAATCCTGCTGCTGTTGAGGACAGTAGCAAAGCGCTACAGATTTAATGGTGAGAATGTGGTCTAGGGTCTAGCCTTACTATGTAGTGAGTGGCCCCAAATGTCACCAACATAATAGAATAAAACTAGCAATTAAGATCTTTGTATTACTTAGTTCTATCCAGGATTTATCTGGAAGGGGTTTATACTTTCCCATTTAAGCTGGAGATACCGTGAATGTGTGAATTGTGAGGACTCTTCTTAGATGAGGATGTAGATGGCAATTGACTGGGTACACTTTTTCTCCCCAATGGGCACTTTTTTTCAGCAGCCCTGAACAAATCCTCCTAGTGTCCGGGGCACTGGGGCAAGTTGATGTTAGAGTATTCCCAGATGTGAGCTGCCAACCTTTGTCATGCACTGTCAAGTCTGTCTAAGATTGTTAGTTTAAAGTCCAATAAAAAAACCCAAACAACAAACTTGGTCCTTCTTTGAATCAAATTTTTTTTTTTAATCCAAGGGTAAATGTGAATTGTGTGCATGGGCTGTGTAATTGAAATCTCTTGACTGAAGAACTCGTATCGTAGACAGAAACGATAGTTTTGTGGTGAAATGAATGGGTAAATACTCAGGAGACTTGCCTTCTATTCCTGCTTCAGCAACAGATGTCAAGAATGGTTTGAGACGTGTTACTCAATATCTCTCACCAACCTGTAATATCCTAAATCCAGGGTGGTGGTGAAAGCGTTTGAAGAGGAGTGGTTATTTAACTTGCTTGTGGCAAGTGCCGTAACAGTGCAAAGTGTTATTGCTATTACTGAATTTATGTTGCTCCAAAGTAAGCCTGTGCAGAAGGAAATGATGTCATGAACTGGAAAAACGATATGGGCATTTCCTTTTCTTAGTCACTAAATATCTGCAATATTGAGTTCAAGTTACAAGTCTTCAATTTAAATGCTATTTCTGTCTTAACATATGGATGAAAGCTGGACATTCATCAAAGTTACAAGCATATGCATAAGTGCCATTGAAGGCTGTAGAAAAATATTAGGTACTAAATGGATTTATAAAAATGTTGAAATTCATCAAAGAGTTCACTGACCTCCTTATCTTTAAGGTTATCCACCAAATATCTGGGACATGTTAAAAACGAGCCCAGAGTCTCGGTTGCGGGAGACGTGCTGTTGCACAGCTGAGAACCAGAGGGGTAAGGTTGCAGAACTTCCTTTGATTTCCTCCAGAGAGGAATATAACAACAGGGGTGACATGCAAGGCGTGTCTTAGAAGTGACTGGCACGACAGAGCCTTTCTGTCCTGTGCAGACAGGCTCCTGGTGAGACAGGAGACATCTGCACATGAGGAACCTCTATCTCCTTCCCTCTCCTTGGCTCCCCTCTTTCATCCTATGTCACCTCTCTAAGTCTCTTCTCCACGCCAGGGGCCAGGAGCTTCTTTCAGTTCCTACCACTCTTACAGGCCTGAGGTCTCTTTTTCTGGGTGTTATCAAAAATGTGCAGTGGGGTTTGGATGTATTTATTGCCATGAATTCCTTCTTTTCTTCTCCCTTTTTACAGTTCTGTAAGCAATACCTTGTCAGGCAGAAGGATCCCAGTTCCAGCTCTGTGGGAATTTGTCCTTTGGAAACATTGGTAGTGTTGTGATGAACTTACTGAACCCAACTGGAGGCATGCTTTGACTTCAGCAAAAACGTTTTTTCAGCCATATATAGGAAGACGTTATTGCAGTTAAAACATGCTTTAGTAAATCATACACATTTATGAAACCTGGTATGAAAACGAACTGGTGTAATAATCTGTTCTGACATCCTTACAAGACAAACCACAGACCTTCTCTGACGTAATTCATGTCCAAACTGGAAGACATCTTTCAAAGACCAGAAAATCCACTTTTAGTTTAAAAACCACCAGTGGCAGAGAGCCTGCTATAGCCACAGCTAAGTTGTATGAACAAATAATTATCCTTGCTGATAAAAACACAGCCCCTGTGTTTGAATTAATCTACCTGAACGTTTCAGCCGGTGGTGTTCGTTGTGTCACTGTCTGTGGGACTGAGAGTGTTATCGGTGTTTTGTGCAGATACATATAAGCAATGAACAACTCGCTCCCTCATCTTCTGATCACATCGCTGTAGTTACAGACAGTCCAGGTTTCCTTTAATTAGAGTCACCTTCTAATAGCCAGACAATTTTCAGATCTAACAGAACTATCAGCCTGATCACTTAATAAATCATAGTCACTCATTTTCCGGTTCAGTCAGATTTTTGAGCTGATTTTTAGATAATCTTTAGTAGTGTTTCTTAACTATAAGATACTGAATCTAAACACTCCGAAGCATTTTATGATTCAGTAAGTGAAAAGGTTTTTGTTTGTTTGTTTGTTTGTTTGTTTTAAATAAAATCAACGGTTTTGATGCCATTTGCAAAGGATTGTGTCTGGAATGGATTGAAAATTTGCAGTCGGGAAAATCTTTACAGGAAATCAAGTTTTAATGAAGCAGATATTTTTATGAGTGTTATCTGCTTTCCATAAAAATCGTGCATGTGTTGTGGTAAGAACACTGAACCATTGAAAATAAGTCCTGAAACACTGTGGATCTAATTGCTTTTGCAGTTCGGACATCTCCTGTCCTCCTGTGTGTGCCATGCTCCTGCACTGGACTTCATTCCCCGGTACCCAAGAGGATCATTTCCCTCTTAGTGAGACAATCTTTCTTCCCTTTAAAAAAATACAATGGTAGTCTGAGGTGAGAGAGAGAGTTTTTTGAGCAGCTCAGCTGCTAAAGGAGTGTGGGAAGTTGAGGGAGGTGGACAAACCCACGCAAAGTGCGTCCGGGGTTTGATTCCCAGAGCACTGCTGGACACCCACGTGCAAAATACTGTCAGTGGGGTGAGACCGACTCTCCCCGGTGCTTCTGTCTTCCCACCGTGTTTCAGGTGGCACCCGGTGGCTGTTGATATTCCTCCCCAGTCCGACAGGCTGATGTGGTGCCCTTACACAACATCCCGATCCCTTCAACTGGGGTCCGCTGCCAAACGTTATTGTGCTTAATTGCTGAACAAGGTGACAAGGAGTATGATGCCTCTGTGGCAGCGTCGATGTGACAAGTGAACTGGGAAGCAGTGTTGTAGACTCCTTGGAGGCTAAGAGGAATATCCCTAAAAATTTTAAGCATGGGGAAATATAATTTTGCTTATGCTTATTGGGGTAACCTGTTCATTTAACAAAATCCTGTTGCCTTTTCCGAGGTAATTCTTGTTTGAACTGGAGTAAATATTTCAGAGCAAACAAAAATAAATCTAGTCTTGGTTTCAAAATTACTAGTGGGAGAAACTCACTCCAAGCCTTGTAAACTGCCTCAACTACCCTCATCAATGAAACGAGGTATCTCACTTCTAGCCTGAATTAATCTATGTTCACCTTTAGTCAGTGACGACCAGCATCCTGTTGTCTGTGGGACTGTGTGCCTGTCACCTAGGTTTTATTCCATCGAGGTTTATTTAGAAACAATTTCTCCTCTTACAGTTTTGAGCACACCTCTGGGGACACGGCCGCTCGAAGCAGGAGCATTGCCAGCAACGTGGAAGAAAGCTTTCAGCCGCAGCACGGGCGGTGAGCGAGGGCAAGAGCTGCTCCGGTGAGTTGTTGCGTGAAGGAGCTGCAGCGGTGGGAAGCTCCAGCTGAAGGCAACCCGAGTGACGGGGCAGCTTGGTCACTCACCAATATTCATGTCAGATGGAGAAAGTGCAGCAGGTTCTTTGGAAAGTTTGAGATGCATAGAAGACCTTATTAAGGAAAACAAAAAATTGAAGAGAGTAGAAAAGATAAACATTACAAAGCTACTATTAGCTTACGTCAAACCTGAGAGCAGCAGGAGAACGTTGGGGCACACACCTAAGTTACCGACAGACACTGAAGGCTTTTAAGTGGAATTCCTTGCCTGAGGCGTAGTTATGTGGGGAACATACTCACAGGCAGCAGTGGAGACTGCCCGGATAAATAACAAGGGGAAAGCACAGGAGGGTGGTATGAGAGGGACAGCTGAGGTCTTTGATTCATCCTGGCACTTAAGCACCTATCTAACCATGGCTGCTTGAAGACAAGGAGACTACTCGTGCATTTGGATACTGTGCTCAGGTGAAGGTTCAACCCAAAGCCAATCAAGAGAAATGGTGGTGGCATATTGCATATATTACATACATTATTTTCTTTGAATTGCATATACGTTTTCTGTTTCTCATTTCAATATGAGCTTCCCTTTATCCCATAATTGTTCGTGTCTCCTCCAAGTCCCACATCTGGTTTGTAGTAGAATGTAGGGTTTCTCTTTTTTGGGCACCTTTCCCCCTCTAGCAAGGCTCTGTGTTCGTATGGCTGTGGACCGAATGATGCATCGTCTGTTACTCCGATGCTTCCCTTCGGTTCATTAATCCCCTTGTGGTGTTTTGTATTCTGCAGTTCCAGTTTTTGCCATCCCTTATATCACTTTCCGCACACCTAGAAAACAGAGGTTTGGCTTTTTTATCCCCCTCATTTAAATAGGGTATGATAAATAAAAAAAGACATAAATTAAAGTGTTTGGGAATCACTTGGCCTCTGAAACGTTTCCCCACTTAACCTTTTTCCAGCCTGAAGAGAAAAGGCCCACTTGTGGCTCCTTTCGGTGTGTTTAGTGCTTTGTGCAGCCGGTTTTTGCTACAGCCAGAACCAGCAAGTTCCCCTGCAATACTCATTAGCCGTTAACCTCGCAAGGAGACCCTTTCTGAGTACGTACTTGAAGCTGAAAGGCTCCAATGGCTGTTGCAACCCTTTTTGTTTGTTTTTAACTGGGGCAGTGACATAGTTAAGAAGTTTCGGCATTTAGCTGGGGTGGGAAACATATTCTCTTGTTTACTTTGGCGGAATAATAGGTTTCTTTCCTAATGGTATTTCTTGCTATGTCTCTGCTGCATTTGCAGAGATGAGGAGATTTCTTGGATTGATTTTCAGAATGGTAGTCCCAATATCCGTCCCAACTGCTGCAAATGAAGTCCCAGCATACAACCATAATTAACTTGACATGCAGCTTATGTTTATGCCCTTTGCAAAAGGAAGTTATAGTTAGATGCACACCCACATTTCTTAAACGTTTCTTTGAGTTGGAGGCTTTTTTTTTTTTTCCCCTATACGAATAGCCTTATCTTGTTCAATCAATGCTGTTTGCATGTAGTTATTACACCTTGCTGCTGAAGGAGGTTAAAGATAAAAGGCACCACATTTGTTTTGGTGTTAGAAATTCACAGGTTTTGTGGGTTAGGGTTTTTTTTTCTTTTTTTCCCCCCAGGAACAGGAACAAGAGAAGTCATATTACAAATAACACAAGGTTTCCATTTTTGGGCTCAGAGACAAAATGCACAGTTTATGAATAACAGAGTTGCAGAAGAAATTATTAACTATCAGACATGCAATAAATGAAATATTTTCTTATAGTATTCAAAATTCTTCATCTCAAGTGACCAGTGACCTCCGCGTGCTAACAGGGATATTTAAATTGCACATGTAGTCTCTTCTTCCACCATTGAAATGCATCTCTCTCTGAGGGGAAGCTTCTTAAATATTTGACAACAATGTTTAAAACCATCACAGAAGGATATTTTAAATACAGAATACAATTGGTTAAGTAGGAATATGATCCAGCATCAAGATGCAAACTACATTCTTACATGTATTCAGGGATCTTCAGTGACAATTGCCAGAGTTACAATTTTATTTCATATATGAAGAATGGATGTTTCATATCTTTCTTTCTCCTCTCCTGGTGAGTTCAAGTTTACTTTAGAAATGCAAAGAAAACCAAATCGCACAAAACTTCACAGGTGATGACACAAAGGCACCCAGCTTGTCCTGCTTTCCATCCCATTTATCTCCTGGCATCATTTACACCTGTGTGAGACAAGTGCGCCTAACCCGGCTGTTCTGATTTAAAGCCCTTTTGCACTGAGCCACTTTGTTGTGGCACAGACAAGGCAAAAGGCAGAAGAGAATACAGCTTTTCTTTCCCCAAATCACCCAGATTTCTGGAGAAGACAATTTAGATAACCCAATTCTCTGGCCTATGAGATCAGGTGCAAGAGCATCCTTCCTTTCTTTGGGGAGATCCAGATGCCTAAAAGCCCATGCAGTCTTGTCTGAGGATCAGGCGAGTGGCAATTTCAGCTGATGTAACCTGGCAGCTAATATAAATAAATAAGAAAGAACAAACTCTTCTCCCAATTTGAAAGTCCTCTTCAAAGTCCCAGATAAGCTCAGGGGATATGTAGCGTAAGTGCAAATCAGAGACTTAATGTGATTTCCCGGTCCTCTCTGTAGATATGTAAGTGCAAAGGAGTAAAAGAGAAACTTAAGCTGCTGAAGAATTCAAGGAGTCCCTGAGCATTTAGACATTTCCCTTTTGAGGGGAGGGAAAGAAGCCGTGAGCCTCTGAGAGCTGCGGTGAGAAATAACGGTTCGGTCCTTGTCTGCTCCTATATGAAAGGCAACAACACAGAAAATCAGCGGAGGAAACCTGGAGCGGAGAGAAGGTGTTACTTTCTATTTGTCATAGGTAATGAGGAGACAGATGGGAAAGAAGGGGTATTTTCTGTGGATTGATTAAAACTTATTTTTGGAGAGGAAAAGAGATTTCCTTCTCCCTTTTGCCTGTCCCCCCAACATCTGTGGCTGTAATTCACAGGGGTATGGGTGATTTAGGGATGCAGTGTCACGGCTGATCTCTGTCTCAAGAGCGGTTCAAACCCATCTCTCAGATCAGAGAAGCTGCTGTGCTGTGTGCACGTATGTGTATGCATATGTGCAGTGTGAAATCCAAATTTAAATCCAAGTTCACTTCATCCCATCTGTGGTTTTAACTTATTTGGATGCTGTTCAAACCCTACAAAAATGAAAGTCTTGAACAAAGTTTCAAGTAGCAGAGGGGCTGGCCCTGCCCCAACCTGCAGGGCAGCCCCTTCTGTGCAAATGGTCCCCAGAGTTTCAGCGCTGCGGGTCACCATCGTCCCCGAGCTGGGGGCCTGCAATATTGCCAACAACTCCAGCTATCTGGTCGGGCTTTTGCAGCTAGCTAATGCCTACGGAGAGGAGGAGTATGCACACACCATGCTGTTTCAAAGGATGCTACATCCGCTGCCAGGGTGCCCGCTGCTCAGTGCTCCCCGAGGAGTCTCTCTGAGTCGTGCTTCCCACCCCAGACATGCATCGGGCTCTACTTGTGAGAAATGCAGAGCAGCAATTATTTTCACGTGGATCTTATCATTTCAACAAGAGGGAGCTGTTTCTTCCCTTCCTCATAGATGGCTGCAAACAGGAATGTTATCCAAAGGTGCACTGAAACATCCACAGCGTGCAAGCATGCACATGGATCTCCAAATTGCATGATCTTCCTTGTCCCTCAGCATGTGAAGAGCTTCACCTGAGTCAAGTGACTGAGCTGTGCAACTGTGGAGGTAACGGGGTGCCAAGGAGCGTCCCCTCTGCAAGGGCTCCTTTGCAGATGGAGACCTTCTCTGTGAGGCTTTTTCTCCCCGGCTTCTGGGCAGTGTGGTCGTTAGGAGCAGTAGTTGGTGGCCGCCATCCTGTTTTGTGATCCCTTGTTGTGTACAGGGGAACCTGATGCAGGGGGTCACGGAGTGGGAAAGGGGCCCCAGAGCTGCATTTCTGCTCTGTGGGGAGGAATAAAGGGGACCAGTAAAGAGGAGGAATAAAGGGAGGAATAAGGAGGAGCGTGGCGGTTCCTCAGCCCAGCTTTGGCAGGGCTTCACGTGTATGCGCTGTGTGGCTGTGGCTGCGTGTGCCTGCAAGGATTTGCTGTTTGGCAGGCATGATTTAGCTCCCTTCCTCTGAAAATCTGACTCCAATTTTCAAGCAAAAATAGAATATTTTTTTTCCTTTGGGTGTTGCATTTTATATGATGTTGCTACCAACGCCAGATGACAACATTCCCCCCGCCACTGTGGAATGAAATGGAGCAGAAAATGTGGAGACAAAAGGAAAAATGGTTTTGATCTGGAAGCATTTGTTAATGATTCCCCCTTTGGTTCCAGGCTGGGCTGATTTTCTTCCTTCGCTGCTTTACACGTATCTAGGTACGGAGAGACTACATCAGGCAGCCTGAGTGCCTGCGTTGCCATAATTTGACAAGACAACATTGCAGAGATACCATTAGCGTTCGTGATTATCAAAGAGACGGTGGAAAAGAAATTGTCTTACTCTGGTCGTATGAATAGATTTCACAACTTTTTTGAAGGCAGATATGAAGCAACCACTTGCGAGGCTGGATTTTTAGGTTTTGCCGCCACTCTGCCCTATTTTTATCTGTCGCTTGAGACATCTCATCCCCAGAAAAATCAAAAGAATTGTAAGATGAAAAAAAATTTCTTCATCACTGCTGAAATGGCCTCATATCTAAGTGTCAGTGGGGACGTTGCATCACCGATAAATTCAGCATTTAACATATTCAGGGTTGCTTGCCCTGGGGAGGTGGGGGACAGAACAGGTTATTTCACCTGATACCATCAGGTGATGATTTATGGCCTACTATCTTTTCTTTGACATTTATCCAGAGTTTTCATTGTTCATAACCTTACAAAATGCCTATTAGGTTTCTCTTGCTCTTCTGCAGGTGCAGCAGAATTTTAAATAAGAGCACAATTAAATGGAAAGCTGAATTGTAGCCAGCAGGATGTTCACAATAATCCAGTACACCGGGGCGCTGTGCAGTATTGATCTTCTGATGTTTCAGTGGGAGATGACTTAAAGCCAAGCTTCTTTATAAAGGTGCAGGTTTTTCATTGAAACCTCCCTTCCATTATAATGGTGAGTTGTGCCAGGTTCTAAGTTGAAATAATTAGTTCTGATGCAAAACAGAAGTTTGAGATTAAAAAAAAAATCTGCCTTGATTGTTATTTAACTTTGTTAATGACTGAGCTCTGTTGGCTGTGACAATTTCCACTTGTTCATCACCATTTAGAAAAAGAAAAAAACTAAACGAAGAGCACAGCCCTCTTCTACTTAAAAACTGGCTGCAGACAGAAAAGGAGTGAGGAATTAATCCATGCAAAGATGTGTAAGGGTAGACGGTTTCACAAACAACTTACTTTCTACCTCAAAACTGAGAGACTGCCAAGAAATAAATTGGCTGATGCAAACTGAGTTAACTTGTCTATAAAAAGGCACTAAACTCACATACACAGATATTAGAATTTGCACATTTGCTAGATTTATTCCTAAAATGTTGGCACACCCAATAAAGGAAGGAAAATACTGCACATCATTCAATGTAAGTCACACCTCTGGCACAAACTGCTTGTTTTTTCATTATAATAAACCAAACAAAAGGTAGAGCATCATCTTTTATTTTTCAGCCTTTGAGGTGCAGGTCAGGAGATTAGTGTGCATAAAAAGAGAGTCCCTTGTCTTTACAGAGGTGCAGCATATAAATTGAGCTGTACCATATATTTGTGGGAGAGGGAAGGTAAGGTGGGGAGAACTCCTTTGTTTGGATTTAGACGTCTCCAGTGGAGATGTCTGTGTGAGAAACGGTCAGTCTTGAATCCGTACCTAATAAAAGGAGATGAGCAGGAACCTCCAGGGTGTGATTCATCTCTTTCTCAGGTGGATGTCTAAAATAGATGAGATGAAACATGCCTTGGCAGAGGCAATTTCTCTCCCATTTCCAAAGGACTCTTGATGTGTGACCACAGATCCATCCATCCATCCATCCATTCAGTGCATCCTTCAGCACATGACTATGATTTCAACATACCGTGAGTGCCTGTTAAGTCAGATGTCGGAAGTGTTCATGAATGTAGAGTTATGAGACCAACAGCTATGGCAGGGACCTGCCAGGTCTAGCTCAGATGTGAAAGTCTGAGCAGCAAAGGACTAGAAGGGAGATAAATTGCATCTACGTGCTTGTGGACAAAAGTCTTGGTTTCAAATGAAGCAGCTGTCTTCAATCTTATTTCTGGTAGGTGCAGATCCAGTGAATCATGATGGAAGCAGAGGTGAATTTGGCTTCCTTTTTGAAAAGTGTTTTATGAGTTTTCCTTGAATTAGTTTAAAAATAAATAAATAAAGAAAAATGAATTGATGACAGTACCTGACCTTGTTCTGTTCCCTAGTGCTGTTGGAATAGAAAATCATTTATGTTCTCTCCATGCTGAGAGTGCATTCAAGACTTTAAATTGCCAAATGTCACCTAAAGTTTGGGAATTAGGAGAATATCCATCTAAAGATGCCAAAAAGCAGGATGGGGATCGGAAGCTAAATCTTTTTCTTTCAATGGCAACTAAAGAAGAAAAAAGAGAGGGAGTTCAAAAATGGGCCATAGCCACATCATGGAGTCCCTCACAATTTCAGCTGAGTACAAAAACACTGAATAAAGTGCTTGCAATGGCAAGATCAGAAACATGGTTAGTGCATCCCATTACATGGGATCTAATCAGTCAAAAGGCCAAACTTATGGTACTGTGATTAATCACCTCACTTGCTGCTGGGTTCTCCTGCCTCTGCCTAGTGCTGATACACATCAGCAGCCCCTGATGTCCAGCCACAACTCCCAGGGTTCCCTTAGGCTCCTCCAACATCCAGTTATTTTGAGCAAGAAAAGCAGCGTGAGCATCTGCTAGGTTTCGTTCAGGAAAAAATCATTGGCCTGTAAACTTAGATGGACCATGGCACAGGGAATCCACAGATTAGAAGTCTCTTTCTTGGTTTCCAGGCCTTTTGCAGATGCCAAACCTGACTATGTACACCTCTGGCAACCTCTGTTTCTCCTGACCAGGTTCGCGAATGTTCTTGTCTGTCAGAGTGTCCTCTAGAAGATAAAGTTACCTTAGCCTTGCTGTACCAAACACTCTCTCAGGACAGTGCCATTCATAAAGTCCATTAGTACCATTTAAGCTCAATATATGATGAGGCTGCTCCCACTACATTCCTGGAGTTCAAGACAGGTGTTTCTTATCCTGTGAATGCACAGCAAAATACGAAAAGATTGCATATGTCAAAATTGACCATCTTGACCAAATCTTTACACATTCCATAACAAGTGGCCAGATGTGTGTCCATCACATATAACCAAAACTCTGGTCTCTTCTGTCGCAAGATGGACACGAGCCAGGCCCTGTGACGGGACATGTGGGTAGTCTTTGTTCGCGTGGTCCAATATCCACAACCACTTCTGCCGTTTGCCTGGATGGATGTACATTCACCGTATGTTGAGCTCTTAGCAACATACGCCAACAGACACTTTGGAGGAATGGATGAAGCTACAGTCACGCAGTCAAAGAGGAAGAACGCTCAGGAAACAGAATGCTGAGTACTGCGCTGAAGGCTGCCTAAACAATTACTCTGGCTTGCAGCTCACTCCCAGGTACATACAAGAAGCTGTGTAGAAAGAAGGCAGCTGATTTGGGCTCTGGGCAGATGGTTTGGCCCTCTGGCAGCTTTGTGGTGGTACTGCTGGAGGCTGCAGCAATGCTGCTTGAGAGGGAAAATTCAAAAGGTTGAAGTTTTGGAATGAAGTAGATATTTCTGAAATTACTTTGGCGACTGAGTCAGATACTGATTGATACTTCAGCTACTCAGGGAAAGATCTGCATCAGTAGTTGGGGGCAAGACATAAATCCAAAAACTAGCTACCCTACAGACACGAAAATATGTCTTGAGTCTTTTTTTTCTTTCCTTTTCCCTATTTTAACCTAGAACAATGGATGATCGTATTAGAAATCCTGTTAGAGGCTTGGCTTTACTCATGTTCCTGAGACTTGACAAATTGCTTTACACAGGCTATGGAAACTGCAATACTTCACTCCCCAAACAGGCTGCAAAATTTCCTGGAGTTAAGGCCAGAACCGGCCAGTTCATCATCTAACCTGACCTCCGCTGTATCCATCCCAGGCTAATGCACTTCATCCAGTTTCCATCGCACAGTCCCAGTAACTTGGCTTAGACTAAAGCAGTTATTTCTGGTCTGGAGGTGAATGACTGCTGAGTAAAGCTGCGTATGATGAAGATTTTCTGTTTTCTGAGTAACTATGTGATGCTGATATATTTCACTCCATTCCAAAATGGAATGAAAGCAATGTGCTTGTTAAAATAATACCCATAAAATCCCTTTTTTAAAAAACAATCCCAAGCTTCAAGCAAAGCATTTAATATAAAGAAAACCGAAAAGATTTGTTTTGATAACGAAATGTAAAACATTCCATTTTTTTAAACTTTCTTCACTTGCCTAATATGTAAAACAAAAGTTAAATATGGAAACAAAATGTCATTGGAGGTCAAAAATGTTCTGTTCCATTTTTAAAGTGAAGTCTCACTGAAATCAAGATGAAACGCTTAGATGTAGACAAAGACAATATTTAAATCTTTTAACTCTAGGCGCCTAAGATAATTAGCTGGCCTCCTGCTGAACTTTTTGTAGTTCTTGGGATAGAGAAGATGAGTGAGAGATCGGGGGAACCTGCTTTTCTGTGCAATATAGGTAAAGCTGCAGTGGAAATTACATAGATAAGTTGGCCCAAACCTGGGTGCTGTGATTACTCCCCTTAATGGTATTTCTGGATAGTAACCCAATCACTGGAAAATTCCTCATCAGCCCATCTGCTGAGCTCTCACATGAGTAGTTCTCAGAAGTACGGGAGCCTGTGGTCATTTGGCATAAAAAAGATGTAGGTGGCAAATCTCTGTGGGGTTTTATTGTGCGATGCCTTCGCTTGCTCTTCCCACTTAGTGTGATTTCCTCATAGGTCAAAAGGATGGATCAGTTGGTGGTTAACAAGGGTGGTGATCCAAATACATCCAACACATTGCCATACGGTCTGTGACTTAGTCCCTGCTCCCTTTCTCAGCCTATTGCCTCAGCCAAAACGGTGACAGACTGCCCTACCGCGGGGGAGCACAAGAGTTCAGGTCTGTATTCGAGACAAGTCCCAGTGTCAGCCTCTCGTACCTTCCTTGGTGAACTGCAGATTATTATCAGTAAGTGTCACACAGTGAGACTGCGTTACCCAAACGATATTAATGAAAGTGTGGCATGTTGTGTGGCATTAGAGACTGCAAGTGCTTCCAAGAAGGACGTGCCCTTTAAGAATTTACATGTACCTAGAAAAATGGGGCCATATCTTACTACTTTTACCTTTCACAAGGTAAATCACATCAATATCAGCAGCCAGACAAGAAGAGCCATCATAAGTCAGGGTTTTCTTTGTAATTCATCTTTTCTGAGGGTTGTTCTAAGTTATTCCTTAAAGGGGTACATCTCACACCATGAAATCAATCTGAAAGGGTACCGAAGGAAGTTCTGCTGCTTCATTTCTTGTTGGAATATTGGAATTTATGAAAATTGGACATTTTATTTTCCACAAATCTGCATTTAATATTCCAAATGCCTCTTAATTCAGTTCTGAATGCAAAGGAAGTCAGTCCTGAATAGTGTCTGAAGATGTCTGATGTAGAGTATGTTTCATATGAAACCGTTGTAGGCACTTTAATGATTTTCAAAGAATTAAATATAATAATCTGACTGGCCATGAGTGTTGGTCAGTCCAGAAAGTCAGTGTTTCACTGAGAGCCACCAGAAATGAACAGTGAAAGGGCATTTTCATAAAATGGGTCTGTACTCTATTCCAGAGAACATCTGTGGACTGTGTTGAAGTTGAAATAGTTTTTTTTTAATCTATGAACAAAACCAACAAATGCTCTTGGAGAATTCCCCTTTCATACAGCTGTCTCTGCGGCTGCTGCTGCTGCTGTTGGGTTTGGAGTCTTATCAGAGCTCAGCTGTAGATTGCAAATCAGAAACAAAGCACCGTGAACACTGATCCGGGCCAATTTGGGTAAAGGAATCATGACCTGCTCCCTGATGTCCTTGATGTGTGTTTTTGATCAGTTATTAGCCAAGCAGACAGCGTTTCCCTCGGTGTGGTGACGCAGCTCTGTGGCCCAGGTAATGATGGGTGAGATTAGACCCGCTGTCCTGCCACGGGGAAACCCAAGCACGAAGTGCCATTTTAAGGTTGGTGTTCAAGGGGAGAGGGGTGAATTTACAGCCACCATTTCTAGGTGCCTGCAGGGGCTACATAAGGAGTGTAGGTTCACGGTTAAAGGTTGAATTTGTAAATGGGCTGGTTAGAAGGAGACCTTGAATTCTGAGTACATGCCTGACAACCCATATTCTCTGGGGCTCTTCACTTACACCCTGATCCTCTAAATATCTTGGTCCAGGAACCACCAAAGGACGAGATGGATGAATGCCACTGTGCTATTTGCTGATGCAGTTTGCTTTTTTAATTGAATTCTGTGCAATGAAACCTAATTCCTCTTGATATGATATAGTATCTTTTTGCTGGACACATCCATACAGTTCATTTTCAGCTTGTTAATATGACATGAGGAGTTCCTGGCTGAAGTAAGTGTAAATTAAATTGTTCTAAGTGAAGGAAATCCGTCCCTCTACAGGAGTTCAGCACAGGACCTATTCACTTCTTACTTTCCCTTTATTTTTTCTTTTTTTTTTTAAAGCTTGTCATATATAGGTCACAGAATAATTTATGAGAGTGAGAATATAATTTTCCCATGTAGAAATGTAAAGCACCAGTACAGGGTTTTAACATCTTAGTAATACTGATTCAAGAGCTCACATTTCTGAATTTTAATACGAGAACCCTGCCCACTATGTGAAACCAGACCTCAGGTGGTGCATGGTGATATATGAACCGTTTATTGATCTTCTGTAATGGGATGAATTTTGCCTATCATCAGAATTAGTGAAGAGCAGTCCAAGTTTTAACTCAGTGCCTCATCTGTGCACCTAATTTTAATTTCATTATTACCAGCATTTTGGAGTCTGACTTGTTTTGATATTAACAACAAGTATTTGTGCAGTACTCTTCGTAATTAAACTGAAATGTCAACTTTATGCCTCTATGCGATTTTATTTTCTAATTTAAAGTTCTGTTCTGCAGGAAACGCTTTAATTTGAATAACTCTCTTTGGGGAAATTTGTTTCTTTTGTGACTTTCAAGTAAATTATTGTATTTGAAATAAACAAACCACGCAATAGAACTGTATTTTCTCAAAGGTATGAAATGGAAGTTGGACTATCGCAGAGCTGCAGACGAGGGGTGTCTTGAGTCCTGACCGAAGGGCAGCCCTCCAGATGGGCTGCTGTGGCGTCGCGGGCTCCGTGGCTCCGCAGGCTGGGAGCTGGGGCTTTCAGGACTTCCTCGCTTTGCTGCTGAGTAGCTGCAGAGATCAGATAGGAACTCCATAGATTTCTCTTTTGCAGACAATTTTGAAATATTGGAACTTTTTTTCTGGATCTGGATGGAATTTCAACATCTCTGCATGCCCCCATGAAATATGCTGACCTCTCAACACAAAGCTCTGATAAGCAGATGCTTAACTGCTTTTCTGAATCAGGACCACACAGTGAGAGGCCGAGAGAGCTGGGACTGTTCAGCCTGGAGAAGAGAAGGTGCGGGGGAATTTTATCAATGTCTGCAAGTATTTGATGGAGGAGATTAAATGATGGAGCTGGACTTTTCTCAGTAGTGCCTAATGAGGGGACAAGAGGTGATGGGCACCAACTAAAATACAGGAAATTCTGTTTAAACATGAGGAAAAAATCTTTTTCACTGTGAGGGTGGTCAAACACTGGCACAGGTTGCCCAGAGAGATTATCTCCAACATTTGAGATATTAAAAAAACAGCTGGACACAGCTCTGAGCAGCCTGCTTTCACCGACTCTGCTTTGAGCAGGGGGATGGACTAGATGATCTCCAAAGGTGCCTTCCTACCTCCACCATTCTGTGATGCTGTGAAACTGGAGGGAGCTTAGTTCCTAGCTGGGGATGCTGCAGGAAGGGGGTTTTTTGATCTGGGAGCTGATGCTCAGCCTTCATAGCCATTCCAGCATGATACTGAGGATGCAGTGCTGTTGCTTGCATGAGGCTTTTGAAGTGGGGATCTGTGCCTTGAGCATTAGATGTTTTTTTCACCAGGGGATGTGCTGAAGTTCCCAATGGTCCTGCGTTAAAACAGAACAAATAGATGAAATACTGGCCCCAGACAGGTCAATGGCAAAATTCCCAGCAACTGTAATGGAGCCAAGAATTCACCAAAGACAAGGTATTTGTAACGGCAATGCATTTATGTTATATCTGAAGCTTGTTTACAACCTTCTGAAGTACTTATCTTTGACAAACAATCTTTACAGAGCATCTGAGTGTCTAACTGCCTTGAAGCAGCGCCATTTACGAGTGGTTATTGAGGACTGTATTTAAAAATGAAACAATATGTCATTCACAGTGGGACTATATGTAAAAGCCGCTCTATTTACAGCAATAAGAAATGCACCAGACATTCCAGAAATTACAAACTTTTCCATCTTTGCACATCTGAAAGACTTACATAAGCAGCTTGGGAAATCTGAAGGACAACCCCAATATAAGCCCAACAGCTGGATGTTAATATTACATCATAATAAAGAAGAGGCGTGGATATATTTAAAACGATGGTCTTGAGAAGTTCATTCTTTGTTTTCTCTAATTTCATGCCCAGCACTATTATACCAGGTTACGCCCTAAGTGTTTCTTAGAAAAATGCTATACGATGTATTAGTACGTTCTTACCAGTGAGATTAGCTGGGTTTTCAAACGGAAGGTTTAGAGACGCAGGATTTGTGTACATATTGTCATTGCGTGCGCAATGATAATGCACACGTACCTTCAACACAAAAAGTTCAATGCAGCGTAAGAGCCTGTCTGAACTGGGAGCATCCTTTGGATTTCAGGGTCTTCAGGGCCTGAAAGTGAGGTGCTCAATGCCTGGCGAGGGCTGAAAATCTAATCACCCTCAGTCCTCCTGGAAACACATAACCCAAGCATAACCCAAGCATACTCTACGCTGAAAATTCAGTGTGAGCCATTTGCTAGGTAACGCTACAAAGAGGATTCTTATTTGAAGAGGAACAAAATTAACTTTGTTTTCAACTCTATTCCACTTTGAACTGTGCAAAAGGTGGAGCTCAGAGACAGCGGAGGTTTTGTCACGGTATTTGTGTCCCGGAGATCAGCCGTGGTGCTGCGGAGCAGCCACGGGGCGCTGTGAAACGCCGCTCGCTCTCCGCTCTCCCGCCCCGGCTCCTCCGGCCTGGGCAGAGCCGGCAAGCCATGTCATCTCCCCTTAGTCTTCTGTGTCACTACAGGAACAGAAAGAGGCTGAATCACAAGCAAAATCAGGCTCCTTTTGTTCCATTTCCAGACACGTAATATTTAGAAAGTTTTTAATTAACTTAGTTGTTTGCACCATGTTCAGAGAATGCCTTCTGTATGAGAAAATGTTTAGTAGTTCCCTTCCTGCCTGCCACAGCTCCTCGAGATATGTTCGTACGCTTGTTTTGTGGTTGGGAGTGGTGAGGAGATACAATCTATTTGATAGATATTTTCTTGAGCAAGATATTGAACATCCATAACAATTCTTCACAGTTATTAGATTTAGCCATTTCCAAAGAACAAAGCAGTGGATTAAGTTCCCAGTTAATTTGTCTTCTCTTTAATAGCTTCTAAGATATTTTTCCGTTCCAAGTTTAAAAGAAACCAACAGAACCCACCCGTGTTCTCTAAGTAATATCTGTAATGTTGTTTCTTACAGAGTGACAATGCCAGCAGTTGTTCCTTGGCTGTGTTCCCAGCCAGTATAATTTAACAGGTGAGAAATAAAGTATGTGAGTGAGATAACAGTGTGATACTCTAAATTTAGATAATATTGAGGGCTTTTTTGTGAATTGTAATTATTCTTTCTGTTTTTCCTCAGAAGGCATGGAGAGTCTTAGTGTTGTCTTTATTAAAAACAAAGAAGGTTCTGGAGTTTGACTGAAAAAAAAAAAGTTTTAGTTTTTCATGTGTTGTTAGAAATCAAAGAACAATTCTGTTTTATTTTGTTTTGTTTCACAGCCTTCTTATGAAAGATAACTCTTCTGGAGCTAGTGTTAAGAAAGCTAGCAGGAGCCAGGGTGTTACTGTAAATGATGCTTATAGATTGTATTTGATTAAATTCCTATTTTAGCTGGCTGAAGACTTCGTTTCTGCTCTGCAAGAAGTTTGGTGGAAGGTAATGAAGCTGTTTAGCTTTCTACCTTGACTCTTGGCTTGGACAGACCCAAGAGCATTAGGTTTCCTCAGTAAGTTCTGGAAAACTTTGCTACCTAAATGCCTTTTTTTTTTTCTTTCTGTGTTTTGATGAAGTGACTGGCTGTGTACTGGGATACTGTGTTATCTTGATTTTTTCTCAAGCCCTGGTAATGGTGTTTCGGAGAAGAGGAACATCAGGTGGGATTTGAGCCTGTGAAGAAGCAGAGGGTCTGTCCTGGTGTTCTGATGAATGGGCAGCAGGTATCTGCCTGGTAGATTTCTACAGAGGAGCACATCGAGGTTATGGTAACAGTAGGAAAGCTTGTTTGGGTGGCTCTTACACCAAGTGACCCCAGAGGTTCAGATCATTTGCCATGAAGATGAAAGGTTCCTTTTACTTGAAAATGCACATTTTGAGGTGCAGCAGAAGACGCTGGTGTAGCTGACCAATATGGCTAAAGGTAGGTTTAGACTTGATGAATTCAGGATTCTGATCCTGCATTCCTAAAAAGGCAACAAGACCACTTATCATCAGGGCAAAACTTGATGGTAAGACAGAAGGACTTAAAGTCCTACATCTTGTAGATACTTTTGGAAGTCTTATCCATTGTGTCTATGACCAAAAGTAATTATGTAGCGACTGCGATTATCAGATTTTTCCATAATATTAATACAGTCTGTTCATAAAGAGATAATGCTCACTGTTTTCCAAGACTGCAAGAATCTATCTGATCTTATGTAAAATGCTATCTGATCTTATATGTAAAATGCTAATTGTCATTGCTTTAGAAAGGAGGTCAAATCTCCAATATTCTACATCAGTATCCCAATTTTATTACAGTGAAAGATAGGATGTAGCTCTTTGTGAAGCGTATCTGTTCATTTCCAAAGGGTTTTGGTTGCAGAACTAGGAAATAAAAAGAGTCTCTAAAGGACGTCTCCCTAAACTTGTTTTAATGTGTCTGCATTTTGTTAATTTATTTAGAAGTGAGTTTTTAAAGCCAAATGTTATTGCACTATAATGTGCAATATTGAGCTTCTTTGATTAAAGATATGTTATTGCTTTGAGCCTATTAAAAAAAAATTAAGCATCTCAACCTTGGAATTTGAATTGAAATATGTAATGATCCGTGTATTCTCTGCTCTGATTAGCCTGTTAATCGATATGGATTTCAATATTCTTATATTTTAATAACTCCCTTCCTTACCTTTTGTGAGCATTTGTCATTTTGATGGTCTCCACAGATGTCTTAAAACCTAAGCACCTTCTGCAAATGTTATATTAAGAGTATAATAATAAAACTCAAACAACAGGAAGTCATAAAAATGATATTCATGTTTTCTTTCCATTTTAACGAGCCAAAGTTTGATATTCTTCTTTCACCATGATCTCTTTACTTCAGGAGTGATCCCAATGGTTTCAGTAAGAATGCTTGGAGAACAGAATACTATCCAGTGTCAATAAAATGACAGAATATAGCCTCAGAATGCAGTTATTTTCCAGTACTAAGTATTCCTACTTTAAGTCTCTCTAAAAACAGGGAGAGAGAAATTGGTATAAGGAAATAAACTTCCCTTCATATTCATGGAGAAGCTAATGGATAACAGAGAAGTTGATCACTAAGACAATGTTTTCAGTATTACCCATCTTTTATGTTAAAAAGAAAGAAACAGCTGTTTTAGTTTCAGCCTCTGAACTCTTCTTTCAATGACAGCTGCCCATTCAATTTGGAATATCAATTACTATATAGCTATATAATTCATCACAGTTACTGAAATTAAATATAAGTAGAATTATATGACTTAGCATTTCAGAATCCTTCACCTGAGTTTATAGTTCAGTATAGTTCTTTATAGACAACGACTGGTTATATGTCAGGCTGAGAAGGGGGCTGGCTCAGAGCTAAACTAATCTGTGGATATTTTGGCAATGCTCCTCTATTGCCTTCAACCCCAAAACATTCAGTTTTGGAGATTCTACAGTTTTGTGAAAGCAACCAAAGTGGAGAAAGGCAAAGGACCTGAAGCTCTGAAAATACACGGATAGACACTACTCTGGATTTTGACCGTGATGCTGAGTGTCGTGGGCAATGAGTTGTACTCATGTCACACAGATTATTTTTGTCTGTGGCTTAGAGAACTGTGCTGTAAGCAACGTGATCAGTCCTTGCTCTGGCTGCTGCAGCTTTCTGTAGGTGGTTACACTTTACTAACCGGCAGGACAACGGTATGTTTCCTTGGGAAGGAGTAGAGAAAATTAGTCTGCCTGTTGACACTCCGCAATGTCATCTGGTAGGAAAGCAGAGTCTAAGCACCTCTCCTCTGCAGTGCGGGCACGAAAGGGTTGAGATCTGTGCTCCCTGGGAACTGACTGTGAGAACACAGTGAGCTGGTACATTGACTTTCCTGCTTATCTTGCTGAGTGATCTTGGTTTTTTCTAAACTTCTAAGTCTTACATCTACATACTTCTGTCATTGCGTAGCTAGGGTTTGCACTCGATCGTGCAAGTACCATGTAACCATTACATGCATTTAATGCCTAGTCTATAACCTGTGGTTGGTCTCTGACCCACTAAGAGGGTTCATCTGGCCTGTGGCCTGCCACTGACCTCCTTGTGAAGGCCTCCCAAAAATGGACAGGTCTGCAACTTGATGCATGTCAATCCAAACCTTCTGGGGAGGAAAATGAGTTCCTGTGCGTACGCTGCTCAGTCTACACGTGTGCAATCAGACGACTCGTCATGGCAGGAAATCAGGCTAAGGTGTACGCCGTGGCAAGGAGGGTGGGCACTGCTGGCCTTGCACCAGGTAGACGAGGTCTCCTGGCTCCGTCACAACTCAAATATGCAATGTCACAGCTGGCTGCAGATTGAGCTGGGGAAAAAAATATTCATAGAGCTTGCCCTGGAGAAAGCCAGACTGCTAGAGGAAACGTTAAACAGAACTTTATTTCAAATTGCAAACATCAGTATGATAAGTAGCTCCAAAATAATGCAATATAAGACATAAGATGGTCTGCACATGAAAGAAACATACAATCTACTGACAGTGAGCAAGAGTGAGGAAAAAAAATGTTTAGTACACAGAGGATTCAAAATTCCTCCTTAGAAATCACTGGTAAGTTGGCTGGCCTATTAGGAGAAAAGGTAACGCTCTTCAGAGACTGAGTTTCAGAACAGGTCTTGAGGCATGTGTAGATTGAGTTTCTGCACGAATGTGTTCATTTAAAGCAGAACGTGATATAAAACTCTAACTAGTTATTTGTGCACAGCCTTGTTTTCCTAATCTTGATATTGGAAGATGTCAGCTTATCTCTCACTCTTCACGTCTCTGTTCTGATGTTTTCCTGTCGTTTTATGACATGACAAATGTGAGTGGCCGTGGGGACTCTGACTCTAGCTGTGTGCAGCTCCACGAAATGTCTGAGCCTGCGCTGGTGCCTGCCCAGGCTGATGGACATAGTGTCCCTGCTCCTGGGCACCGCGGCCAAAGACATTGCTGCCAGGCTTGCTACCCCACTGGAAAGGAAAAGTGGAGCTGACAGGAGCTTGGAGGTTGGAAAAGCACATACGTTTCGTGTTGCTAAGCTTGCTGTGAAGAAAGAGGGGGGAATTTGTGGGAATATTTTTCAACTGTCAGCTTTAAGGTGTAAAGAAACATTAAAAAAAGATCAGTTTCATTGGAGCTCTCCAGTCTGACTTTCAGGGATGTGATTTGAGGATGATGACCTTGTTGGGATGTCAATCTGAGACAACACAAATACTGGAGTATAAAACCACTAACACCACTGCCATAACCAGGGAGGGTGCTGTTAAGAGACAGAGGAGATAAAGTGGCTGCAGACCGCCTCTGTTAGGAGGTGGATGTTCTCCTGGTCACGGGGTGGAGAAGCAGCTGAAGGGCTGAGGTCCCGTTGTGGCCGCTGCTGATGGCACGTGTCCTGCTGCAGCGGTGGTGAAGCCTGTCTGTAACTACCAAGAGTTCGTGAATGTTTCAGGTGTACCATTTCTATCAATCAGCTTCATACTTTTCCTCTGTAAGAGTAAACAAACCAAATGTTTCTGTGTATAAAGGCGGATCATCTGCAGTTAGGAAGTTACAATTAAAAGCAGTTTCTTTGCATCGGGAGGAATGTCTGAGCAGTGGCTTTGTCATCTGTTGGGTAAATTTATAACATTTTATTTTATCATTATAGATATAAAAGACATATCAAGTAAGCTGGTACTAAATAGAGTTATAAAACAGACAGAAACCTCGTCCAAAAGGCTGGCAGCAATAACTCAAAACCAAATCTGTCAGGGAGCATGAGGCACAGGCAGGTAGGCAGCAAATCTCAAGGACAACCCAACCATCCATCTCCTCTGGACACTCGCCTGGGGGATATCAGCCGCTCACCTTGCACATGTGCCAAAATCCTCCACTCGGCCCCCTTCCCACCCGTATCTCTTGCCCCACTGTGGGGAGACGGGCTCCTGCGCGAGGGACCCGGTGTTTTCTCCCTGCTTCGTTCAGTCCCACGGTTACCTTCCCGTGCCTGGTGCCCGCAGCCCTTCCCTTAAACTGCTGGTGGGTTTTTGGGAGCCGAAGCGTGTGATGCACAGAGCAGGGCACCGAGCTCAGGCTGGGACGATCAAGCTGCCTTCCTCACTCTGCGAGTGATCTCTCCACCCAGTGCTCCCATTTCCCTCATGCTTTTGTTTCTTCCTTTAGATTGATAACTCAGTGACTAAAAAATGCTTCTAAAAACATAGTTAGTGTAGGTACATCCTAAAGTGGCCTTGGAGCTCGCTGGGGCCTTCAGGAGCTATGGAAACACCAGAAATAACTATTTTTCCAGCTGCAACTGAAAAAAAGCGCAAGTGACAAATACTTTTGTTAAGGTGACTGATCTTCATGCTTGAGAAAGAGCTGACTGGTGAGCCAGTGCTCTCTCTTTGGGAGAGCTACTATTTACTGGCAGCAAGCAACACTAGCTGTCAGCTATCTATCAAAGAAAGAAAAAAAAAAAAAAAAGAAAAAAAAAATCACAAGCTTTGCACAGCACAGCCTTGCACCGTTCTGGGGAAAGGAGGGAAGTTATAAATGGGATGCTGCGGTCGAGCATATGATTGGGACCCAGTAGGAGATTTCCTTGTGGTAAACCAGCTTTTGGGGCATGAGCTGCTGGTACCCGGGAGCCACATCGTGTTGGATACTGTGCCTCCTGCGCTGGAGAGCCAACACGAAGCTGGTGGCTGGCTCCGGCAACAGATGAATTTCTGTAGGCCATAGGAACAGAACGTAAAACTGGAAAATGGAGAATGTCACCGAGTAGCTCAATTTGTTTTACTGGAATTAATCATCAACGGATGTACTCCTCGGCTTCAGTTTGGCTACTGTCCACAGACTTTGAAGGTGCTTATCAGGTTGCACTATTCATGCTTTCATATGTCTTTATCTGACCCCTTCCACTACTACAGCTGGTTTACATCAAAATAATAGAAAGGATACCATGGATTAGGGGTTTTATTTAAAAAAATCCTCCCTTCCCAATTAAAAATGATAACCCATGGCAGATTTATTATTAATTTGTGAGAAGAATGCTTAAGAACTACACTTACTTTAGATACTCATGCAAAAAGCTCATAGTTTATTTCATCCAGGCATCTTACAGACATCATTCTTATTTCTTGTCTGTTCCTTTTAGTTTTCATGACCTCCATGCAATGATTAAGACAGGTTTGGAAAGCTATCACAGAGAATTCAAGTAGATGTGACGAACTGTGAAGACTTATGTTGGTGCATCAATCAGAATCACTAGAAAGCAATTTTTTTTTTTTTCCTTTAAGATTTGGCCCACTGTGACATATCTGGGGATTATTTGTAGGGTGTTTTATTTTATGTATCTGGTTTAGGTATTTTTTTTCATAATGACTATGGGTAAGTGGAATGCAATTAAGCATTGTAGAAACACTTGGGTAATACTGTAGTCAGAAACAGTGATGTATCTGAATACCTTGCAGGTTGCTCTTCTGTTCCGGTGTCTGTCTACAGATATGGTTCCTTTAAGATTGCTGCAAAGCTGGAAATGGTTTAAAGACGGCTAACTAGCACACTTTCCAGAGCAAAGGGAGACGAGATAAAAATGTGTTCGCTCCATCAGAACAAGGAAGGAAAACCTGGGAATTCAGAGAGTTGGTTTTGATTGAATGTCGTAAATATACAAATGGTAAGACTTGGAAATAGAGGGAAGAAAGGAAGGAAGTGATCCTCATGGGTCTGCCTCTGAAGGAGAAATCTTCCCTTAAATTTGCTATTCTTTCCTGACTACTGGGTCAGTGTAAGAAGCGGTGACAAGTAATGAAATGGATTGGTGGTAATAATTATTAATAAATATGATAGTTGCAATAATGTCTCATTTCCCTTGGTATGTGTTTAATGGGCTCTTATTGTACAAACACAATGGAAAGAAATGTCTTGTACAAGAAGTATCAAAACATAAATGTAGTGGCAGTCCTCCAGCATAGCTCTGAAGTACAGGCTAGTGGGGGAAAAAAGCTTAAAAAACCTTAGGGTGTTGGGTTTTTTTTCCCTTCAGTATTTCAGCTGGGAAATTCACACTTGAATCAGAAGGGAAAGTTACACAGTGTGGGTTAAAAAACAGACCTCAGAATTTACAAGGCTGAGTTACGCCACAAACACTTCCCCACATGATTAATTAAATGCTACTGTAAGGCCTAATAGGTCAGCGTCAGTTTTACAGGAACTCCTCTGAAGCTAGTTGAAAATATCCTGTCTCCATTTCATCACTCAAAAACCATTTGTGTTGTGTTTCTCTTGCAGCTAAAACCTGTTTGCTTTCTCAAGATACATTGTTGTACTTCCCAGAACGTGCTCGCTGTTTACTGGGAGCAAACGGTCCAGAGGAATGAGTGCTTAATGTGATGGGCAACATATGGGATCGAGTGAGACACCCAATGAATGTGGATGCAGTAAAAGCTGTTCTTTTGCTCAGAGTGAATGTTAATGATGTTTCCAAGGTTCATGAATAAACTCACTCAGAACATGAAGTTCTCAGGGGAAAAAAAAACCAACCTCTCCTATTAAAGAAATATGGCCATGTTGCTATTAGAAGCCAGCAGTAACAACAACAGTTGCTGACAGTATAAAAAAAAATAATAATCTTGTGCATATTTTTTTGTACAGTCAATTCAAAGTCCTAAAGACATCAATGCAGAAATATCCTAGCTCTGCACGCTGCCAGTACGTGATCCGAGCCCACAGGACCAGGGCATCAGCCAGCTCATATCTCTGGCTGTGTCAAGACTCGTTGACTTTCCTGGATCCAGATCAGGGTTTTCCTGGCCACACCGTATGCCCAGATTTTCTTTCTGTACATAGCAGGGAAATGAGACGTGCTCCGCCGTATTGTGTCAATATGCAGCCCAACACCAAAGCTGGAACATGCTTCCCTCCCACATCTAACCTCGGCTTTCTCTCCTGGCTGACCACTGTGGTGTTTCCTCTGTGAAGGTCTCCCGTAACAGCACCCTTGACCTGCTCAGCCCGTCCCTCTTTTTTGGATGTGGAAGTAATGAATGAACTCTCCGCTCTGGTCATCAGCGAGGGGCTCTCTCACAAAGATGTATCTGTGCCTTTAGAGCTTGGAGAAAATTAGACTGGGTATGGAATTTGGATCTTGGTGTGAAACAGCTGCAATCTGGAGCTGGGGAAGCTTTTGATACCATGGAGCTTTAGTGAAAGGTCAGACCAGTCGGATATTGTAACACAAACAGATCCCTAGAGACTACAGTCATGATTGTGACAATTATTATTATTATTATTATAATATACTGCTACCGGTAAGAAGTATCTCCATCAAATAAATAAATATAATTCCTTTAAAGAAACAAAATAGGGAAAGTCTTTCCCTACATTTTGATATTGCTGCAAGTGCCACCAAACCAGCGATCACTGCCTTCGTTGTGAACAGCCTGGGGAGGGCGGCTTTGGGGAAGCCACAAGAGTGCAAGTGCACACCAGCACCTTTCAGTTGTTCTCGACTGGGGTGAGAGAGATGAAGTCCTCACAAACTCTCACAAAGGTGGGCTTTGAAGATGCTTCTGAGTGCTGCTTCATTTTTATGCCTACAGTGGACAAGCTTTCCAAACACTCTAAAATTCAGTGCATAGTTCTGACAGGAATGAGGGGGTTTGGGTGTTTTTTATCCCTGCCTGGTCATGCTGGTGGCAACACAACCCCACTGGCCCAGCCATGCTTTGGTGCCCGTCTCGCAGCCGCACCCACGAGGCTCTGCATGCAGCGTACCACGTGCGGATTTGTTTTCCTATCAAACGCCAGAAGAAGGTAAGGATGGTAAAGATGTAACAGTTTGCTGTGATCTCTTAAAACGATGATCATCTGTAAATGCCAGATTTTGGTTTAAGTCTGTTTCCCACTCGTCTTTCAGGTGTAAGCGTTACTGGTCATTTCTGAAAATACTGTCCGAAGTCTGCCTTTAGGGAGCACCCTGAAGTCCTGTGGTCTGAAGCTTTAAAGTGTAAAATATTAAACCTAAGTCAAATCCCTGAGATTTCAATTCACGTCCACTGTGATAAAAATATATTTATATAAACTCTACTGCATATAAATTCATTATGATGGACACCAGCCTTGTTTTCTTCCTCTAAAAAAAGAAACAGTTTCGGTAAGGAAGTATTGAGGAAGGATGATCTTCCACAGCTATAATTTAACAAGAAAAGCATGCTTCATGAGGAACAGGAGAGAAAAGCTGCCTTGAACAGCTCACAGACGAAATAGATAATATATCCAGAGACAGGCTCAATCATTCAATAAAGGGCCAAAAAAAAGGCTTTTTATTGAGTGTGGATTTGATTTTACTCAGTGTATTTTCGTGTTACCAAGCCATTCACATGTGGTTTTTTGTCTCCTTATCTGGATTATAGAGTGAGGCAAGTTTTCTAAACAGGCTGTATCAATCCAGGCATTCCAGCTAAAATTCTCAGCGCAAAGTCCTGCAAACTGCTGCAAATAATTCATTATTGGACACATCCTTTACCATTTCTGAAGCAAAGCATCAGATAGGAACAGGAACACTGCGTAGCATTTTAGCGATGTTTTTATTAGATGGAAAGAAAATATATGACTAATTCTTAGTTGAAGGAATTGCTCGCGGTTATGTAGTTAACTTCTAATTTATTGCCAAAAATTTATTTGCTGTTAGGTGACATTAACTCTGGTGACCAATGCCTCAGATTATTTTTTAAGGAACAATTTTATAGCTGAAAAGACCACATATTACAGAGCCATTTATAAAGTTTAAATGTCTTAAGCTAACAATATGTGATTGCACAGCCAAAAGTGAAAACATTATGGCTTGCTAGGAGAACTCATAACTCTAATACATGGTTATGAAATTGGGCTTGCGACAATGAAAACACAGCTTATGTCAGCACACTCCCTCTAATGAGGCTGCAATTGTAATAGAAATCTCTGTGCTTCATCTTACCTAGGCGCTCAGCTTATGCCTGTTCCCTGATCGTTCCGATTTCATGCAGTCACACTATGAAGCTTTTGTATGAATATTTAATACTGCGATTTGCATTACGTTGGTGCCTCGTTGTGCGAGGGACTGTACCAACCACATAGTAAGAGCCAGTCTTGCTGCAAAGAGCTTAAATTTTAAATTGACAAGAAGACAGAAAGAGTGGGAGAGGAGAGAAAAGTACAGAGAAGGAAAGGAGCACACCTACGGTCTCCCTGCAAATATGTGGCAGAGAGAGAGCACTTCTGAGCCCTGTGTCCTATTCATTCCCTCTCTAGGAAGCTTATTCATGTCTTCGGGTTGTGAAAACAACATTAAGGACTCTGGATAATTTACGTCTTTACTCATTAACTAGATATTGGCTCCTTCAAAGTGATTGTGCCTGTTCGTGTTGTAAGAGACATCTCATCACCGGCAGAAGCAATACAAATATTTCGTTCACAAAAGGAAGCCCACGAGGAGCCTGTTTTAAAGCCACAGAACTATCACCTCTTCCCATGCTTTGTGGGCTTTTGTTCTTGGTCTAACCTACTTTATCTCCATTTTTGCCTTATCTTGTGCTCAACTACCAGTACACAGTGACACCTGCAATTTCACAGCAAGGCTATGAAGCCACTGAAAAATTTAACACTTTTTATTTAGATGAGACTGATAATGATGCCAGCGGTTTCTATGCTAAAGTGATAATCTTTTCTTCACTCCTTTTTAATCAGCATCGTTCATCTATGTCATCACGAGTGCTAAAACTACCTTCAAGAGCAAATTTATTTTGGGAACTAGGTACAGAAATTTGTAATTTGCTATTCCCAGCCCATATTTTATTAATGGTTTTGATGTTGCCAGTTATTACTTCAATAACCTTCCATTCAAGCAGTTAAAATGCAGATGATATATTTGTCTCGTAATGGTTCTTCATCAATTAATTGGCAAGGCTGGAGATGCTTTGAGCCAAGTGATAGCCAAATGCTCTGATGAGTTGGGATAGAGCAGCACAAATGCAAGTGAGAAGTACTTGTTTGCGATGTGATATATATGAAGGAAAGTCAATTGAAAGCCATATTTTTGAAACGATGAAAAATCACATCAGAATTAAACTTCACAGTGATGCAGACACGGTAGTTTATACGCTATTTAATTTCTTTCAGTGGATCTTAGTGTTTATACTGTGTATCCAGACTGAGGGCAAACTCAGGAGCTTCACTGGCTATGTAGAACAGAACAGAACAGCACAGCATAGTTCTGTTGGAAGGGACCTACAATGGTCATCTAGTCCAACTGCCTGACCACTTCAGGGCTCACCAAAAGTTAAAGCATATTATTATGCTTTAAAATAATTTTATTATTATACTATGGAACAGGCTTCCTAGAGAGGTGGTCAATGCCCCAAACCTGTCGGTGTTTAGGAGACATTTGGACAATACCCTTAATAACATGCTTTAGAGGCACGTCCTTGCAGAAAAGTGTGTATGGTTTTGTGAGTATGCATGTATGGATGTAGCTGCCTGTATATCAATCTATACCTCTGTCCACTTGAGGATTTTAAGGCTGTTGCTTTCCTAAAGGACATGACCACTTAAAACTTCACACCGACAATAAAGGGAGAGCTTAGTCCATATACAACAGTGTGCATGTGGGTAGGTCTAATTCTTCCTAGCAGAAGGCAGTGATACAAATGCTTTGTATTACTTTTATATATTGCTATTATATATGTGTGCGTATATATATATTTACATCTATGCATGTGTTTCTATGTACAAAAGGAAGTGCTCCAGGAAGGCTTTTCAAAGTCCAACCTAGGGTTGGAGGTTGTCTTTCATTAGGGGAGCAAAGAGTGGTGTTTACCTTTTATGCAACTGAAACAAAGAAGTTTTAAAATCAGGCCCTGTGGTTCATTTCTCTTAGCCGTGTAGCTTCTAGAAAGAAGCCTGAGTTTTGTCATTTCTTACCCGTTTTCTTAGCCACACCTTTAAAATGCACAGGAAACAAAGTTGTGCTTCTTTGTAACAGTGTCTTACCAGATACTCAGTTCTAAAACGTTACCCACACATACACACAAAAAGATCAATGTTTAATCTGAGAGAGAGATCATATGCGTCAAGGTGGAAGAAGAACTACAGTAATTTTTGTTTTAAAGAATCTGTAAAAACATAATATCAAAAATGTAAGTTGTGTCCCGTTCTAGGAGAAGGTGCCTGAATTACTGGTCTATTCTTGCCTCTTTTACATATTGGTATAAACGCTTCTGCGTACAAAGTGAACAGTATTATCATCTCCAGGAGGAAAAAAAAATGAAAAAAAAAAGAAAGCCCAACAACAACAGACACTTGGTAATCATCTTACTTGAAGAGAGATACTAGCTGTGAGCCATTAGCGTGTGTGGAGAGAGATAATTAGAAGAAAAGCGGAGATTAAACAAGAAAATTTAATTTATGTGTGAAAAGGCACATGCTCTAAGATAAATGTTTAATCCAGAATATTTAACTGTTTTGTTGTTCAGCCTCAGTCCGCTAGTTGAAATGAAATTGAATGCGAAGAAATGGAAGATTATGGTCTCTTTGTGTTTTCCTAACTGGATCCACTTCTCGTCCCTTGTTTTATTTTGAGATGATAAACTCTGAAAGCTAAGACTCATTTCCCCCCTTTTTTAACATCTGCATCAGCCAAGGTCTGTTGAATGCCAATAAACAAATGTATATGTGTATTTATACAGTTGCAGAGTAGCTACCCTTTGTGATAGTTCAACACATTATCAATACACCGGGCAGCAAGTAATTTTTTCCAGGAGAGTCAGGTCCTGAAGTGGAAAACCAGCCAGAGGAGGACGGGGAGGGTGCGATATCAAGTGCCTTTGGAGAGATTGATGGCCCCAGTGGCCCCCAAGCCCAGCATGTGCTTGGGGGGGAGTGGCTGGAAAGCTGCCCGGCGGAAAAGGACCTGGGGGTGTTGGTCGACAGCCGGCTGAATATGAGCCAGCAGTGTGCCCAGGTGGCCAAGAAGGCCAACGGCATCCTGACCTGTATCAGAAACAGTGTGGCCAGCAGGAGTAGGGAGGTGATCGTCCCCCTGTACTCGGCCCTGGTGAGGCCGCACCTCGAGTTCTGGGTTCAGTTTTGGGCCCCTCACTCCAAGAAAGACATTGAGGTGCTGGAGCGTGTCCAGAGACAGGCAACAAGGCTGGGGAAGGGTCTAGAGCACAAGTGCTGTGAGAAGCATCTGAGGGAACTGGGGGTGTTTAGCCTGGAGAAAAGGAGGCTGAGGGGAGACCTTCTCGCTCTCTACAACTACCTGAAAGGAGGTTGGAGCGAGGTGGGGTCGGTCTCTTCTCCCAAGTAACAGGCGACAGGACAAGAGAAAACAGCCTCAGGTTGTGCCCAGGGAGGTTTAGATTGGATATTTGTAAAAATTTCTTCCCTGAAAGGGTTGTCAGGCACTGGAACAGGCTGCCCAGGGAGGTGGTGGAGTCACCATCCCTGGAGGTATTGAAAAGACGTGTAGATGTGGTGCTTAGGGACATGGTTTAGTGGTGAACTTGGCAGTGTTAGGTTAACAGTTGGACTTGATGACCTTAAGGGTCTTTTCCAACCTAAATGATTCAATGATTCTATGGCTTTGTACTCCTTGGCTACTGAACTCAATGTCTACTCTTTACCCTGCCGATATTTTTTTATCTTTTGGAAGAAAGGTGCTTCTGAAGTTTCAGGGAAACTGAAAAGCTGAAGCTACAGTGTGAAAATGATGCTGTTTTCTGGATATTTGTACGATGTGAATTATGGAAACTGTTCAGCTGTGCTGCCACCATGCTGGTTGCTGTTCAAAAATCATCCAAGGAGTGGGTTGCTTCCCTCAGACATCTGCCAGACAGACGGACAATAGAGATAGGTAGGTCCTGGCTGCAGAAGATGTTATTGAGCCAGGGAGAGGCAGTTGCAGACTTCTAGTTATCAAAATAACTTTTTCCTAAATCAGCTCCATTGCCAAAGAATTAATATAATAAAACCAGCTGAAAAGTGTCAAATTCATCCTGAGATATATCCTTATAATACAGTAACAACATCTATGGTGGCTATACCATTTCTGTTACCCTGACTGGAGGCTGATTCTTAACCTGCCATACCAAGGCTGCTTTACACTGTTCTGTAAAAATCTAGGATTATTCAGTAGTCAAAAAGTGTACACATATGACTCAAACATACCGAGAGCATAAAAATACTTGCAAAAAATAGTGAGATTTGGGAATGTTTAGGGCACGTGGGGTCTTGCAGTTTTGGGGCGTGAAGGTCATACAGCTCTTATATTGGTTCCAGTATTTTTCTTGACTGCACTGCTTCTGTGTGACATTATTGACCAGGTTGTGATTTACAGCAGTGTAATCAAATTGAGAAGCCAGACCCTAGCAAGCTCAAAACACAAAGGGCTCTGACTAGCTCTGAATCTCAGCACGTCTAGTACTTTAGTGTTAGGGGTTTTTTTGAATATTTATTGGGAAAGGGAACACATTAATTAAAAACATAATATTGGATCATAAAAGGTGTGAATCTGAAGTCTGCCTGGAACAGAAATTTCACAGTTCTCCTGTCTGGTCTTGTTAACCTACTAATGAAGTAAAGAGGACTGAAGAAATTTCATTGCAGACCTTTCACTAAGGCCTATTTAAGTATATGTCGCACTGAAACACTCAAAACCGCAGGGGAAGACAATCTGATGAGGATGCGCTGAACTGCACATCCCCTGCCGCGGGGAAAGGGACTGGTTCAGCTGTAGATGCCGCAAGTAGAGGTCTGCTCTGAGTCAGAGGAATCTCACCAAGATGTCGGTGAGATCTGAGGGCAGTTGCTTCTGGGCATGGTAAAAGCTTTAGGGATTTCCTGGTGTCAGTGAATTAAAAATGAAAAAAGTGGATTCAGGACTCAGCAGGGCTGTGAGATGCAGTAATGGGAGAGTGACAGGAGCATATTGCTACACGTGTTAACAATTAGCATCACTCATAATTTCAGGTACAAGAAAAGGCGAACAAGCAAGGGCTGTTAAAAATCAATAGTGATTCCAGGTTCAGTTATATGACAAAGGGGAATTTTTCTAAAACCTGACATATTAAATCCGCTATTATAACTGAAATCAGCTGCTAATATACATGGATAAAGTATCAGTGCAGCTAAAGAAAGGAACGTGTACAGGCCATAGCAAGCTATGTGAAATGCAGGTGTGAGTTTGTCGCACCTAACTTTTAGTGCTCTCAGTACAGCTTAGATGGCAACAGACTGGAGCCTCGGGAGCAATTCTCATCAGCAGCTCATCGCACAGTAGATGCCCATTTTTCATCCAGATTATCACTATAAACTCTACTCATCTTACTGACTCCATTTACTCCATACAGATGTCAGTTAATAATGGAAGCAAAGACACCATATTAGCCATCTACGAGGACAGGACCTATATCTCAGTTAATAACATAGGCTATCTGTAGCTAATAGCACTTCATCTGCCTTCTAGTTGGAAGCAAACCTATGGTACAGGTTTGGTCTTTTTTCCTCTGAAAATTAGATATTTAACCCAAACATTGCTGATACGCTGGCAGTGTGCCATGGAAGAGCTGTCCGTTAGGACACGTGCCTGCTTTTAAATAGGCTGGTGAGTGTGTGTGTGTATGTGTGTGGGTCAGGCAAAACTCAGCTTAGTTTATGCAGGTGCATTATGCAGGTGTCCTGAACACTGCAGAGCATCACCATCTGCAGGTGGTGCTTTGCGTGACAGCTGTCAGAAGCAGCTCATTCTCTCCTGTCTCAGCCTCAGGGTGGGATTGCATGATGACTAGCTTGTTGCATTTTGCTTTTTTTGTTGTTGTTTATTTTTGTTAAATTATGTGATTTTATATGGTAAAGGAATGCCCAGGCAGCACAGGTGTGTTCTCAGTGACTGAGCATCACAACACCGGTACCTAGTGCTCTAGATCATGGGAGACAGAAGGGGCTGCAGTGGACGACATGGCAATGAAGAGGCCCAGAACCAAGTTTCAGAAGGAAAATGTACTTTTTTATGGTAAGGGGAATATGACCCCTGCTGTTTTGCAGCACCATGGCTTCTCTCCTGCTCTGGTACTTTATACATACAATACAACAGGCTCTAAACAGGCTGTGAAACCTGTGAGCTACCAGCCTTGCTGCAGGGTGCAATAGGGGAAGCGTGCGTAGGAGCAAATATTGGAGTCCAGCTTGATGCAGAATTGATCAGGCCTGAGGGCACATCTGTCTGGGGGGGTGTAGACAGTTGCGTCTGCATCTTCCCCACCTGTACTTTGAAGCCATCTGGACTCCAGCCAGCTCTGATATGGAAGCCGTGCAATCACAGTGTCCAGCTTGCTTTGAACCATGAATGACTGCTAGCACCTTCCCACACATACTGAGTGCTCTTCTCCTCAACTCTCCTTGCAGAGTGCAAGCTTTGGAGTGACCTGTGGCTTTCTTTTGGCAAATTTGTTCCAGAGCTTCAGATCACCTTTCTTAAAGCTTTGTCCCCTTCAGAGCCAAGGGTTACATCAGAGTTGAACTGTGTGTGTCTAAAGGACTTTCTTGTTAGAGGTCTGGATGTACAAGTCTGGGTGAATAGAAATGGTGGCATTTGTGAGTTCACATGAGCTGGTCTTCTTCCAGGAAAACTTGAGGAAAGGCCAGGGCAGTGAGCTGCCTCCTCCAAACCCAAACAGCAGCCTGGTTCAGCAGCTATGGTATAGTCATGCCTTCTTTAAAGTCTGCAACAATTTCCAACTCCAAGGATGTGTATTGCCTGCTGTCCATTAGGCCTATGGATTACCCTTATCCCTAAGCCTTTGGTATGGAAGAGGAGAAGAGCACTTGTACTCTTCTGCATGCCCATGCAAGGGCCAAGGACATGCTGAGCTGTTCCTTTAGCGCAACAAGAAGGTCTCTGCTTAGACACCTTATTGAGGGCCTTCAGGGATAAATCCTTGAAGTGACCCTCCCATCGAGCTGTTTGCCATTTGATAATACCAAGTCAATGCTTTAAATATGCCATGTTAAGCACTAGACAATGGATTTGACAGCTTACGAGGAACAGCAGAAGATGCCATTATCTGGTAGTGCCAAGGTGGAGAATGTGGACATGGGGCAATTGGCTAGTTATGTCCCTGGGCTCAGTTCTGCATGTTTCACACAGCAGTAAATGTGACGTCGTGAGCAGCGTATGTTTTAAGCACCAAATCGTGGAGCACTGTAAGATGTTACTCATGAAGGAGCCAGTCCTTCAGCTGAGACTTTATGGTGGCGGACTTGAGCATCTGCCGAAAGACTTTGAGGTTTGCTTTTGCGAGGGGGCTGCCAGATCCAGTTGGAGGACCTAACTCCTAATTATTATTCATGGAAAGAACAGTCCATCTGTCATCAAGATTTATTTGGGGATAAATATTAAAATTCACTTCTGATCTGAAAGGATAGTATCTGTCTGGTGTATATTCCCTAAGGATGGCAGTCTGGCTAGATGTCGGTGTGGTCAAAAGTTGCCCTGTTTCAGAGAGGGAGCAAAAGGGGAGGGATGTATTGTTTTATATACATATGCATATGTACATATATATGCACATATATGTGTGTATTCGTGTATGTGTAAATATACATATAAATGTGTATTTATACATACTGTAAGCAAAATCAACATTCCTGTCAGTACTGTATGCTTTGAATGCATGGAGGGTGAAAACATTTGAAATTCTTCTTCCCTGGCCATTTTTTTTTTCTAAACTCCTCTTCCTCCCACCAAACTATTGGAGTGACAGAACCATCCATCTTATTCATGAAAATAGATATTCTAAAGAAACAATAAGATATACCTTGGACTTGGATATGGACCCTGAGTTGGTATAAAATACCCTAATTAATAGAGCTTCGATTGCTATGACAATTTACAGTTAAGCTACTGTCCTTTATTTTTATGTTATTTGATTTTATTTTGAGCAGCAGTGAATTTTAAATCAGTCTCCCCCTACCCTTTTTATATTTCTGCCTTTGGTGAGAGGTATTTTTTAAAGACTTTACAGGATTACGCTATTTAGGGATCATAAAATGAATCTACCAACTTCATCATACTGAAATATGACCTTTTTCTGCTTAAAAAATCTTAAAATAATTAGGTCAAAGTTTTTGTCATTGATATTTGTGCTACAGTAATTCATGGCTGATAATTTAATTGAATTTTCATATGTATGAAGCAGATGTTATAGGTTCTCTGCTACATCACTATGGTAGTGTTAGTCATGCAGATTTATAATAAAGCAATCCCTTATTGTTCCTTCCCACATTTATCTACATTTTGTGCTGCAGCTGATTTTGCAATTGTCTCATTTAATTATGAGCATTGACATCATTTACAGGATTTATGCATCTAATTAAGTGGGCTTTAATAGAGAAGTTTCAGACATAAAGCCAAGAGACTAATATATGTTTGCTAGTGGTTACATTGGTTTCTATTGTTTCTCTTAAGCAAGAGGAGTGAGAAAAAAATAAGGTCTTTGTTTTCTGATATCAGAAAGAGTCTTAAAGTAAAATATTTTCAGTCTTCTCAGTCACATTATATATGAAGGAATATTTTAAAATATTAAATTGATTGTTAATAGTAAACACTGTGTAAAACAAAAGCAGAAGTGGTACTGCGAGCTGAGAAGCCATGGTTATAGGCACTGATGACCAAGGAGATTTTATAACAACTGGTAAACCATTTATTAAAGTGTATATTTATTCATTGAATAAGCCTTTATAAACTATATGTGTGTGATATTAATACAAAGTGTAAACCTTTTCATTTTCCAGGCGAAGCTAAAATGAAAGAGATTTCTTGATTAATGATCCTCTAAACTGGTGGAATGGCCCAGCAAGGTCAGGAATGAGAAAAAATCCAGTTCATTAGTCAGCAAGTTTTCCTCCTCATGGTTTTATTGCTCAAGCTTGCTTATTTATTGGTCAAGACAAGGGAAATGAACAGGAAAAAGGCCAGCTAGGGTTGTAGTCCAGCTCTGTGACAAGCAGATACGGCTTCCTGCCCTTCAGGAGTTTCCATTTCTGCTCATCGCCCAGCCATTAAGTGCTGGTGTGGTCACTATTTGCTGAAAACCACAAATAATATTAATTTAGTCTGACTGTATTTGTTCATTTCCATAAATCTTTTTAAGCTTGAAGGTCCTTTCTGTTTTAAAGCCTTCAGGTGAAGGGAGGGTCTACTATGTCCATAGATGCTTTGTCTGGTCATTTATTCTGGACCAGGCTCATCATCATGAGCCCCTTCTTGTTAAACATGACAGTGGGGTAGTTGGGGTGCCACTGGTGGAGGTGAAGATGTTCAGAACAACCTACGTGTGATAGGTATTTCCTACCTCATGGTGATACCTCATATCTTAATAAGTCTTGAGGAGGCAGTGGGCATTCAAAAAGATTTGAACCCAGAGTAACTCATAGCTGATGAAAAATGATGCTTGGTGAATCATGAAGCAGACGAAGTCAGAGGGACATCAGTCATCTAGCCCATCCCTCTGCCCCAACCGTTATCCCTCTTTACCTACACTAACCTTCCTCTTCTCCCTCCTCAGTCAGGAAACTCAGCAGTCTCTCTAGGCAATCTACTTGCATGAGTAATAGTTGGGAAATTCTGTGAGTTTAAAATAATTCTGTCTTGTATTGATATAATCCTATAATTTTTGTGTCCATTTGTGGAAAACATGAAATAATTTATTACTTTCTTTTACATATTTGAAGGTTCATACGTCTCCTTTCAGTCTTCTGTAAGTTGAACAGAATTCATTTTTTCTAGTAGGGAATGGAGAGAGGTAAATACCCACAAATTGAATACCTATATGTGCAGTATTTTTTAATTACGTAGCTATCACCTATCATCTCCCCCAACTTTTCAACATAATTTTAATAAACAGTATTTTTTCCATTCTTATATTTTCATCAAAATCTTGTTATGTTTTTTGTTTTCATTAAAGTCACAGCTCCAGGAGTCGTGGGATTATTTGAAATTTTCAACTTTTCTTGGAAGAACTTTTCAGAGAGAAGTATACTGCAGAGGAGAAAAAAAAACCACATTTGTTCTGGGCCAGCATGCACATTCTTCTTCTCCCTCCTGAACCATATAAAAGGGTTTTTTTTTCTCTTTAAAAGAGCACATCAACAAAAGCTCGTTTTGCTTATTTTAGCAATTCACGTGAAAGAACATTTGCTAACATTGTGTTGGCTAGCAGGCCACACAACAGCTGTGAAAGCTTCCCAGCACCTACGGTCAATAAGGACATGGCTACTGTACTAGCTGACAAACTGCAGTGGTTTTGAGAAACTCATTACCTCCAGGAGAACTGTGGTATCATTCTCAGAACAGAGGAATATCTGATGGCTCGAGTGTGGTATTTTTCATCTGCGTGCTTTCAATTTGAATAAAAAACAGATGCAGAGGTACTAGCTTTCATGCCTTATAACATTGTCACTCTTATCAACAAGCTGAACTGATAATATGTTGAAAAACTGTAGCTGGGTGGCCATCACATTTAATCCTCCAGCAGTTATTTTTGCCCCGTTGTTTCTCACCCTTATGAAGGCTGCCTTGCAAATACCCCACGGTTTATCCACTGCCACCAAGCATGTGTTTCTAGTGGAGTTCTTCTGTAATCACGTGGAAAGCGGATCAGGCTAGCTGTAGAGCAAAAAATGGATCAGGGTGTGTGAGACGCGCAAGGTGACTTTACTACAAGAGCGCTATCAAAGAAGGAGAGGTGTGACTAGAATTAAGCAGAAGACAGCTGTGGCAGCGGGGTGCCAAATGACAGCATGGAGTTGTCTGTCTGAAAATATCTTAATGTCTGCCACTTGAGCATACAACAGTGCTTGAATAGGTAATTCGTTAGAAAGTTAGAGTATCGCTCTTCTTGTTTATGTTCCTCCGCATATTAGAGGAACAGGCATGTTTCCTCTTAGTATGCTGAATGAGTTTTTCTTCTGTCCACAATCCACAGTTAAGTGATTTAATTTTCATGTCTGGCTTCTGTTTCTTCCACAGAGCCAGAAATGTTACATCTGTAACGGTCTGATGCAAACTTCTTTAGAAGTCAGTGGAAAGTCTTCTGCTGACATTAATGGGCTTTGAATCACACTTTAAATCAAAGTTTTAAGTGAAGAACTGAGTCGGTAGCCTCTGAAGCCTCTGTATTTCTACAGATTAGTTTATTGATAACATTGGGCTATATTTTTAAGAAGTGGAGATTCACTTTACCAAAAGTATATGTAAATCAGCTAATTGTTCTTCTATGTCCAATGTCTGAAAATGAGCATGCTCTTTTCTCAAAGCACAGTGGACTTTTTTTTCTCTTTTCTTAATGTGGTTCCACTGTGTTAAACCAAAAGGAAAACTAAATAATTTTATTGCTATAAGCTATTTATATTGTTATAATCTGTGTATCTGTCAACCTCGCATATTCTTGAAGGGGACAGTGAGAGTGGGGAAGGAACTCATCTGAACTCAGTAGGAAATGAAGGAGGTACTTGCAAAATAAAATGAGCTATGAATAGAAATGCTTGCAAAGAGGGAAGCAAGAATTAATGGAAGAAGCATCTGGAAGTACAGAAGAAAGAGTTTATTGTTCCTAAGCTAAGGGGCTATGCCCAAAGTAAGGATGAGAGAGGATAGGTGGGATGTGGGGACTTTGTTCTTCTCTGCTTTCCCATGGGATCTAACAATTACTGATGCGAGGGATGCACGAGGTTGGCTTCCTGCGTGCTCTAGTGTGCTCTGGCTTTGGAAGTGTGTGAATTGCCAGTAACTGTCAATCTAACAGAGGTTTTTGCATTCCCTTTTTCCATCTTTTGCGAATGCCTATGAATCTGAGGACTTCTTTCCTTTTGTAGGTTTTGTCTTGTCTCTCTGTAAAGGGAATAGAGGGGAAAAGAGGTGCTTGAAATACACTTTAAAGACAGTGCTTGGACAGAGGAGCTGAGAACAGGTACCCCCGACACACATCACAGACTCTCATGTGCTGGCGCTGCTGCGTAGCAGTGATAGCAAGAAAGCGGTTCACAGCTTTTCGAGCTTCCCTCCCCCCATCTATATTTATACCCATGGATATTCTCATTCTGCTGAGAGAACCATATTTAGAGAGATGATTTTCACACCTGTAATTACCACTCATTGTTCCCACCTTGGAATAGAAGTGCTAACATATGAGGACATAGACTACATCTGTGATTTTTTTTCAGGGGTCTAATGAGCCCTTTGAAAACATTTCCAAGCATACTCATACCCTCCACATCATGCTTACAATGTATGCAACAGACAAAGGAACATTTCAGAATAAAGTTGTATCCTTTATTTTTATCCAAACACAGTAGTAGCTCCGTGCAAAACACTGTGAAAAACTACTTTGTGCTTGATTGCTCTCTTGTCTCATGGTTACAGGTTCATCATGGGTACAAGTTGCTCCTGGGGACATTCCAGTTGGACACAAGAGGACAATTGCTCACACTGAGAACAATCAGCCATTGGAATAACCTCCCCAGGGAAGCGGTGGATTCCCCAACATCGGACACTTTGAAAAGATTCCACTGGACAGGGCCATCTCATCTAGGCGGTGCTTTTGGCAAGAAAGGTTGGACCAGATGGTCCTTGAGGTCCCTTCCAACCTGGTGTTCTGTGGTTCTGTGATTGTCTGAGAAACAATTTTTCTTCCTGAAACAGACCCCAATACCCTGCTACCCTTTCAAGCCTTCCTCCATCGAAACCAGGCAGACAAGGTAAAAACCAAACTACCAAAGGATGGAAATCACCCCCTTGGAAATGGAGAGGCAGAACTTGTTAATTAGACACGAGGCTGCCCACGATGCCCTCTGTCCTTCTGCAGTGTTGAGTTCACTCATCTTGAATCTCTAAAAGCAAATGCAGGTGAGGAGCACATCCATAATTCTGCCATCGCTAAGTGATATACTGTTTACCACACACGCGTGCTCCCTGTGTTTGAAATGAATAGAGCGGGAAACGTCTGCTATAAAATACTTTCCATGCTCTGAAAAAGCAACACATCTGCTAATATTTATGATTTTTCCATTTCCTTTTGTTATCCCCTCACCCTTCATACACAATGCCATCTAACACCCCTCTTTCATTTTCCCAGGATAAAACCCACAGATTTCACTCGTCTCGCATTTAACGGATGATAATCTCCAAGACAAAAAGAAAAATTATGCTAAGCTTCTGTCACAATCTATTCAGCACATCACTGAAATGAGGCGCCGCAGTCTCCATTGAGGTGCATTTGCAGCTCTTCCTTTCTCCCCATACGCAGAGGGTGCCTGAAGCACCTCACATCGCAATCACAGCTCTCCTGATTGCTCCGTATTATCTTCAGCCCTTTAGGACACTTATAGCTAATAAACTGGGTACAGCTAAACTACTGGCAGATGCTTCCTCCTTTCTGTCACTTCACTCGGGGTCAGCAGAATTAAAGATGTCTGGGTAAATAGTGTATGTGTATGGCTTATCTCTGTTATTTCCTGGCTTTCAGAGGTCTGAGATTGAGGAGCTCAGTTGCAGAAAATACTGTTGGTAGCTGCAAATAGCTCTGGGCTTTTGGGAAGTATTATATGTCCTGATGGCTCTGAGTATTTTCACAAGAACATGAAATTCCTCCCCAAGTATACAGCCTGAATTAATATGCTGGGCATATTTTGGACTCCAATAGCAAGAAGTGAAGCTATTTTCCTTCTCTGAGTTATAGCTGAAGTCTGCATGAGGAACAACATGATTCTTGTGTAAGTTCTTGTCTTGCAGATATTGCATGGAAAGAGGGAAACTATCTTCAAGCTCTCACCCTTCAAACACCAGTCCCAGGTGTCATATTCTCAGGCTACAGACTCAGAGTCACTTCTACAAAATGCTGAACGCTTCTTTCAACAGCTGAGCACACCTTGGGTTCCCATTCGCTTTTGTGGGCATTAAGGAGCCTCAGCAACTTCCAGAAGCGTCTGCAGCCGCACTGACCGCTGGTGGGATTTCTGTGTCAGGGAGGAGCCCAGGAGGAACACTGCTTTTTTGCGGTGCTAGATACTGCTCCTGCACAAAGTTGCCTCATGACAGTGCCCACGGCCTCAGCACGCAGCCTCCTGCTTCATCATTAGGAAAGCAGAGAGGAAAATGTTTGTTAGAAGGGCTGCAATCACAACTGTCCCTTTAAGGAAGTGAGACATAATCTGTCCTTAGTTAGCTTTAATAGGTAACTTATTTTATCTTATTTTCACATGAGTTAGCTAAGTATTTCAGGCCTCTCTTCTTAAACCACATGGAAATCCCATAAAGCTTGGATAAAGTAAAGTAACCACTCCTGTAAACCTTCTCTTGTGATGGAGATATATTTTTGATTAAGAGATGTTTTTAACCTGTGATCAGAGGGTCCTTAATAGAGCTGTATTGAATAGCATCCAGGAGCTGAGTATCTTTTGTATATGCTCTTCAAATCCAGAGTATATCTGTACCGGTTCTGCTGTGTCCAAGACTGATCTCCCCTTTCATTCAAGGCATCATTTTTCTCCATAAAGAACAGGTGGCCTCAGGGCTGGGATGAAGCGCACCGTGGTTTTTAAAGCCAGGAAGATGGGTGACCTCATATTTTCTATATGTACCTCAGTATATTTTCTATAGAAATATACCCTATCCTACTTAACAGAAACTGACCTTCCTCTGGGTCTTCAGAAGTAAGGCACATTTAGCTGACCTGCATCTGGAAATGGAGTTGTAGCTCTTCAGACAAATGAAGGATACCAAAATGCCTGACTTCCAGGAAGTCCTGCACCACTATATTCCCATATATCACCGATGTGATGGCTGTCTGAAGCCATACGTAATGACCTAATTCTTTATTTAATAGAAATTTTCCTATGGATTTAGCTGGTGCAGGATTTTTTTGTGGGGAAATGAATTATGCCAATATAAGCAGAGTCCTGTCAGTAACATTCATTTAGTCCTTATAAAGCAAAAACCTAAAGGCCTCCATTTCTAACAGTAGCCACCAAGACTCTGGCTTTTGCTGTAGCTCTGCTGGATCACTTTTCCAGTCCTTTTGACTGATCTTTCGTATTCATGTCCTGTGTGCTTGCAAAACACTATTGCAGTTAATTTTGTGCGAGTGATAATTCCCATGATTCTCATCTCACCCCTACACCTCTGCAATTACTCTTGTTCCTTCACTACAGAGAATTAGTCTCACATTTTTATATTATTTTTCAAACATTTTGCGCACACAACTCTGCTTATGTCTGCAGATTTAAGATCTGTTCCAGCTTGCTGTACTAGTCCTGCCCTTGATTTACTATTTGAAAAAACAAATGCGGAGCATTTATGTGACACTTTTTGCCTGTGGAAGCTCCGCGGTGCAGAATAAAGAAGGCAGGTAACACTACCCCCGTTTTACAAGTGGTAAAACATGACATAACAGCAGTTTCGGCCGTTTCAGGCAGTCCTAAAATTAAGGCTGGAATTCAATGGAGTTGTACTGAGGGAACTGGGGATGTTTAGTCTGGAGAAAAGGAGGCTGAGGGGAGACCTTCTTGCTCTCTACAACTACCTGAAAGGAGGTTGTAGAGAGATGGGGGTCAGACTCTTCTCCCTAGTAACAGACGACAGAACAAGAGGAAATGGCCTCAAGTTGCGCCAGGGGAGGTTTAGATTGGACATTCGTAAAAGTTTCTTCACTGAAAGGGTTGTTGGGCATTGGAACAGGCTGCCCAGGGAGGTGGTGGAGTCCCCATCTCTGGGGGTATTCAAAAGACGTTTAGATGAGGCCCTAAGGGATATGATTTAGTGGGGGACTTGGTAATGCTGGGTTAATGGTTGGACCCGATGATCTTGGAGGTCTCTTCCACCCAGAACAATTCTATGATTCTATGATTCTATACCAGTATTAGACCTGAGAAAAGCAGTGTGGAATTGAGTATTTATAAAACACCAGCCCTGTGATATCTCCTTTCACTGACACGGGGCTGAACAACATTGAGACGGAGGGAGACAAAGTGCCAAAACAAGCCCCTACCGCCGGGCACAAGTGTAATCCCTGCAGACAGGGATGTGGGGGTGCTGGTCGACGGCAGGCTCAGCACGAGCCAGCAGTGTGCCCTGGCAGCCGAGGCAGCAAACCCCATCCCGGGGAGCATCAAACACAGGATAACCAGCCGGTCGAAAGAGGTGATTATCCTGCTGTATTCAGACAGGTGTTTCACATACCTTTACCCTGCCCTTTGACACCCCTGGTATGTATATTGAGATCTTAAGCCGGCCTAAAGCAGCGTAGCTCTGTGAAAGCCAACAGAATGACACCACTTAGAGCCAGCCGACGGCCTCGGTCATAAACATCCCTCCTGTGAAGAGAGAGAGAGAGTCAAGCTTGCTTTTTAAAATGCAGATGGGATATCGATTGAAGAAGAGATGAAGACCACCAGGATAGTTTTGTTTCCGGTATAAGCATCCGTCTTTAGTATAGATTAAAAGCAGTGTGTCCATGCAATGGCTCCATTTCTCTCATCATTTATTTTAATTGCTGCTGACTCATTGGTTTGCCTCCAGTCGCTTTGCTGTGGCAACAATGATTAAGAAGGATAATTCAGGAAGATATGTTTATGGACAAAGTAGGATTTAATATCCAGGTAACAAACATAACTTACCTTTTAAAGTGAGACGTCTAAAATTAAATTAAAATTTAGAAAATTGTCAATTCTGTAAGCTTTTATGTGACAAGCACACTGTAACCCAATCATGCTAACGAATCACTACATAGTTTACACTAAATAATTAGAGAGAGATGGGATGCTATATTAAAAATGTGCATGGGTTTCATTTTGGTTAATCACAGGCTATTTTCAAGGCTAAAGAATATCAGTAGCAAATGGCTGTTCTGCAATTCCATGTGCAGTTCTTGTAGAAGACACATTCAACTTGGAAATGAGGCATAAACAGAGGATTTTCAAAGGAATTAATAACAGCCATGGACTGAAATCCAAAAATCCTTTTCACATTTTAGATACCACCTGATGTGACAAAGAATAGCCACAACCTGCTTCTTATTTCAAGAAACAGATGCAAACCATGAATTGCAAAGATTTTGCTCTATTTTGTTTCAGAATTTATTATCTCGCTGGCTGAGAGTTTATAGGTACAACCTTTTGCAGCTAAGATTCAAATAATATACTTCCTATGCCACACAAGGCTAAATTTTCAGCCACATTCAACTTCTGCTAGTGCAAACACGTCAGCCTGGTGTTTTGTTTGCAAACGGATGTTTGCATTTTCCGTAGGGATTATGGGGATAATCCATCCAATATTAAAGACTGTCACACAGAGCTTGGTCAAAATTTCCAAATCTAACATCAGACTTCTAAACCTCTACACAAATAAAACAAGACTGATTTTCAGGAACACTAGAAACCTGTTGCTGCCATTGACCTTAGCAGGAGTTTGGGGTACTCCACAACTTGGAGAATGAAGCCACTTTTATTTAGCTGCCTAGATATGAATTTAGCACCTTAATTTAGATGTTCGGTCTATGGCTATCCCACAAAGTTAAACATGATGGGGAAAGCTGCTGGGCGTGGGGGCCAGTTGCCCTGGAATAGCTCACACCTACACTAGTTAGCTGCTCTAGCCACCAAGAGAGGGTGACTAAACGCCAACTGTCTATTGGGAATGGTCCCTGTGCAGTTTAACATCCAGGACATACCTGGGATTTCAGTAAAAGAGATGGTGTGGAAAGCCCATATGCATGCCGGGGAACAGTCTAAGGGTTTATTAGCAAAGACGACCTTGTTCCAGGGTGCAGGAATGTTCCTGGGCCCACTTGGATTTATTATCATTGGTGCAGTTTTTGGTTTCAAAATTTTGCGTGGAGATTTTAGGACAGTCAGGTTTAAGTTAATGCATTGGGGTAATCCTGTGGTTTTTACTCTGTTGAGAGTCTTAGCTTGCCAGGAAGATAATTTTTTGAAACTTAAGTCCATCTGGGTACTTTAGGGTGCTCAGCTACCCGTTGGTCTAAACCTTTACCACCTCTGTGAAGGACCTTGCTTCGCTCCATGTGATACACAGTAGGAAGCACTCATTCAGGAATAAATGATAAAAATGGTGAGCAGGCTGCAGTTGAGCACAGAGGCTGTATATAGCAAAAAGCGTAAGGCTTTATGCTAAATGTGCTATCAAGTGATATTTCCCATCCTATCCGAGCAACTATCAGGTATCTCGCTCCCTTGTCCCCTCCTTTTCAAACGCAGATATGGGCTCCTGGTGTGTGGCTGTGGCCCTGCCGCTCTGGAGCCTCGCGCTTTACCGAGGAGTGCCTCATGGTCACTCGCGGGCTGGTGGCACAGCCGGAGCCTTTGCAGGGACAGCTGTCGGCTCCGGCTCAGCCCAGCTCCTGGGGCGGTGTTGCAAGGGCAGGTTCTCATCTCAGGTGTGGCTGAACAAGGGTGCGATGGAGCTGCAAGGGAGTGGCTTTAAAAGACTGTTTCTTGTTTGGTTTGGGTTTTTTTCAGTCAAGGGTCAGATTGGGGAATCATTGCAAATCTTCAGCAAAGGGAATGAGCTGCTGTGCAGGAGCATTTATTTGGAAAGCCCATGTTTTCCTATTCTCTCTTTTAAGGTTGAAGTCAAACCTCATGACATAAGCATCTACTCATGTTGTACAATATGAGGGAGATGCAAGTCAGGATCCCACTCCTTCCCCACTCCCTCACTCCTGCAGCAAAGCCCCAGAGCTGGAGTGGGAAAACCATCCCTCTGTAGCTCGTTTATTCTCAGTCCACAGATCAACAATGATGTGATGCAAACAACAAAGTTTGCGTAAGAGCAACAGGTAGCACTTAGTGCTATCATTGTACATGTGAGTTGAGACCCACTGTACCTCAGGTTTGAATTCCTCAAACATTGAATTTCTCCCTTCCTTTGCCCCTTTCTTTAATAATATGAATTTTCCGCAGTTTATTATCAAGTCAGACCCGTGCCCATAATGCTGGAGAACTGTTTGGCACCTGTTCATCCAATGGCCAGACAAGCTATTAGGTGCCCCATCGGAGAAAGAGCACAGTAAAACACATCCCACAATGCTCCAAGGAGGGCATGGACACTTATCTAAAGTGGATCAAGAGAACACACGCATCTATACCACATGTTCTCTTAAATTAACAAACACTTTAACAGCACAATAACTTGTATTCACAAGATACAACTGAATGGAAATCTGACTTTAGACTTATTGAAAACCCCTCTAATGAGAAATTAAAGCTACAGAATGATCTTATCGGAAAGGATTCTGAACACTTTCCTTGGACTGAGAAACAAAATCCCTGAATGGCCTTTTGTGCTCAGAGTCCCTGAACGTTACTGGCTTCTTTAAGGAACGTCTTTAGCTGGCTATTAAATTAGATTGGAACCAATCAGACAATCTCTCACTGATGATTTCTGGAGTAAAGCATGAAAAGAACTAGAGAATTTGATCCCACATTTCCTCTTCTGGTCCTTTCATTCTGTTTAGCTCTGCTCCCTTTTTCTTGTGACTGATTAAACAGCATTCGAATGTCAAAGAAGGGAAGGAAGGTGGGATGTGTTTTGAAGGCCTTGGGCAAAAAGAAAGTTCATTAAGTTTCTTTGCAAAAACAACTGGAGACCTCAGGGAGAAATATCTTTGTATGTTTTTTGAAACGCAGCTCCTTGGAAAAAAAAAAAAGATATATTTTCTTGGGCATGGCCAGCTAAGGGATAGAGAGAGGACTATCAGAGGATCACTTAGGAGTACAGTTTCCATGGACTCCAATATGTCTGTTCAGTTTTCTAAAAATCTTCCTCTGCCAGAAAAGAAAAAAATGTCAGTCTTTCCAAATATGAACCAAACAAGAAAACTGTTAACAACACGCAGAGTTACACTCTTCCTCTCAGAGAGGAATTTCTGAAGTGGCAACACATGAGTGCATCAGGAGCACCATGAAATGTGCCTCACCAAGGGTTAATAGACCAGGCTCGCCAGAACACGTTGTGCAGAAGAAGTCAGAATTTGGATCTGTGGGGCTTGCCACAAGCTCCATCAGGACTGAAATTTAGCTGGCCTCTAAAATGTTCAGAAGTGTTAGTGAAAAGCCTGTGAATTCTGAGCTGCAGATTTTTCCTGGCTTTTTAACACTCAGGAGGTATTTCTCCAGGCTAAACAGATGACTTACAGACCTCTTAGAAGTACCATAAAAACGAATATTAGGAAATAATACACTCCACGCTATGTTGGCTTTGTGTAACACATTGCATAATATTTCTATGCACAGTACACTTGCTTTGTTGTGTGAAATATTCACAAGCTTTTTCAGAGAGATATAATTTTTGTGCTGTGGCATCAGCTGTATAATCAATGTTTTATTGGCCAACGAGATTGAAATGCATCTCTTTCAATATTATTATGTGATTGAGGTTAGAAATCCACCCCCCACCCCCAAAATAAAGTATTAGATAACCTTTATTTAACATTCTAGTGGTAATTCATTTCAACTGGATACTTATAACTGATACTCACAGAGTATTTTTTTAGCTGTGAAGGTTGGGATGGTGGCTCTGCATGTATGTTTAATTCCTTATCATCGTGCTGATCAGCAATGTTTGTTTGCTAAATGCAGGTGGGATGAAGCTGGGAATGGTAGAGATCTGGCAGCAGTGATGAGTCGTGTACAGTTTCCACTTCCTTTCATCAACAAGATCCTGGGAAAAACCTGCAGAAGCACTGGATGACTTCATGTCAGTTTTGGATGCATGCTCTGAATAAACCTGTGTCTGAGCTAGTCACCACCAGCTCCCTTTAGTCAGTAGAAACAATTAGGCATTTAAGGGCACAAATTAGATGTCTCATTTTAGGCTTCCCATTTTAGATGTGCAGTTTAGGATTAAGTAACCCATTCTATTTCGATGCTTATTTCTCTCTAAAAACTACACGTGGAAGCTAAGAATCTACCTCCTGTCTTGAAGTCTACACTAAAGACATTTAGTCAGGTGAAATCCAGCTTAATGAAAAGGCCAAAATGAATACCCAAAAGCTCTTTATAGCTGTATAGAATGTTGGGAGGGAGTTAACAAATCATCTTACAACAAAGACCAAGAAGTAAAACACTGGTTTTCCAGTAGAAATGGCTACTACACACTTCTGTGTGTGCTTCCTGCTTTACTGAGAGATTTTGTCACAAAAATGGTAGGAGGAAAAGAAAGAAGTGAGAAGTATATAGTAGAAATAACTTTTACAATGGTATGCCCAATGCAATCTTAGGCTGAAAGTTTTTTCCCCCAAAGAGTGCAGAAATAGAAAACTTTGCAAGTTGCTGCACAGAAAAATAATCAGATTGAGCAAACATCCACTGAAAATTCTTTCAGTGTAAAATAATTCACAAACAGAAACACCTTAAGGTTGTAAAAGGTCTTGTCGTGCATCCTGAAACATGTTGATGTGACAAGTTACAAGATGGAGCAAATTGGCAGGTATACATTAGGCCAAGTATTATATCGTATGTAAATGCTTCACTGTTCTCAATAGAATTTAAGTTTCTAATATTCTAGAATGCTTTTGAAAAGCCCACACAAACCTCTTTAGGCAATGTGGGCACAAATGACTATGTTATTCCTGAGAATGAATCTAAAGTTACACATGATGAAATGCAATCAAGCCATGGAAACTGGGAAAGTTACCACTCGTCCTCCAAGCTCCTAGCACTGATTAAATGTACCTTTTTGGCATACAATCAAGAACGATTGAACCACTGTGGTGTAAGAAATCATTGCCCAGCAGCTGGGTGGTAATAACCGACGGTTGATGCTTTCCCCACCGTCGGGGAAACACATTTTGCTTCATCTAATATATTCTGTTTCATTATTGGAATAAGCCAGGAAGCACAACTGGCCAGCTGTGGGAGCTCAGCTGCATAGTGGCAATTTGTTCACCTGTCATAACTCAGCCTTGTTAGATCGTGTGTCCACACTTGCTGTGCTATAGGCCCTAGATCTGGTTCTTTTAAAGTGGGTCTTTGGGTTCTAAAATGTAGACAAAATTTGAAAAAGTTTCCCTTGTGCACCAGTCAAACAGAATTTTTAATTACAGCCTAACCAATACGGACATTTCAATGACAACAGACATTGTCCATGTTCAATCAGTTCAATCTTCTGTCCGGTTCTTCTCAGGATTTGATTTGGAAATTGTAATCTTTTCTCATGGTGAAAAGTTTCATGACAATTAAGTCAGAGCAAAAGTTTTAAAAACTAGTTATGTTAAATGGTGATGAAGTCTGTATGTACAGTTTCCTCAGGATGAGAGGAAACGGCCTCAAGTTGCGCCAGAGGAGGTTTGGATTGGATATTCGGAAAAATTTCTTCACTGAAAGGGTTGTCAGGCACTGGAACTGGCTGCCCAGGGAAGTGATTGAGGCACCATCCCTGGAGGTATTGAAAAGATGTGTAGATGTGGCGCTGAGGGATATGATTTAGTGGTGGACTTGGTAGTGATAGGTTAATGGTTGGACTCGATGATCTTGGAGGTCTCTTCCAACCAAAACGATTCTATGATTCTATGTAATCTTTCTCCAGAAGCATCAGTACAGATGAAAGAAGGATCAGAAAGCTCTTTTTTCCTAGTATCACCCCCAGGAGAAGATATTGATATGGAAAATCAGGTTACCCCTGTATTTTTACAGAAAGGGGGTCTTAAAATCATGCTCTGAAATAACTTCAAACCGCAGAAGTTGTCTTCAGTCTGTTTTCTTTTGCATTTTCTGTTTCAGTAAGCACCATCAGCAGATTCTTTCTGAAAGTCCCAGGGACACTAGAGGTCAAGTAATTCCTTAAGTCTGTCCTTTGGGACACATCACTGAGAAAGCAGAGAACAGTGCAAACTGTAGGAAATGTTTTCTATAAAATATATAGTAGAGCAGCACTGCAGGATGGGACTCCATGAATAACTGATATCTTGGTTTGGCTGCTAAACGGAAGAGGAAGTTTTATTTCAACCTGCAACAACTTTTTTTTTTTTTTTTTTTTAAACTTGTCTAAATAATAAAAATAAAAAGAATTCAATGAAACTTTTGAAAGATTTCATTTGGTCTGAAATGAAGACCCTTATTCTAATTTTGGATATCTTTAGGAAAAATGATACCAAAGTCTCTGGAGGACTTTGTTCAAAGCCCTTTCCCAAAATAAAAGAAGAAAGGGAAATGCATCTCTTCTAATCAGTAGCTCAATATCAAGGGAGCTTTTTCAGGGCTGAGAGACTTGAGCTCAGTTCCGTGCTTTGTCTAGGGGAAGGAGGACTCACATCTCCTGTGGATGTTTCCCTAGTTAACTTGCTGCTGGGCTTTTTGGGTGGGTTGTTCTCAAACTGTAGTCTCATAATTGGTAGAGTCAGGTGGAAGATCACCTTGCTGATGAAAGCTACAGGATTGCTCTCCCTCCACCTTGTCCTTGGATGGCTGTTCCCTTTCCCTCCTTAGTGCTGCTGATGACACTTGTGTGACCAGGAATATGGCCTGGCTGCAAACTAAATCCACGTAGAAATAAAAAATAATTGCTTCTAACTGTATCCGATCCTGTCTCCAGGCTTGCTGCTCAGCTGCCCAAGGGCTAGGGCTGGTGCGAAGGAAAGAGTGTGACTGCGCTGCTGGAGACGGCGATGGAGCATGCAGCCCAGGGTTTTAGCTGTCTGTGACCCAAGGCCTGGGTTTGTGAAGCTGAGCTCTCTGATCTCAGCTCAGCTTTACTGAAAAAAAGTTGGTGTTGAGCTCTAGGGGAACATAAGCCAAAGCCATGCATAGTAAGAAAAGTAAAAACACAGACAGAAGCAAAATTGTTGAGCCATAAATTAAGTACTCAGGAGAAAACTACTGACATGTGACGGTATAAAACTCCAAGCAGTAAAATGAGAGCAACTCAGCAAGGTCAAGGTTCAGGCATTTCCAACAAGGAGGTTGACGCTTCCCCATCAACTGACGGCTTCCCGGACAGCAGATACTCACGGGGCGCCTCTATCACGGGCAGCGAGAGTGCTCGTGCTGAGCCTAGTAGCCTGTTAGCCCTGGATGCCTGCTGCGTGTATTAACTGATAAATAATTGTTGTGAGCTCATAAAATGTTTATGGTGCTGCTTGCAGTGTCTCTGCATCAAGCAGGCTACAGGGCTATCCACCCCCGCTTCTTCTGACTCGGTGAATATAACACCACAACGTGCACACTGGAGCAACCTCCGCAAGAGAAGCTGACAGCTACTCACGCTGTCCTGTGTAATGGGACAATTAATGCAATCAGGGAGGTCTTTTGATCCTCTCCAGGAAGGACCTGGGAACCAAGCCTGGGTCGAAGCCCCAGCCGCTGTGATCCTGGGTAAAATGGGGTAACCATCAAACCGTGCAAACAGTTAATTCACCGTGCTCTGCTGCAGCCCGGCAAGAACCTTCCAGTGTGATGTGTCCTCTCCTGTTGCAAATTAGCACATGGCCCACCACCAGCAGAGACAGACATCATATTGCTTGTAATCGACATGCGTGGAGCTGTGCCAGTCGACACCAGCTGAGAATCTGGCTTATGTACAACTTGCATTGAATTTATTGGCAGCTTGGTTTGTGCGCATAGGCTTTGTCTTCAGTGCAGAGGGGTGTTTCTGTGGGATTGACAGCTATCTTGCTGTAAAATACTAGTAGAGACTGGATGCTGGTAGGTTTTGCTGCAAATAAGTAGCCAAAATCGATTGCAGGTGAGGATCGTAGGGCTGAGTTCATTTAGTTTTACTGAGGTTACAATCTGTGCCTTGTCATTAGAATTTTGCAGCAAAGGTGATCTCTGCATAGAAACAACCATCACTGCAAGGAAGACAAGCCATAGGTGACACTAAAATTCATATAACACATCATGTTTCCTCCATGGAAAGAGCACACGCTGGGATGAAGATGAAAAATTCACTGATGCATACTGTTTGGGTTAGTAAGAAGACACATTACATCCCTTTTGCACATTATAACAGTGAGCTCAATTGATCCTAAAAATGTACTGGTCCGTAGAAACGGGAAAGCTGCTGTATTTGTATATACATAATAGGCTCATCCCTGCTGGGGAGCCAGCAATAGGTTATGGGTAGTTGAGAATCAACATGCCTAATTGCTTCACCTTGGTAATCGGTGACAAAATGTGGAGCGAGGAGCGGGGGGAAAAGTAGCAGAGGTGGCTGTCAGGCAGACTGATGCATTATTCAGCTATTTCTTCTCATGAAGCTTCGTTTCCAAACTAGTGATCCTCACTGTAACTCCCATCCTCTTTCTCATTTGTCTCATTAGACCCACTGGACTCATTTACACCTGTTCAGATGAGTTAACTTTCAAAGGCGATAAATGAAGGAGGAAATGAAAAAATTGCCTACTCCCCAGGGGTATTTTTGTACTAACCCATTCATTACTGCTTGACTAATGTCCCGAAGCATGAGATTTTATACCCGTTACGCACTTTTATTCTGTTTTATGTAACTAGCTGATATTATCCCTATGTCTAATTAAGATTCTCATTCCTTAATTCTGAAACAGAAGAGAATTGCTGCTGTATTTCCTCACATAAAACTATTTTATGAGCTGGCAAAGTGGTCTTTGTTCACAACCTGTAAAACTCTTTGCGCTTCTTGGGAATGAAAAACGTTAGCGAACTTTTCTGGAATATGAGCGTAGAAAGGAATATATTGGCATTTACAGGCTTTTCTGTATTTGTAAATTCAAATGAAGGGATTGAAATCAGTCAGTTGTTTAGTAGTTACAGGGTAGATAAATGAGTCTGTTACCTACTTTCTTTTTTTTTTTTTTTTTCCTAAGGGGAGGAATTCAGATCAAGAAATAATCAGCAAAATTGGCAATCAGCAAATGAGCCAAGCAGCATGGTCATTGAGTTAAACTTCTGAAGCTACATTGCTCCAAGGCTGAAAGCTTACTTTATAGCTCCTTTTTAAAAAAGGTATTACATCTTCTTTCATGAGCTCTTTTAAGCTAACATTATTTTCAACCCCTCCTGTGGTTTGAAAATGCAAAGAATATCTGCATGAAAATATTTGCAGCCCTTTCAAAATTAGCTCTATTTTTGCTCACATGTTCTGAGAGAAACCTGCGTTTGCTCACACAATGTTTTCTAAAGGCTTTACAGAAATGTATCATATTGCAAAGTTTCCTGTTGCAAATTTTGCACTTGTAAGAATTTTTCATGGACGAGTTTTTTGCTTGTCAAAGTTTGAGGCTTCTTCATTTAAATATTATAATAAATGGAGAATTTTGCTATTATGAAGAACCAGATGGAAAGCAGTACAAACTTTGAGGAAGAAAACTGTTAATTTTTATTGCTATAATTTTAGGATTCCAGTGCCAGTCTTCTGTCCCCGCTCTTTTGGCACCGCTATAGTGCACAGCTCATTAGTGTCTCCCAATGCGTTTTCCTTTACAAGTGTACTTAGTCTACAGAAATGCAGATGCTCAGAGTCCTGCCCTTTCATTTGGTTCTTATTCTTCACTTCTGCAGGCTTATAATCATACTGTCCCAGAATATATCTTTGATCTTTGTAGGCTCTGACTAACGCTAAAATGGTAGATATTAAGCATCTTTTTTGTGTGTCGGGGCTCTCTGGAATCTCCTTCAGCGATTTTTTGATAGCAGCACCTGTATAATTTAAAGAGCATACAGGATATGCTAATGAGGTGTTGAAAGTATTAACAGCATTTGCGAATTAAGAACTGGAAGTGAGTCTCCAAATGAGCCCTTTGACTTTAACTTAAATTTGCAAGCACAAATGTACATATTTTCTGTTAGTGTCTTTACAAAAAGTATGTTCTCTGGCGTTTACAATGTGATGAGATTTTATTTAGTTGATAGGAGTTTATAAAAATGTGCTTTTTTTTTATGTCACTGTGGTGGGTTGACCTTGGCTGGACACCAGGTGCCCACCAAGCCGCTCTATCACTCCCCTCCTCAGCAGGATGAGGGGAGAAAATAAGATGGAAAAAAAGTCGTGGGTCAAGATAAAAGCAGTTTAATAAAGCAAAAGCAAAGGCCACACGTGGAAGCAAAGGAAAACAAAAGATTTATTCTCTAGTTCTCATCAGCAGGCGATGCCCAGCCACTTGCTGGGAAGTAGGGCTTCAGTACGTGTAGCGGTTGCTCCAGAAGACAAACATCGTAATAACGAATGCCCCCGCTCCTTCTCCTTTCTCTTAGCTTTTATTGCTGAGCAGACGTCATATGCTATGGAATATCCCTTTGATCAGTTTGGATCAGCTGTCCTGGCTATGCCCCCTCCCAAGGTCTTGCCCACCCCCAGCCTGCTGGTGAGGGGGGAATGTTGGAGAGAGCCTTGATGCTGTGGAGCACTGCTCAGCGGTGCCCAAAACACTGGTGGGTTATCAACACCTTTCTAGCTACCAATACACAGCACAGCACTATGAGGGCTGCCATGGGGAAAACTAACTCCGTCTCAGCCATTTTGTCTTGGGATATGTTTTCATCAGAGGACACGGAATGTTTGAAGGCATATTTCCATCATTCCATCTTCTCCTTGTAGAACATTAAAGGGCCCGGAGCGCTTGCTAAGAGTAAGACTGTTGGATAACCTTCATCTTTAGTCTCCACAACCAAACAAACAATTCTCCTGCAAAAAAGAAAACAGTAAGAGATGTATTTAATGAGCGCCTGGCACCAACCAGGGCAGGGCACCCTCTGCTCCCTCCTCGCCCATGCTGGCCATCACCAGCCAGGGAAGACCCCTGGTCCTGGGGTGACCGTCTGTGCAGCGCCTTGTGCGCAGCACCCACCCCAGTGCAGGCAGGAAAGGGAGCTGGGAGCACGGCCAGGGGGCTCAGCCCCTGTCCGGGAGAAGCTGGAGGGTGTTAGCTGCTTATTTTCCCTCTATCTGGCACTGGCAATATCAATATTTCAATGTGTGAACAAACCACATGCGTGTCCCTCTGTTGTGTAAGAGGAGTTTTCGTATAGCTGTGTTAATGTCTAACAAAATCTATTATAGCAACAGCTTTTTCACACTGGGGCCGCCCTTCCGAAGAGACATGAAGCTGCAGAGCATGGCTTTACCCACACACTTTTTGTCTGCGTCCTTACTGTGCCTGATACTGATCATAATTTGCAAAAAGCTGGAGGCTCTTCTCATTTTCAGTGTGTTTTTCCTTGATCTTTTTCAAATGACCATCTATCTTCTATATCATAGAGTTTTCTATAGCATCCATCACTGTTCAATCTACACACTTCCCTGCTAAATCAATTCTACGTTGTGAAGTCCCTGCAGGACTCTGTGGCTGTTTCTGCTCAAGTCCACAGTCTGCTTGGGGAATACTTTGTTTTAAATCATCATCATTCTCAAAACCTTTTAAATTGTGCCAAAGTACGACTGTCGTTCTAGTATGGACAAAAAAGGGCTTAGGAGTGTGTGTTTGGAGGCATATGAGATAATTTAAGAGATGTGGTTTTGGTCAAAATGCCAAGATCTTTTTTTGAAATCAATTTATAGGGAAATAATTCTCTCTAAGCAATGTATATTGAATCTTCATTGCCTTGTGTGGAATTCTTCACTGTTTCAACAGGGGCTTTGCTAAAGGAAATAAGAGAAATGAAAGAAGAAAAGAGATGCTGTGGCTGAAGGATCTATTTAACCTTGTCTTAAGGTTCTGGCAAAACAAATTCTGAAATACAGATACTTGCTGATTTGTATCCAACGGGCCAAATTCTGCTGTCAGTCACAAACTCCAGTGAGTTGTACGAGAATAAATACGTGAGCACAAATGACAAAAGAATACTGCTTCAGATGCAGTTGCTTCACCATGCTGCTAATGCTCTCGCAGGTATTCAGCAATACTCGGTGTTGAGGGTGTTAGTGGAAAAGAATAAAAGATCTGGTGCCTGGTTTTGACCTCGCTACCGACTGGCTGTATGGGGCAAGGCATATCGCTTAACCACTCCACTGGCAAAAAACATCTGCCCAGGACTTAGTTTCTGTGCACATCGCATCTACACAACCACCTATTCTTATTGCCGTGACTTCAGTTTTCTTTCCCTTCCACTCTGATTTCCATTTCGCTATCAACCTCTGCTCAGGTTGGCTCTGATTTTTGCAATCACGGAGGAGAAAACTGCTGTCTCTGCACAGAGCCCCTCTTGTAGTCAATAGAGAGCCTGCACAGGGAGCCGCGCGTTGCCAGTCTCCAGGATTTAGCTCAAACTTAGCAGCTTTTGGAGTCAGGGCTGTCATCCTGCTATTTATTTGTTCCAAACAGCTGTAAAACAAATGGAGCTCCTATCCCGGACAGGGCTTTGGGCAGTGTGGCCTTGCAGACATAAGGAGAACCCCAGGAATCAATGGGAAGCAACCTTCAACTCGAGGGAAATAACACGGACCCAACTTTAGTGAGTGCTTTGAGATCTCTGGCTCAGGTAAAAAGAAAACAGTGCTTGTATCAATATTTAATTGATGTAAAGTAGGTTTAAGTGGACATTTCCTCAGAGGGGTAGTTTAAGCTCTCCCTGACTAATAATATTCAAATCTATTTTCATTATAGTGCTTCAGGTAACTGCTTCCCACCGATGAGCAAAAGCTTCTACTTCATTCACTTGTAGCAGAGCACTTTGCTCTCCCTGCACAAGCCCCTTGTCTCTGGTCATCTCTCCTCTCCTCCCGGGGAGGATACGGGATGATGAAACCGTCTGGAGTGTGCCAGGAAAACTCCCAGCCCTGCACGCACAGCGTTACTGGAAGAGACAGGGTACAACCCTGTGAATTTATTCAGGGCTGTCCAGGAGCTCGCAGCATCGAGAGCCTCTATCAGGTACCACATAGCGTGACAAACGCCTGGAGGCTGAATGGGATAGTGCCAGACGATGCACGGAGGCTACGGTCCAGCACATGAAACAAGATTGTTCTCCCCATTAATTTCCTTTCCTATCTCATCTTCCCACATGTTGTCTCATTTCCCTGCTGCATCTGGCCACCCCCCTGTTCAGGACAGTTTCTGTACGGGAAGGGGCTTCCCATTGCCGCTGCCCAGCCCGGTGTGCAGCCTGACGGGACCGCGCTTTTTGCCTCTCGGCTGTTAATTTCTCCCGCACTAGGAATGAGGAGTGGTAATTCAGGAGAGACATCAAGAGCAAACCCTGGGCTGCGGGGCGTGAACTTGCTGCATACTGAGCGATCTGCCGTAATTGTACACAATATAACTTGCTCTTTCTCCAAGACAAATGTTTCTGACATAAGAAATGAGAGGGACTTTTCTCCTCTTATGTTGGTAGTTTGAGTAGCTGGTATATATTGTCAGATAAAAGCATGTCCATAACCACATCACAGACCAACTTACACACTACCTTACAGGTTCACAGCCAAGATTATCCAAAGGCACCTGTCCATATGTCCCTGCTCTAAAATAAATATTGCTTTGCAGCTGTCTTGATTTCCAGTTCATCTTTTGGGCATTCCCAGTAAAGTACTTTTCTCCCACTGAGAGTTGGTGTTGCATTCTCATTAGTGACTAATATGCTTGAATTTTAGAGAAACAAATATTTGCAGTTTATACGGGTAGATAAGAGGATTATTGAGGAACAAGACTCAACTATTGAGACTTGCTATAATTATTTGCTCAGAATTCATATAGGGCTGCCCCATTTCAGTATTCTTTGCGAATAAGTCCCTGTATTTAGAATGGGAAACATCATGGAACCAGTAATATTGTTAGTTTGTTTTTTTCTTTTCTTTTTTTTTTTCTAAAATGGAAAAATTTTTCAATGTCTTTGTATGTTGTACTGTTATCCAGAGGGTATGAAGCATCTGCTTTTCTGTGGTAAGTAAGGAATAACTCCAGCTGAGCATCCAATCACAAAATTAATCTGCATTTTATGGTCTATATAAAAGAGACCAACAACTTACACTATTTTAGATGATATAAGGCTATGTTTTAAAGAAATTTTGGAAAACAGTATTAAGCAATTAAATAAAACCTATGTTCAAATAAAACATTGGAACATTTGGGTCTAAATAGTCTGTCTGATTTTTTCCAAACTCAAGCTTAGTTTTGTTATTGTTTTGCTGGTAGAACTTTCACTTTAAATTGAAATGAGAACTAATTTTTGGCAATATCCAGAAAAAGAAATAAAAAGCAAAATAAATCTTTGTGCAAACTGAAAGGATGGGAAGGCTCAAAATGCTCAATCATTCAGTTCAGGTACCGGTTCATCTAAAAAGGTATCTGTGACAAAGCCAGGGAGCTCTGTTCCAATAGCGAAGAACAGGGAAATGAAACTGACTTCAGACAGAACCAAAATTGACAAAAATTACATTTAATGGAGGGAAAAAACCCCAAAGTTAAAAGAAAAGCAAACAGATGAGTAAAAAAAAGTGGAAGCAAACTAGTATGGATTTTGTTTATTTGAAGAATGTTCCTTTATATAGGTTATTTTAATTGTATACTTACTATTTTCTTCCAATTATTCACACTACATTTTTTCTGTAAGTCTCTAGAGGAGTGGTTCTCTTTTCTTTTTCCTTTTTTTTTTTTTTTTTTTTGGAAGTGAATATTGATTATTTTACTCTGCCTGCAGTGGAGCTTGAAATGAATATTTTTGACAGTTTCCTTGCTTGTGAACCAGTGTTATCAATAATCCTGGCAGAACATTAGTAAGAGGAGGTGAAACCGGGCCCAAGCACCTTGATTTGCTTGATATAACGGCGTAAGTAGGCTTGCTACTGATTTATACTAATGTGATTAGGATCTCGCCCTGTATAAGCAGTGTGTGAACATTGCATTTGACTAATCTGACCTTAAGGTCCAGGGCCTGTTCTTGCTGATGCCAAGAGCAGAGCCCTTGGTAATACCAATACATGCTGGTCTGGACACGTTTTCTGTAATATCATTCCTAGCTTTACTGAGGAACATTTTCTTTATACTGGACTCTAATGCAATGTCTCCGTGATCTTCAGCTGATTAGAAGATAGGTATTCCTGCAGGTAGATGCTTTAGACTGGTAGGATGAAGTCCTTGTCACCTACGCTTAGCTGTTTAAAGTTAGGCTAGTTACCTACATGTCCTCCCCAGGTGAGAGGAAAAGAAGTCACTCCCAGAAAGTGATCCAGCCCAAGACAGGCACTTGCAGAAGTAACTCCCCAGTTCCTCTTATCCCACCTATTTCTCTCCTTTGAACACAGCAATCCAGCCTCTTTGAGACCAGCTCAAAAGTTATGGACATAGTCCCTCCTCCTCTTCCTTCTTAGATATAGTGTCTTCTTCATTTCAGGGTATAGGTAGCATCCTATATGCTGGAAGAGATTATTTCTACTCTCCATATCTGTAATGAACCTCTTACAAGTGCTCTCCTGTCCATCCCACTCTCCAGACTAGCAGAGGAACATTTTCCTCTGCTGCCTTTTGCTCTTCCTGCCGGGATTCCCCTGGAGCCGTGCTGAGCTGTGCGTGCAGCGGGGAGCGATCGCTGTGCTGTTTAGATGGGCGAGAGCTGTCAGTCTAAGGTATGCTATAACATGCTTGGGTCACAACTTCTCAATTTCAGTAATTCCAGAGGTTTCAATAGTGCGGGGTTAAAACTGCTTACGAAAAGTAATTACATTTTGATTTGAACTGGAAGAAATGCTACAATAGATATGAGATTCTGCATTTCAGGCCAGTGACAAGAGGAATGAGGAAGATGGTTATGTGCATATAAGAGAAGCAGAATAATTATTTTGCTCTACCTGGAACTGCTGGGGCTATAATTGGAATACACCAGTCTATTACAAGCACCATGTTTCACAGGCAACACAGAAAAATTAGGGAGAGTTCAGAGGAAAAGTAACAAATACAGACGAAGTTTGGTGAAAGAAAACTTCTCTAGGTTTTCCAGAGAAGTTCAAGAGAAAGAGGCCTCTTTGCATACGAGGAAAGAAGGCTGAAGGGAGACAGACTAACTAGCTATAAACACAAAAAATGATAATACAAGCGGTGGTTCTTTGCCCTCGTGCAGCACCTTGGTATTGTTGTTTCTCATTATGGCTGCTTAGCTGGGGCCAGCCTGGCGTAGAAGGTCAGCCAGCACGGCCCTAATGAGTCCTTCGGCCCCCGCAACCCACGTACTGTGCTGTGATCTGCACAAATACAGAAGAAAGCCTTGCTGCAGCCAAAGCGCGCACAATTTTCCTCCCAAGGATTTCTGTGTGTTTGCAAACACATAACCAGAGAAAAAGTGATAGAGAGTATTAAATGTCATTACTTGCTATTCGTTTTGTTTATGGTCGTTCAAAACATACATGCTTTTCACTCTGTGGCTCGCAGTGATGGAAAAAAACAAAGCAAAGCACCATGGAAAGACCTAATTTCTTCCAACCCTGCCCAAACGAACTATACTACAATTAAAAAAAAGCCAATTTTATCCCTGTAAATACTCATCTTTCTTTGCATTTTTCAATCAACCTTGAGCCCTGTTATTACCAGTTGGGAAAAAAAAAAGAAAACGATTCCTTCTTATATGTTACTGGGTTGGCATTAAGCTATGTTAAGTGAATGCTCATATAAAACAGCTGTATCGAGCACTGCAGAAATATTCTTGAGTAAACAACTGAATATCTTGAGCTGCTATAGATATTATTAATTAGAGATGAAAACAAGGCTGCAATGAAACCTCTTCTATTAATATTTTAACTCACTTTCCAGTTTTTCCAAAATATCCAATCCTTCCCTGTTAAAACCAATTTTAACCGGTGTCTGAGTTGACGTCACAAACAGCACCTGATCAGTGGTCAGAAGTGATGCAAGTGGCAGGCTTGCTCTGCTGGGCAGCGAGCTCCCTGGGCGAACACCCCAGCCTGTGCAGAGCCGTGTGCGTATCCAGCAAGGGGAGACCCCTCCTAATGTCCCCATCGTCCAACCAGCGGGTCTGGCGGTTCGAGCACACACCACGTTTAGTGCTTTGCTCACTTAATAAGCAGAGGTTGAACCAGCATATGCCACTTTATTCTGCTTGGTAAATGCTGTCTGATGCTTCTCAGCTGCCCTCCAGGCTGAGAGGAGAGATTTTGGTTAACATCTGTCAGCCCATGCCCTTCCCATTGCTCGTGTCTGGGTGCATGGTGCAGCCACCCCCGTGCAGGCATGGACTCATGAGCTGCAGGAGCATGTAGGGTACCTCTTACTACCTTCCTGAGCTGCTTCTGCCAGTGAGTGGGGCCATCCCCATTCCCGTTATAACCACACGTATCCCCATTTTGCTTTATTTTCTTTCCTTCAAGCTGTGCTGAGAAACCACCCAGTTTAATAATTTCAGACGCTGGGACATCCAGATGACTGATGGAGTCTTACCTGGTGACATATGTAGGATTCTATGAGTTGACTCCCTCCCTCGTTCCCTCCCTCCCTTCCTCTTTCCCTTCTCTTGCCATCCTGCTTTCCTGCCTAAAAAAGCTGGAGTTTCACATTGCATTACCCACTATCATTTCACTCTACATGTGGTTTGCACTAGAGATGACCAAGGAGACAACAGTCATTTTTGGCCTTAGTACACCACCACCCTGCGCATCGCACTGGACAGTAGCATAACCACCTTGATATCCAGCCGCAGCCGCTGCTCTTCCTGCAGGTACCACCAGCCCATGCCCGATGGGCCCTTAGAGGACCATGCCTGCTGGTATGTGGATACAGACCATTGATGCATTCCTTGCTCAGAAAGTAACAGCACAAAACCCACACTGTCTCCCTGAATATCATAATTGCTTGCTTTATAAGTTAGGAAATTAAAACACTTCTGTCTCAAAGATGACCTCTCAGTGGAGAGAGCACTTCGGGCAAGGAAAAAAAAAAAGAGTCTTATTTTTCTGACTGTGGGTTATCTCAACCTGAAAGAGAAGAAAGCTTCTTTATTTTTCTTCCTAATTATATTTCATAGATGTCCCAGAACAAGCCATTTCTGCAAAGCTCCTTGAAAGTGCATGAGGTGATGTGAAATATGGTGTGCTTTCCCAGAAGAGCTATTGGAGTGCCCTTTCTTTGGCAATACAAAGTACACACTTGAGCACTCAAGGGGCAAGTGCTTCCCTTCAAATGCTTCCCAGTTGAAAAGGAGGCACTGAAAGAAAAATTGCTTTCCGTGAGCTTTGACATGCCGTGTAAGGCAAAGAATGATCCCGCAGAGACTTACTGGACTCAGGGTATATCTGCACTGCCCTCGGAGCAGCTCACAACACTATATCCTGGAAGCTTTCAGCTAAGTATCTTGGGTGCAACCCACAGCTTAACCCCCGCTGAAGAGAGCTCAGGGCTGCCTGCAGCCTGGCAGTCACCGTCTGGGTGGTTTAAAGTGCATTTCTCTGCATACATCTCCCCTTTGCTCACGGGAGGCAAGTTCAACTCCCTACAGTATTAAAGCAGAGTTTGTGACCTTGGGACCGTCATGATGGGAGGAAGACCTCTCCCTGGACAGTCACTGACGGAAAGTGAGGCATCTAACCTGACCCCGTGGCATCTATGCGGTGCTCAGAGATGGGTGCCTCTACCAGCAGCTGATCCCAACCTGTCCGAGTGTATAAAATCACTAGATGGAGATGCTCAGCTTGTGACCCGCTAAGGTGAGAGGAAATGAATCGGAAATGAATCTTATCTTCAGCATCTCTGTAGAGCAGGGGAAACTGCATTCGCAGCCTTCCTTCCTCTGTTCTATCTGCTTCTAGGCAGAAGTATTTGGGCCAAAAAAACTCCATTTTGTACTCTGGAAATCTAATCTTAATAGTCTTTCAAGACTTTCCAGTGGGGACCAAATCTGCCTTCTGTATTTCTACAAGAAGGTCACATTCCTTTACTCTGTCCTCTGGGCACTGCTGCAATCAGACAGGCTCAGAAGGACCATACTGTAGAAATAGAATAGATCTTTCCTTAAAACTTTTGCTGTCTTCATTTTAATATATACAACTTCAGCACAAATGTCATGTTATAAGAAAACAATATGTACTTATAATAAACAGATTCTTAAAAAGATAAAGCTGATCCTATTTCTCACCTGCACGCTCTTGGGATTACCAGAAGCAGCTCACTTCTTCCATCATCTGGAGCTAAATTGGATGCAACTCTGAACTTGAGAAAGCAAGCCAGATTGTCAAGCTTAGATATTCAAAACTGGACAATCTACAGGTGAAAGTAGACACCTTTACAAATAGGAACTAACTTTCAGATTTCCTGGGCCCTGCTTTAATTTTTAGAGGTAGGTACGAAGGCCCCATGAAATTTGGCCTGATTTTGTTTAAATCCTTAGCTTTGGACTTAGATATTTCGGTTCAGGCACTGAACTAAGTAGGAAACACACCTCTTCACAGCCACTCCAGCTTTCCTATTGTGAAGCAAGGTCCAATCCCCATACCTCTTAAGTCAAAGGCAAGTCTTACGTTGATTTCCAAATGCACAGGTTGATGGCCATAAGGCCTTCTCCAGATGATCAAAAGTAGGGTTCATTTGCTTGGATGTCATGCTTAATTTGCTGCCACTATTAAGTAGCTGCACTAGCTACCAAGAATTGCACAATTGTGCATTTAGCCCTCTAATTGCTACTTCATTTTCATTTTTAACACTCATTTTGTGAGAATGTAAGTGAAATTAAAGAGTAATTAGGGGACCAAATACACAACTGAGCTATTCTTTGGTCCTATGTCATGTAGGCCAATGACTACAGATCTTGAATAAAAATACCAAAGGAAGCGTGAGCGCTTCACCATTTTTGTGCTACTGTTTCAGGCCGTGGGAAATGTATTCAAAGATAACTGCGTTGCTAATCTTTCTGTCCATCTTTGAATGCCAGCAACAATCCACCTTAAAAGGGTGGTGGTTTTCAGTTTTGCATTTTTTGTGTGGAAGCCGAGTCCTTTGATAAACGGCAGCTATCTTCATTTGCTTGCTGAGAGATAGGGAACTTCTAGTGTAACACAGTGTATTAATTTTTCTGGACAGTGAACACTTAAAATATGAAAAGCTGTGAGACTTACAAGATGTGATGGTTTTCGATACTGGCTTTTGAAAATAAATATCCTTTAGGCTTAAAATATATGTTTGATCCGTAAAAGCTTTCATCCCAACTGGTCTAAAATGCACACAATAAATCACGCTGTGCTTGAAGATAACCAAGATTTTGTTGATAAAGTATAATAGAATATTCACTTGGCAACAAAAGGAAATGAGCATAAAAACCTCTCTGATGAACAAGCCAAGAGAATGGCTCAATTTTTTTTCTACTTTGCTCTTTCTGCAGCCCCAGGTTAAATCCATCACAAGGAGTGCTCCCAGAAAACAGACTGATAGGTAAACCCCATTAATAGAAGATTAAAATGACTTCAAACTGCCCTTGTTCAAGGAGGAAACATATGGGGAATCCCAAGTGGAAGAAGAAAGCACTTGATATTCCATGGATGGCAGCTGGAAATGCTTCCTTTTGACTTCATGTGCATGCATTCAAATAGGCATGACCTTGGATATTTTTGTCGCTCGCAGTACATAATTAAAACTGTCCGGAATGATAGTTTACTAGTAATTTTTAATTGTGCAGAAATTGTGGTGTTTATAGTGAAAATGGTATGTCATTCAATTACCATAAAATTCATAGTAATTAAATGCTTTATACCTTCTAGCAATTAGAGTTCTGTAGTAACCTGTTGCCATTTCCTACATTTATTTCAATATTTAACCACACATGCTCTACAGACTCAGATTTGAGCTCTCCTATAGTTACTGGAGAGGGAGGGTAGGGGGAAGTGGGTGGTTGGGTAAGAAATAGTGACAACAAAGGTTTTATTTCAACCTGCAGGTGACATTGAAGACATATTGCCATCTGGCATGATAAACATTATAATATATCAGTGCTTGTTTGCCAGATGTTGCGAGACACAAATAGACAGTGGCTCAGATGCATAGGGATGATTTAGCAAAATGAATCTTGCAAAATTGGAGTATATCTGAGTTGTCACGTTGTATCTTGCTTTTACTGGCTAGGTATGTAAAGCAGGAGGGAAATCAGAGTTATTGAGAATTAAGCAAATTGTACGGTAAAGCCAATCTTCTACTGCAGACCAGCAGAAATAAGGCCACTCTGTGTAATAGCTAGTTCAAGTTGATATTGTCATTGAAATAGGCTAACACGTGACAGTGTGCCGTGCCAACACTTCATACATTCATGCAAGCACTTTTCAAACATAGATTGCAAGATGAATAAATATTTCTACCCATATTTCTCAGTTTTTCAGACCAGAACTTTTTAATTTCCATTTTGATCAGTGTGTGCATGTGTCTAAGTGCACATCTAGGTCCTTACTGTCTGGGACTTTTTTCCTCCTCCCTAGCTGAGACCAAGAATGTCATAAACATCAGTACGCCTTTCACACAGAAAATCGGACATTTTCTGTCCTGAGGTGCTTACACATTGAATAAAGCCAAAGTGGTAGGGGACCCTGGACCCTGTGCAAATTGAACGTGAACATTGGTAGGCATTGCAGAGACTGGAAGGAAATTTGAGTGGCAAGAATTCTGCATTACCCTGAAGGTACTCTGTTATTTTCATCTGTATTATAGCTATTCCAGGAATCAAGGCAAACTGGGAAAAAAACCCAAACGAATGAACCCTGGAAAATCTCCTTCCTGATTTCAGTCTTTTTATATAAGCCCCATGGGCAATTGATGGAAAACACAGGAATGAAACATAAGAATGAAACAAGAATGAAAGGTCTCTTCATTCTTGTATCTTCCGTATATTTTCATTTCTCCCAGAAACATTCTGTCTGTTCAGGAAAATAGATGGGGGATGAAAACTGGAGCAGTTAGGAAATGGCAAGGAATCTTCCACCCTGATAAAGCATCTATCTAGGTCTAGACTGCTGCTTTGACGTCTTGGTGATATTGATGCTGTAGACCAGATTGATGGATGATACCAGGAGAGAAGAAGAAAAGAATAAATAAAGCATTGCTATAGAGATGTCCTCAAGGCAGGCCTTATGTCACATTATTTCATCTCTTAAGAAAAAATGAAATGCCTTGCTGGGTTAGACCAGTGGCCCATGTAGCGCAGGCTTCTGACTCTGACAGTGGTAGAACGTGAGACTGTGTGAGAAAAAAACGTGAGCCCCACTGTTACCTGCAGTATGCTTTCCCTTCCCGTCCGCCCCCCGTGTGCACTCCTGCAGTCAGTAGCGTGCTCATATCTGTTTGTGGATTTGTTACCTACGTCTAATCCGGTTTTGCAACCGTTGATCCCATCTGCTTCCAAAACTTCCTATGGAGACAACTTCACTACCGGCTGCATGAAGAACTACATCCTTTCAACTCTTTTAGACCAGCCTCCTACCAGCTTCAGTGAGTGTCTCCAGTTCTAAAATTGTGGGCTTTGCTGAACAATAGTTCTGCATCCTGATAATCTACTGACTTCGTGATTTTTCAAATTTCAACCATATCTTTGCTGAGTCTTCTCTCCAAACTGAAGAGCAGAGATATTTTTAATCTTTCCAGATAAGACAGCTCCGTCCTTATCATAATTTTCTTCTCTGTATCTTCTCTATCTCTGCAATGCCCTTCTGGAGGTGTGGAGATAAGAACCATGCACAGTAATCAAGATGTGGGCGTGCCAAGGTTTTATACAGAGGCAAAATAAAGCTTTGTATTTTGCTCTCAGAGCCCTTTCTGATGGTGCCTATTGCTTTTTGCTCCCAGAGCTGATCCTTGGAGGACCTGTTTCCTGATTTTTATCCACTCTGCAAAATGACCATTGAGCCCTACCTTCTGGTTCCCATCCTTTAAACAGCTTCCCATCCTTAAAAGGGCCTTTCCTCCAACCTCCTGTCACTGCTTCTTTGGTGATCTTTGGTGAGGAACCTTCCAAAAGTCTTTCTGGGGAACCAAATCTATGATGTCCATTGTATCCCTTGTATCAGCCTACAGACCAAGACCTACCATTCCCTACCTTGAACCAAGGTGGGAATTCCCTCTGCAGGCCCCATGCCAACCCTTTCCCAACAGGCTGTCTTTATTCGCTTGCTCTGTGACCTTTCTCTGTAGTACAGACTCTGTTGTCATGCTGAGGCTGGAAGTCAGACCTGACACCCCACCGCTCCTGTAGCACAGGGGATCCTGGCTGTGCCATATTTGACACGTACCAGCTATGGCTCTGCAATTTCATAGTTTTTTCAGTTCTCCCAGGTAAATACCACCCAGTCCTGGTGACATCTCAATTGTCTGTAGGGTTTAGAACACCCTGTGTATTTGTCTGTGTCCTGTTGAGCCTCTCTGACCTACCTACTACAGAAAAAGTTGGATGTGGGCATTTCCCCTGCGTAGTAAAGACTGATGCAAAGAGTTCATTGAGCTTTTCCACTGCGGACTAACCATCCCTGAGTGCCTTTTTCTACTTTTGTCATCAAACAGTCCCATTGATTATCTCACCTCCTTCCTGCTTTTGAAGTATTTAATGAACTTGTGACTATCACTAAAAAACCACCCCGTGGTGGCATGCTTCACAGTCCTTCAAACCCTTCAAATGACCTGTTTTACTTTTGACCTGTTCTCTTTATTTGAACAAGCTTTCCATTTTTTAACTGCTGACCGTTTCCCTGTGACAGCCTCCTTAACTTTCTCATTGAGCCATGCAGGGGAATTATTAGATTGCTTTGTTTTCTATTTGAATTATGGCACATATTTTATCTGGGCTCCTAATACTATATTTTTCAAAAGCCTTCAGGATGCTTATAGACTTCTTGTTTTCAGACTACTCCTTTTAGGTTGTGTTTTTATTTGCTTTTCTGGATCAATTGTCTCATTTTTCTGTAGTCTCTTTTCTTTTGTGTTTTATTTATGAGAAACTGATTCTCTTGAAAAGTTAATAGGGGATAACAGGTCCTTGCTGGAGGTCTGAGTGGATGGATAAGAACCAGCCAGGGGCTCGGAGTCACACAACAGCAGAGCAGATATCGTTACTATCAGTCTCCTTTTTATTGTTTTTGGATCAACCCAAACCTCCTTTTTTTTTAATATTCTCCTTTCCTCCAGTGTCATGTTATGTCCACTGTTCATTCAGACATTCCCCAAATAGATTTTACTTCTTATATATTTACTTAAAGAATGGTAATCCTTGGCATGCTTCTAGAATTCTCGGAAAATTAAGGTTCCCTTTTTTAATGAAAAAGCTTTTGGGAAGAATATTTTAATGAAAATTTTTGTTTTTTCTTGAAAGTATGCATTTTGTGTTTTTTATTGTTGATTCTTCCAGTTTTCTGAATTTTTGTGGTGGTGTTTAATGCAATGATATGAAGCGTGTCTAGCCCATTACTCTGTCCTTGTCTTTTTGCTCCTCATGCATTTTTACTTTCTCTAAACCTCCCCCAGTTCAAACTCCTTATCTCTTTTCTTTGCTCTGTTAAAGTTTCTGAGCATCAACAGAAAAAAAATAGAATGAAAAAGAGGATGGACCTTCATGTACCCTGAGCAGAATGGACAATATTTACTGTGTTTGCTAAGTGATGGAGTGAGAAGATGGGTATGAAGAGGCCTATGCAGTGCAACAATATTTCAGCAATACCTTTATTTTTCATTTATTTCATTTGGTGCTTTATTTGTGTCTCCAAAGTTGGTCCTCTTCTTGCTTTTGTTTCATTTTTCTGTGATACAGCATTGCTAAATGCCGTCTCATAGACAATGAACGCTGTAGCTTTGGATTTCACTGTTGGCATATCCAAAACTAACAATCACCTGACTATCCCACACAGAAAAGAAACTATTTTATGTCCAAAATGGCTGCTATAGCCTGTTCCTTTTTTCTGACTAAATTCATTCTTTTCTGTATAGTTAAAATAGCCACTCCCCATAGTACTACATGTCAGCCTATATTTCATCCATAACATGAAACGGAGGTGTGAGTAATTGACTTTTCACTTAAGAGACATTACCAAAGTCTGTATATAAATTAGAAGATATGTTTCAGATGCCCCTCTTTGTTTGAGGAAATGTCATTTAACTTTACACGGTGCAAAGAGGATTTCAAGGAAACTGAAATGAAGAAGGGACTGGTAGTGTTAGTGGAAGATGAAAGAATTAAAGTATTGCCATATGAACAAGAAAATTAGAAAGCTTAGCATAGGCTGGTGGCTTCCACTTGGGTCTTCATGAGGTCTTCTCATGTGTTCCTGTACTGTTGCCTGGAAGTCCTTTGGTTTGGCTGTTCTACTGTAGGTTTCTCTGTAACTATCAATAAATAGATGAGATGCAATGAGACAGTTAGCTAAAAAAATAAAGTAATGAGTGTATACTAACCATCACAGGACAGTCCGTCTTTAATGAAAACCTAGAGAAAGGCAGGTGTAAGAGCTGATGCAGTCTCCCAGCACTACTGCAACCAACGGGCTCCTGCTGACTTGACCTTGGTGGCTCCGTTGCTTCGTCGTGGTGAACTGCTCATCACTGATTTCTCTAAGGTACAATAGGGCCATGAGTTTCTAGGTTTAGAAACAGCTAACCAAAAATAATCTCAGATCTGGATTGTTTATGTGTGTGTGTCTCTGCAGGAGATTCGTGAACAGTTATAATGCATCACACTCACTACTGAGAAATATGGTCAAGGATGCTCTATTTAGTTTAAAACCCATGTGGTCACAGAAAGAGCCGTCTTTCTTGCTGACAGGAGAAATTTGCACCCACGTGAGCTGTGAAATGTAGCTTCCTTGTTTGCTGGGTACAGTCAATTACTGTGGTCGTTCCTTTTGTATTTTGCATTCTGGAAAGGACCATCTGGCTTCAGAGAGGATCGTCTAATGAGAATGATAAATGCCTGCTGAAAGATTGGTAACTTTCTGTGACTTTGGTAGGTACTTTAGACCTTCTTTAGTCAGAGGGTCTGAGACACATTAAGGTTCCTTCTTTTACTAATGACTGCTAAGGTTGCATGCCCCATGCTAATATTTAACATCTGTAATAAATGAGCTGATTTTCACTGGCACTTAACAATTCAAAAAAATCAAGGAAAGCTGAGTATATATGGCACGTGAAAATATGTTGTCTTTTGCTTTGACACCCAGATTTAATGCATGTGGATTGTAGCAAGTCATCCTGAATCTTCAGTAGAGGCAGAATGCATGTAGGAATTGTCAGATCCTATTGAAGTACCTCTGCTCACATACCCTGAATTAACAAGCTTCTTTTCAAGTGGCATAGGAGGGAAGCTATTGGCAGGATCATCATCTCGTTGTGCCATACAACAGGCAAGAGTCAGCCATGAAGAACACTTCTGATTCATCTGTTTGTCTTAGTCCCCAAACTCTTGTCCAGAGTAACGTCTAAGTGACTGCATTCAGCAAACTTCCTTGATGATTCATTTTTTATTCAGTACATGTATTATGTCTTAAAAGAGCATTTTGTGTGGCTGAATCCAATTGCCCTACTTTTTTTTCAACTTGGCAGGTCTGATTACTTTTCCTAGCCATTCAAACGATCTTTTGTGCTTACTTGCAGACTTTTGGGGGACAATACTTCTGTGAAACTAGAAGTTGTGCAAAAAACTTGGAGGCTTTTGGTGGTTTGTTTTTGGGTTTCTTTTTTTCTAAGTAAAAGGGGCAAAAGTAGCAATGCCTATTAGTGCATGTAAATTGGAAATATTACTGTGTTGAGATAACGACACAGCCTCTCTGTCACTCTAATGCAGCTGATTAGTCATAATTCTTGCTATAGATCGGAGGCGATGAGTTTGGATGATATATGCGATCTCTTGGGAAAGGAAGCCAGCATATATTGTACCTCTGCAGATCTGCTGAGCAATGACAACGCAGTCTTAGTGGATTAGAAGCAGGTTCTTCACTTCTTTCTAACCCCAGAGAAGCAGTAGCTGTTAACAGCTCCGCTCTGTAGAGGCACTGCAATGTCAGTGTAAGAATGTGCTTTCATTACAATCAGTACAAACACCTGGGTGGTTTACAGGAAAGAAAAGAGAGAAAGGAAGGGAAAAAGAGAGAATGATCAAATTAGAAACATACTGAAGCTGAATATAAATCTTGCAGGGACAGGTTTTTGGTTGAAAACTCTTATTTGTAGTAACGGGTCCTGCACTCATAGTTCAAAGTTAGAACAGACTGAACAGCTGCTATACAATGTAAATGCTGGAGAAAAGAATGATCCTGAAACAAAGACTGGGCTTGAAGCAAAGATTTAATAATTAATCGTTGCTCAGTTTGGAATCAAAGTGAAACATTGGGCTTTAGTTCAGGAGGAGACGCGGAGGGAGTGTGAATGAGAGGGCTGAGATCCTTCTCCCAAGCACCGATTCCAATGATACTGGTTAGTGGAAACGTGGGCAGGATGAGGGACATGACACACAAGTCTGCACACCACCGTATTTGGGGGCATCTGCAATTCTGGACAGAGGATTTCAAGGAGTGTTTGTGCTGGCCTGGAGATCCAGGACTACCTGGCCCCATGTTAGAAGAGTTTGAAACAGTGGCTAACGGAGGTAATAAGGTCCCCTTAGATCATAGAATCATAGAATAGTTTGGGTTGGAAGGGACCTTTTAAAGGCCATCTAGTCCACCACCCCTGCAATAAGCAGGGACATCTTCAACTAGATCAGGCTGCCCAGAGCCCCGTACAGCCTGACCTGGAATGTTTCCAGGGATGGGGCTTCTACCACCTCTCTGGGCAACCTGTGCCAGTGTTTCACCACCCTCATTGTGAAAAACTTCTTCCTTATGTCTAGTGTATATCTCCCCTGCTTTAGTTTAAAACCATTACCCCTTGTCCTATCACAACTGGCCCTTCTAAAAAGTCTGTCCCCATCTTTCTTATGAGCCCCCTTTAGGTACTGAAAGGCTGCAATAAGGTCTCCCTGGAGCCTTCTCTTCTCCAGGCTGAACCACCCCAACTCTCTCAGCTTGTCTTCATAGGAGAGGTGCTCCAGCCCTCTGATCATATAGTACTGTTCCTCCTGCAGTGTCAAAGCAGATTTTTTAAAAAAGCCAAAAAGCAATGAGACATATGAGAGACAATTCTTGTTACAATCCACGGTAAACTCCTATTGACTACTAGTTGAGAGAGACTAAGTTGGGTTGAATGGATTTTTAAGAATTAGAAAATAACTAAACATTTTCCTGGAACATAAAAGAATGTGTCTAGGAAACACATTTTTCCATTTTATTTTGTTTTGTAATAACACTTTCACGGATCATGTGAATTCTGTGAAATGTTGAGAATCTGGGTAAAGTCAGAGGAATTGGTAGCATTTGTTATGACATTGGGTTGGGATTTTGGGTTGGGGCCAAAACTGGTTTTTGATTGTTTGCAGCTGAGGATGTTAGAATGAACTGTTTGACCAGGATTGTTCTAGTACAAACGCATTCTAGTGGAAATAAGGAGATAATAACAACTAATATCAAGTCCTTCATAGAATGAATTCAGCCTTTTTTGATGTTCATGAATTGTTAATGAGCAGCCTGAGATTTTATTTGAACTTCTAAATTAATTAAATTCATTTTCTCAATATTTTTGATAAACACTTTTCTTTTTGTGGATTGTTTATAAACAATTAATTGCAAGTACTTCTCAAGCAAAATATCATTGATATTCATTAAATTATATCACAGCCAATGTACTGTGTGTTATACTTAGAGCGAGGCAATAAATGTTTCTTCTATCTTTTTTTTTTGTTTTTGGTTAAGATTTAAAAAAAAACGTATTTCCTGGTGAAACTAGACATTTGGAATTTTCTTACAAAAGAATAACTAAGCTGTTATGGTACCCAAATGGTATCTGTGTGGACTGTATAATTCCTACATGGAACAAATCTTTGCTTACTGTATTGTGAGTTATAGACAATCACGTGGGATATTGGCTTCTTTGGGGTTTCTGTGTCTTGTATTTTGACCTAGAATCTTGGACCCAAGAAATCTTTCTTGATGAACATTTTATTGTTGCCAGGAAGCCTCAAGAAAAAATGTTTTGATTTAAGCAAACAGTATTTCTACAGAAAAGTGGTTTTGATGAAAAACTCTCTACTAGCTCTAACTATAAAACACATTTTAAAATAGAAATGGTATAAACTTCTCAAAATCTGGGAAAAAAACCACCATCATCAGTTATTTCTTCAGTTCAGCCTTCAGGGAATAAACCAGCCTAACTATTTGGCACTGGAGAAAAAAAACCCCTTTCCTGGTAAATAATCAGAGGGCTGGAGCACCTCTCCTATGAAGACAGGCTGAGAGAGTTGGGGTTGTTCAGCCTGGAGAAGAGAAGGCTCCGGGGAGACCCTATTGCAGCCTTTCAGTACTTAAAGGGGGCTTATAAGAAAGATGGGGAAAAACTTTTTAGCAGGGCCTGCTGTGACAGGACAAGGGGTAATGGTTTTAAACTAAAGGAGGGGAGATATACACTAGACATAAGGAAGAAGTTTTTCACAATGAGGGTGGTGAAGCACTGGCACAGGTTGCCCAGAGAGGTGGTAGATGCCCCATCCCTGGAAACATTCCAGGTCAGGCTGTACGGGGCTCTGGGCAACCTGATCTAGTTGAGGATGTCCCTGCTCATTGCAGGGGGTTCGGACCGAATGACCTTTAAAGGTCCCTTCCAACCCAAATGATTCTATGATTCTAAACAACTGTTTGCCTACAGCAACAATTTTTGTACCTATGAGTAAGGTAGGTGAGGTGGGATTCATCTGGCCAAATGGAGCTGTCTAAACCTGGGTTAGTCAACTGAGGTGCCTTCTAAAGAACATTATTTATCTTATCTTAAGGTAGGTGTCTAGAATAGGTAGACTGTAGGTGGCATGACAGTATTTTGAACCAAAACCTGCTAGTATTATCTGAAACGGTCATTTATCTGTCTTTTGCATTAGTGGATAAACCCTTAAGAGTCTTTTTCCCAGAATAAATGTTCTCATTTGCAACTCCCTTAATCTCGTGATCTGTGAATTCTTTTAATATCCATTTAGAATGATTCATTTCTTTGAATGCCCCTTCCAGCCAATTTCTTCTCTAAACGGCTCATGGAAAGGAGGGGACGCGGTGTGTTTGATGTTCGGATGATTCGTGGGCTGGCTAAAGCCTTTGAGATGGAACAACTTCTAATTTTGAAGACATACATGCCAAGAAGCACCAAATATTTCTAATCTCTAAAGCTTTTATGTTATTAGAACACAAAAAAACAAGCTACCATGACATAACTCTTTACTTAGAGGGTACCTGGAGTGAGGTAGATGAAATTAAAGACTTAAAGAAAACTGTCCCCTTCCCCTACCCATTTTGTCCTTTCAGGGTAGGTCTTTTTCTTTCTTGTAATCCTTTGTGGATGTAAGCAAACTCCACAGTACTCTCAGGATCCCTAGGAAAGCCTCCTTTCCATCACTTCTCTAATTTGACTTCAGATACGTTCTCTGCTGCCAGCAACCCTCCGGCTATGTTCAGGAGTTTCCTGTTCTGCATTTGGACCCAGTGTATATTTCTAAATCCCTTTTTGTCCTATTGCACTGCAGAAGCTTCAGCCAGCTGTGATCACTCGGTTACTGTGCAGGAGGATGCTATTTCTCCTCTATTCAGAGCAAACCACAGCGTGTAATTAGCAGAGACCAGAGACCAATGAAATGGCTGTGCCATCTATTGGAAACATGAAAGCAAGTTGTGATTTGCTACTATACTCTGTCCTTTAAGCTCTTCCTATAAGCTCTATCATAGACGTACTTGTGCAAGGGAACTGGTAGTTTGTTTTATTCTGCAGCTTGCAAGGCCTGCGCTTTTGCACAGCCTTTGACAAAACCGCAGTACATGCTCTCGCAAACATACAGCTTCATTACTCTGGTAACCTCTTCGCATGGCTCCTCAGTTTCAGAGCTTGTTCGGGATGCCGCGGCACAGTTGTTCTTTGCTCTGAGGTGGTAAATAAGAGTACATACACAGACAAATATACACATATACACACAAATATATACATGTACACGCCTGCCTTGCATTTTTTCATCAGCAGACTATAAAAGACTTGAAATCAGCCAAGACTGCCGAGACAAGTCAACAGAAAATAGAGTAGAGACCCTGATACTTTTCAGTTCTTCATTTCTACCCAGGTCGTCCTACCGCAGTTTGAAGACTTGTTACAATTTGCTTGACACTTTATGCTTTATTAAAGAAAATATAAAATGATACTTGAAAAGCACACTTTCCATGCTGGGTAAAAATGTAAGAGATGATTGACATAATTTTTGCAAGGAATTGCTAAGAAGGTCTATAGTTGACAGGACAACGGGACTCCAACAAAGTTACAAATGGAGATTTCTAGAGGTTTAGAATCATAGAATCATAGAAACGTTTAGGTTGGAGAAACCTTTAAGATCATCGAGTTCAACTGTTAACCTGTCACTGCCAAGTCCACCACTAATCCGTGTCCCCAAGCTCCGCTTAATTGTTAACTCATCAGCCTTAGAGAGAAGGTTTTACTGGAAGCCCCAAAAGTCAGTGTATTATGACAACGTGTAGTTTCCTCTGACTTTTCTGGGAATTAAATAGAAAGCATGTAAGAACCTGAGAGCACATGCACAGTAAGAATGAACCTTAGGAAGTGTCCATTCCTGGTAGACAGAGTCAAGAGGAGGAAGAATGTGAAAAGAGATTAAATTTGTCGGTCCCACTAACTCAGGTCCCCGGGATGGTAAGTGGTAAATAGTAGTTTGGAAGAACATAGATGTTATACACAAACGTGAACTGTGTGACGCAAAGAAACTGAAAAAAAGGCAGTAAATTAGCAGTAAGACCTCCCTCCTTTCTTTCAGGAAAAAAAATGGACAAGAGATTGCAGTGTTTGTCTTTCTCAAGGCAGAAATATACATAAGGAAGTGGGTGTTTGTTTTCTTATATTTATATTTAGCTGGAAGCTGAAGGAGCCCAAACCAGATTGTTCTTTCTATAATTGCAGAAGAGCATACACACTTGCAATAGCTGGCTGCCTTTTGCTACTTCAGTGTGACACTACAGATGTTTTATTAAGTGAATTGTAATATCCTCTCGCCTTGAGAGTCCGACATCATGTGGTGATGTAATGGGATGTTCTTCCTTTTATGTTCTTTCTGATTCTTTTTCCCCTTTTATTAATTTAAACGCTTAGACAGGTGGTTTGAATAAGTCAGGAGTACTACCTTTTTATGTACTTTTTGTCTTGTACCCTATGTTAAACTGTTTCTACTGAGTAATAGGACAAGGGGTAGTCTTTTGCATGAACAGATTTATGCATAATAATCCTACTCTACGGCAGAAGGTCTGTTCCAGGTCTTTTACTACAGTTGCAGGAAGGTGATTTTTAGATGATTTGCTGTTTCAGACATTCCCGATACCTGCATTGTGGATGGACAGAAGTGTCATTTGTTTGAGAATCTCATCTATCATCTTTATTTTTAAATGCAAGCTTTTAAGGGAGAAGGGATATTTTTTACCAGACCAGCTGACAGAGCTGGGGAAAAATGAATGTTATTTTATGCTCAAAAACTCTTCTTTGGGTCTCTGACTCACCAGGACTCTGAATGTGAAGCCTGCTCATTTTGGGTTTTTGTTTGTATTGTTTGGTTTAGTAAGAGATACCACATGTCTCTAACCCTTCTGCCTTAGGCCATGGTGGCTACCACATCTTTATTTTATTTTTGATGTTATGTTTTCTGGCTTGTTTGTACACAGTGATTTGTCTGCGTGAGAATCCCCTCTCATTGGTTGCCCATTTGCTCTCTTCAATGCAATTTTCATCAGCTTATCTACAAATCCTTCTTTAAAAACTTCTTGCCTTTATTACATAGAGTGTAATTTCACTAAAAAGAGTATTTCATATCGCTTTACTACTTTCATTATGATTGCTTTTCCTTTTTTTTTGTAGGAAAGCTATCTAAATGCTTGTCCCTGCTTTCACAGTAACAGTTCTCATATATTGCTGAAAAGATTTGAATAATTGATCTTATTCTCCATATAAGTCACCAAGTGATCCAGCTACCGAGCCACCACCGTTCTTATGCCACCTTTTGAGCATGTCCAGAATTGGGAGCAGAGAAAAATTCTTCTCACATGCTCCTTTATAATGAAAGGTCGATTGAAAACTACTTGGCAAGGAATGAGTTCTGTAAGATTTCCAAACACATAAAGGACCATCATCTGATCCTGATTAGACCAATCTGTCAGCCTAAACCTACATCCACTGAAGGCGTAAAAAAACCTCCTATTGCTATCAAGAATATGGTTCAAAACCTTAAATTAAGGACTTGATCTAACTGTAAAAAAGCATGTAAATAAAACTGCTCTCCCTGTGTGAAATCCCACCAGCACTGATGGGGGGGTTTTATGTCCAGGACAGTTCAGTTACACGTTGCAACTTGGTGAGGAGAATAAGCTGTTTGACATTAAATCAACACAGAGCCTAATCAGCCTGTGGGAAATAAACTCCCGATCTCCCTTTGAAGCTACTCAGGGCAAGGCTACGCAGCACAGGGAAATCCCAGGCTTCAGATCAAGATGCACGTCGGCTGTAGGGCTTTGGAAGCAGAAAGCTGAGCTAACTCAGCTGTGGCACCAGAGATCACCAGCGTGAAGAGCATATGCTTTGGTAAACAGCTCAGCTGTGGATGTGAGTGGCAGCTTGTGAATGAATGAGAGAGGTCTGAGAGCGTGAATGACTGATGTTAATAGTGGCTGGAGTTAAGAGTATGTGGACAAAGTATTGGACTCATTCAGAACTGCATGAGGGGAGATCATAACCAAGAGGAAAGAGTTGGGTCATAGCCCGCAGCCCTTACACTTGGGCTCCTGAACGGTTTGACTCTCCTGTGCTGTTTGATTATCCCTGTAGTACACTTCCTACCTACCATACTGCCAAAACAGGGGGATGTAGAGTATCTGGTGCAGCTTGTGGATCAGTCCACGTCCGTAACCGCTAACAGGTGAGTGATGGATATGCATGGAGGCAAGAGGGATCAGGATTGAGTCCGTGCTTCCATTCATGGCTCATCTAGTGCACTATTTAAAATCAATTTTGAATAAATTGCTGTTTCTGTTGTGATCCTTGATGGAGATCAGGTCATCATTTTGGCAGATGTGGCATACCCTGAACACTGTGTATACTTGTATTAAGAAGTAACTTCATCTGGGGAATGTAACCCTGTGTTATCCCTGTATTCCCGTGATCCTCTGAGCAGCCCGTGATCCTGATGCAGGCAGCACATGCTCAGGGAAGGGTCATTCTTTCCTTTTCCTGTCCCTCGCTGTAAACACTGACTAATACCTCGGATAGTGACAAGACACAAGCCAGCTAGGCCTTTGGTCTAACCCCAGGTGACACAATTGTATTTCATGATTTTTCTTAAAGCATGTCTAGTAAGAGTTGCATTTCTGAAAGCCCAGACTGACTAAGGACGCAAAGTTTTATTTCCAAATCTGGTTATACCAGTTCAAGTCAATAGTATGTCTGTGTTCCCTGACCCATCCCATCCCTGGTGCTAGTTTGCTGACTGCCTCAGGATGCTTTGTCTGGCTGTACCTGGCAGCAGGCTATACTGGCAGGAACTTCTGGACCTACAAGATCCCACATGCTGCTTTGGCCATGAAAGTCTTCCTGAGTTGCTGTCTGAATAGAGAACCAATATGATATAATTCCTATTTCAATTAGTGGACCTAAAAATGAATACATTGGATAACATTTGCAAAAATATCTTAAATATTTGGTGAAGTTCAAGCATCAGAGCAAGGACAAAAACTTAGACTCCCTAAATGCCCAATTTCCCAGACATTGACTGGCCTTCTGACAGCATGTAAAATTTGGTCATGTAAACAAAACTGTGGGCAATAAACAGAGCCCAAGAAAACCACTCACAGAGATACACACACGTGTGTGTCTACAGATATATTTTGTGGTATCCACAGGGTGACGGTCAGTGCATAATGCCGTTCAAGTGAGACTGTGTAGATCTCCCAAGGGGTTTGGGACAAATTTAAAATATTGGCCTCCACTGCTCTTGCCTCTTGTGGTTTTTATATGAGACTATGCACTGGATACTGGCTCCACGTCAGTACTCCTGCCTCCTTCTGAGGACTTTTTTTCCAAGGAAAATCCTTCTCTTGCTCCCCTTATCCCCAACCCCTTGTGCTGCCAAAGTATGGCTGGTGGGTTTTGCAGCTGTAAGAGCTCTATGTTTCTTTTAATTTAAAAGCCTGGGGGACAAAAAGTGTCTGGCTTTGATGGAAATGAGATATCCTTCATGATTTTGTACAGAGGCATCATAATTGATAAATAACGCTGTTTTAAACTCAGTTGCTAGACAAAGGTCTTTCAATTCCGTTGAAGGAATTGTCTTTCTGTCAATATATGTAAAGAACAGCAGTACAGATCATAACAGTTCAGGATTTCTGGAGACATGACAGTGTATCCAACACACGAGGCACATGGACAGAGACATGGACTTATGTTACAACATTATAACATATATTATGCATATATAGTACTGCTATATTATATTATACTTAGGAAAGAGACAGGCATGACCTATTTACCTGCTATGGGCCGTGCGCACATTCCTCTAGCATATAATAGTCTTGCTTATAGGCTAGCGCGGTTCATAATGGCAAATGATTTTTAGTTCAGTAGTTGCAAACTTTGATCCCAACATCAGAAAAAATCTCAAATGCAAGTAACAAAGCTGTGACTATTTTTAGACTGCAGTAATTCTTTTATAAGGAGACAATTCTTGTACAGTGTATATTAACTCCTCAGAAAGCCTTTCCACGTGGTAAAATAGATTTGGAGAACAAAAGCGCTGAACATTGCAACTTGAATAAGAAGACGGTCTTTTATTGTTAGCTTTGAAGCATTGAACAATGTCTGCGACTTGTTCTGCAAAAGAGAAAGGGAGAAATAGAGACTTTCACCTCCATTTACATTCTAATGTTCTCTCAAAATAGAATTCCTCTCTGGCCCTCGAATAAATACCATGCGGTAGCTTGGGGATATTGCTTTAATTTATGTGGCTGGTGACAACAGAATTGGACACAAACAGTTCCCTTTCTTAGATGTTTATTGCCAGTGCTTGGGTGGGGGTTGAGCGGGAATCGGCAGCAAGGTGAAACCTTCCCCAGTAAAAAGGGCTGCGCTGGCCTGACAAATCACTTTGATTCTGATTATTAAAATGATAATCTGGCATGGCTGGCTCTAACGGTAGCCTTTCTGCAGGTAATAAATCCCCTGCTGAATGGGCGATGCTTCCCATCAGACAGCCTCATCAGAGGCGGGAGCTGGTAGCGGTGGCGGCGGCAGGGGGAGGCGGGAGGGGGCTGCTTGCATGGGAAGACGCGGCAGATAATAAAATGTGACTTGGGCGTCGGGTGTTGTCCTGCTTTTAGTTTCCTGACAGTTCATTTGTTTCTAATCATTTGGTTGATTAGCAAACAGAAAACCCAGCAGAAGAGAGAGAAGGAACTCCAAGAGGAAACCCGTTTGCTGACAGAGACATGTACGGCTTTGGTTTTGTTACAGCTGAATCCTTTTTACTCCCAAGGCGCGTTTGCATACTCTGTCTTCTGCAGCCTATCTGCTTTACATCTACCTGCAGCTACTTAGCCCTGCATGTATGTAGCTGAACTGCTGTCATGTTGCATCTAGCCGGCAGCACTGGGACAAAGCAAAATCTGAAAAACTGTCTGCCCTTTCCTTACTGTGACAATCTATGGACTGTCTGGCTATTATTAAAGTTGTCAGCATGGTGCAAACAGCTCACTGATGTTTTACCAGGGTTATGATTGTTCTCACTTGGCATTACTGTCGGCACAGACACATCAGGGAAAAGAAGAGAAACTTGTATACTGGCTTAGGACTGCTGCTTTTAAGCCAATTTTAATTTAATATGCATGAAAAAAAAATCCTTACCCTGCATTCTCAATAGCAGTCCAGTAGGAAGTCTGCTGCACCCAGAGAAAGAGTGATCAGGTAATCTCACCACATTATATAGGCTAGATGCAGGCAGCGTTTCGTGCTTGGTTTTGCTCTCTGGTTAGTACGTTAACACAGGTAATCCTGGGTGTTTTCAAAGCTCAGCTCAGGGTTTTCTACTGCACGCTGCATGCAAAACTATTGCAGATGAATCACTGGGCAAATTGGATGTTATCCAGAAAATTTATTTTCATAATCTCTGGGTCTTCTAAAAACAATTTTTTTGGCGAATGCCGTGCTACCCAGACAACTAATTTTGGACATGTTCAGAAAGTCATGCTAAATTAACAGTTCCCATTCTATAGCACTGACTTGGCAGTCTGGACAACCAGCAGCTTTACGATTCACATGGCTGTTTGACTTATTAGTCTTTCACATGTGTGTGAGTGTGTTTATGTGAAAAAAAGAGAGAGGCTACGTTTGGAGCTGTGCAGAGTTTATTGTCTAGATTGTTCTGTATGTTACCGCCTCTCGTCCTTGCAATTTGGTTTTGCATGCTTTGCATTGGAGTTAGTGAAATGGTGGCATGTATTGGTGAGGAATTAAAAATAGACTTTGGGAAAGTAGTGGGTGGAAAGTAATTCTGGAAAAAAAGGAAACTGCAAAACCGCTTAAGATTTTCAGAACTCATTTGGCATTGACTAAAATCCTGTCCTCACTTGGGGAACCAGTCAACAGAACTCAAGGCAGATGCAGTAGGTGACATGGCTTTTGGTGTCCACTTCATTCTGTCTGCCCTCTGATGATTTAAATTTACAGCAATATTGTCCCCACTGCTGTGTGTGTTGCTTGGGTCCCTTCAAGATGTGGCATCTGGCCAGGCCAACATGATGAACGGTGGATCAAGTTCAAAAGGTTTAGTTCAGATTGTGCAATCGTTGCAAAATTGAGATAGCCCTCAGAAGACTGCAGGCTCCAGTTCAAGCTCAACTGGGTCCTCATACAGAGCAGTAAGACCTCTTGCTGGTTCACGTCCCCATTGCTGTGAAGTAGTCTATGGGGCTGGGAACGAACATATCTAGTGGTCGTCTACTGCTCAGCTGCACCTGCATGTTAATTTATAAGGGCAAAAAAAGTCACAGTCTCAAATAAATTTGTCATCATTTGTCCTTGCTTGCCCTATGACCTCTGTTTTTCTGCTGTGCTAGCTAATACCTAATATAATCTCCAAGACCACCTGTCCTCTTTTAGGCTCTTATGCTCAGCCTCTACGTTTGCACGATTGCCTTTCAAAGGGTGCGGTACAAGAAGCCCTGATTTGCATGTGTGGGATTTGAGCTGTGAATGCCACAGCAGTCAGAATTAGTTGTGTTAATACTTGGTGGCCACAGCATCAGATCTAAGGTAAATAAAAAAACCTTCTATCTTCCTTCTCCTTGAATAATTACTGAACCAGCAGGTTTTAAAATGTATTTTGGAAACATTGTTGCAAACTTTCCAGCGGTCTTCTGTCAAATGCATTCAGGCTAGAAAACACTTAGAATAAAGTTAAATTAGTAACTTCTTCGTTACAATACTTCCCTTGTTCATAGCTAAACTCAGGGGAAAATAAAGAAGGGGAAATTTAGGCAGATCGTCTATAGTTATACTTGTGTAATTCTTTGAAATAAGTTTTGCTCTATGGAAGACAGTTGTACTGTAGTTATTGATTTCTGTGGAAACAAGTTCATGTGTCAAAGAAAGGGCCATGCCATGGAGGGAGAAACTGCCTCAATATCATCTATTTATACTGAAATGTTTCTGACTGGAGGCTGGGGTGCACCTGAGCTTTTCTCCTGCCCCAGAGGCAAAGGTACCAGATCTGACAGCTCAGTTGTATTGTGGGAGGAGGAGTATGGCCTGGCTCCAAGGACAGTGATGCTAGGGTTGAAATGTGAGCACCATGAATGGTCAGTGAGACACCATGAAACGTGGGTGAGATGCATCCGTTGCGTGCGTGAAGTGGGAGATATGACAGGTCTGACTGAGAAAGCTGCTGAGGGAGATTTGGTGTTTGGAAGGAGACTTTGGCTTTGTCCTTCTTCGTATAGGTGGGTCATAAAATACATAGAAGGAAGCAGTAGTGAAAAGTAGAGAGGCAGAAGGGAAGGGAGTAAATAGAGTCTAGACGAGTAAATCTGCTCGTCTTTGGCCTAAAGGCAGTGGGTAAAACTATGAGAACAGCTGTGATGACCTGTAGAAAAAGAAAAGTGTTGCCAGCAGGATATGGGAGGTGATCCTTCACCTCCGACCAGTGCTGGTGAGACACATCTGGAGTGCTGTGTCCGTGCTGGGCTACCTGCTGCGAGACAGACATGGACATACGTGTCCAGCAAAGGGCCACTAAAGTAATTGAGGACTTGAAGCATCTGCCATACAAGGAGAGTCTAAGAGCCTGGAGAAGCTAAGACTCAGGAGGATCTTATCAATGTCTACAACTACCTCAAGGGAGGGTGCAAAGAGGACGGAGCCAGGCTCTGTTCAGTGGTGCCCAGTGAGAGGACAAGAGGCAATGGGCACAAACTGAAATACAGAACTTCCAGTCAACTATAAGAAAAAAGCTTTTTCACTTTGAGGGTGACTGAGCACTGGAACAGTTTGCCCAAAGAGACTGGGTAGTGTCCACCCTTGGAGATATTCAATACTCAACTGGACACAGCCCTGAACAACCCGCTTCTGCTGGCCCTGCTTTGGGCAGGGGCTTGGACTAGATCTCTGGAAGTCCCCTCCCACCTCCATCATTCTGTAATTCTGTGGTTAGGGGAATTTCTTATGGAAATATGGATTTTATTCACCGACTGCAAGTGCTAGCCTTTCTGTGTGCGATGCTGCTTTCAATAGTACTTGAATCTCAAAAGTGCTTTGTAGACCTCATCAGCTTAGGATGAAGAGCCTTAGATATGGTCCAGAGAGGGCCTACAGATCCTCGCTTTCCTTTCATTTCAGTATCTAAGACCTTAAATCATGTAGCTTGACTCTAAGAGTTTCATTGATGTAAACTGGAGATTAAAAAAAAATCAAATAGGGTTTTTACTTTCCTGAAAATAATACGGAGAGCATCATAATGGATTTTTATTACATATTGTCGTAGAAATTCAGTACCTGCATCTTCCTTAATCTCCCAAGATTTTTAAGAAGGTAGAAATACTAAAGGAATCTCAATATTCCTTTAAAAGTAGTCCTATGCAATATAAGAAAGAGATGACTGTTTCTGACTTACTCCATAACATTTGATTGATATCTATCTCTCCCAAAGAATTTTATGGGATGTTAACTTGGCTTTATATTAAGATTCTATTAATAAAACATATGTAAGGGGTTAATAAATGATTGATAGTGACTGTAAATGTTTTATAGATTTGGGCCATGTCTTAGTTATAAGCACATCAATAGATGACAATACTGAATGTTATAAGAGCTAATCGATCAAGCCGTTGGACTGCATAAAATGTACATTCATTCTTTACCCATTTCTTTAAAGCTCCACTCATCATTTATTAACCCTTCAAACACCACTTCAAAGTGGAATTTTAATTAGAACTATAGCATGGTGTGAATAGGGAGACCTGTGACATTTTAAAGACTTTGGGTACTTTTTTCTTTAAGGCCCCTTTGATGCCAGTCCAGGTGCTACCCATGGCACCTGCGGTTGGATAGGACTGGACATAATAGTTCAGAAGTTCCCTTCCAGTCCTGGTTACTGAACTTATGCTTCTAAACTTCGATGGACCAAACATAAACTGAATACGTTCCATTAAATCAGCAGGGTATCATCAGGTTCTGCATCTGTACCTGCATGGCACATCTTTGCTTCCTTCCAAAGAGAGTGACAATTATCTAAAACACTTCTTCAGGTGGTGAAAGCATTTATATGTATTGTGTACTCCTTTCTTGTTTGTTACACAACAGAATTTTATAACTGAGGACCGGAAACTTTTTCCTAGGTACTCTCCAGACAAGATAGCGGGTGTAAAACATAAAGACAATACACCGAAATAAATCAAGCAAACAAATTCCTAACTTAGCCTGAAAACAGTCAGGCACATCTGGTGTTCTTTAATACAGAATTTATGAAATTTCAGTATTAGTATGCAAGAATGATCTACAGTTGTGAAGCAAGCAGTGACCTGCCTACAGGTCAGAATAATATGCTTGAATAAATATTTAGATATCAGTACAGCACTTCACATGTTTCTTGAATTGTTGCCCCCTGAAGAGAAGTTGGTGGGAGACGGTAAAGGTTGGTTTGTTATTCATGGTCATATCGTGCCTGGCCTATGGCATAGGCTTTGAAAAATCCTGCAATTGCCAAGTACAGAGAACATAGGGCCAGATCCACAGTCAGCTCATGTATGCTTGGCTTTATTGACCAAGCAGTGTAACTACCAGTTAGCAACCAAGGAACAGCTCTCTTGGAGTCATGGAAAGCAACTGGAATACTGGTGAGAGGGAAGAAAGGAGCAGAAGCTGCCATTTGCTCCAACTCAGTTTTGCACCAGGTTTTGCTCCATTCACCGACATTAGCTGGAGAAAAGTGTTTGGGTCACATTAAGTTCGTTAAAAAAATGAATTAAATATATCAAAGAAGCTCCAGCAGCCAATTCAAATAAAACCTCAAGCAAGGATAAGAAGCTGAAACCACAGCTGGTGCTAAACCAATTTACAGCAATAGAAAATTTGGCCCACTGAGGTGTATGGAAGCAAAATATCAGCATTGATAACTTCCTCTCTTTGTTGTGTTCACCACCAAACATCATGTCATTGGTCAGTCGTGAACACAGAGTAAGTTTCAGAAATCTAATGGATTTGGTAAGTGGTTTGTTCTTTTTGCTCTATATAAAACGATCTGCGTCTGAATTCTCTTGAATAAATGTTGTGATTTATTGTTGTGAAATTGTTGGGGCTTGTGACTGTTCTTAAATGAGGTTTCATCTTATACACAGAGGGGTTCGGAGGCTGTATTAACCAAAAGATGACCCTACTGGGATGACACCTGTTTATTGGGACTGCACCGTGTTTTCAAACTTCAGTAGTTTTGATTGGCTTACAGGGGAAGCATCTTCTTGGAAAAAATAAATGTTTTGCCTGGATGACTCTCCCACATCTGTGTTTTTCTAGTGAAATCCCTAAAATAAATATCTGATAGGGACCTGAGCTCCTGGAAAGGCACCATATGCTGCATTTGGGAAGATCAGAATTGCAAAACAAATGTTTTGAAAAGAGCATACAAAAATCCTTACGTGGCTCCAGTGCAAATGGAGAACAAAAGCTGCCACATGGCCACAACGTGTCCAGGGACGGGTTTGCACAACTGTATTCTTTACTAGCGGCAGGACGGTGTATGTGTAGGGGATGACAGTCCTCAGTCTCCCCCTTTAATCCACATCCATAAAATGAAAGACTTGGGTCTCCAACTGTTATCTCATGTCTATACCCCCTTGTACTACTTCTTCTCCTTTTAAACTCTGACTGGAGAGAAGGCTTTTGAGTCGGAGCGCTGCTCTTAGCTCCGCCGGAGCCTTCCCTGGCGACACTAGCCAAGTCACAGTGCAAAGGGGTCTTCAATGAGGGCTTTGAGCCAGGCTTGCAGCCTCTGTGTGCTCGTGGATTTTGTACAGATGGGCGCTGCTCTTTCTTGTGTGCTGTGCTCCACAATCCCTAAAGTCTTCTCTTTGTGTTTTGTTCAATGCCCGGCTTAGCTGGGCTCTAATCTTACCTTGGGCTGCAAAGCACAGCACCTGGGTAACCGGGACGCTGCCCCACTCTCCGCTGAGGAGTGCTTAATAACAAGCACAAACAAAATAAGGGTTGCTCGTTTGAGCTTAAATATGTTATGGCCATGAAAAGTGGTGTCATAAGGAATTTCATTAAAAAGTAGCGTCTGACTGACTTCTCTGCGTGTGAGTTTAAATAGAGAGGATTAGGAAATTCAAGTCAGTTACTCACAGAAGTAGCATTTTGGGGACAGACAATTCCCTCTTTTCCTTTGTCTTCCCTCATTCTCCAGGACTCTAACTCTATCTGGGTATTGCATGTTTGCATTCCCTAATTGAAACACAACATCCAAAAGACATTGAACTGGGTGGTGCAGAGATCTGCTGGTGAAAGAGTACAGAGTTTGGTGTATTAAATAAGGACTGAATATACCTATGTTAGTTTGATTCATTTTGATTTTTCATTTTTCCTTGCTGTTTAGAGGCAATTAAAGTCTTGAGCCAGATTCTCAGCTGGCATGAATCAGCCAAATAAAATGAAATCAATGAAGCTACATTGATTCATATCCACAGAGGATCTAGTCCATTCATACTGTCAATTGAAAAGGCGTATTTGGCATAGCAGATTTTGGAATATAGGGCGGAAGCCCCATAAAAGCATTTTTACATTATCTCTCTGACCCACAAGAATATACAGGCATTGGAAGTTTTATAGATGTGTCTGGCTTCCTGGCATATGAACAAATAAACAAAGATAAATATAGGGCTGCACATTAGAGCTCAAGTACTCTCCAGCGTGACATTTTGCAATTGTACAGTACCTCTGAGCATGCCTGCAACCAGAAGCTTAGAAGAAAGAACCATGCAGCAGATAGATACCTGTCAGTCTCCCTTCCTGATTTCGAAATGTTAATTTTTCTCTTTGCTCTGCAATACAAGAATGAATAGACTTCCAAAGTTTCAGTTCATATTAATGATCATAATTGGATAGTTTTGTTGTTTGATATTGATACAGATAAAATATCAACTGCTTTTTAGGTTGTGTTAATTTATAGCCAGAAGAGCTTCTTGTGGCAATGAGCTAATCACAAGGCATGTATTAGACATGTATTTCTGTGCATGGGTTTTGAATTCCCAACAGTTAATTTGCATGGCCTTTTCTTCCCCTTCTGTGCTCTTCAGACTTTTCATTATTTTCATTGTGTTATCTCCCATTCACACAGGTAAAAAAAATTTCCTGTGAATCTCTCTTAAACTCAGTCTTTAGACTTGTGCTCATTATTCTGCTCTCTTCTAGTTCTGCCGTATCACTTCTGAGCTGTGTGGCCTGTAGCGCACATGATCATCCAGAGGTGCTTCTGCTATGGATTCTTTTAAGAACATTACAACATTTTTCATGTTACTTCCTATTAATAATCCTTCTGAATCAACATTTTCCAGGTCTGAATTTTGTCTCATGCCTGGTGTTCATTCACTGCATTTTTTGGCTCTTAAACAGTACAAAATAATGCTCAGTTTTAGGTCCATGGAATATACGTGCTTGAGGATGGGATTAAAACTACATTTGGACCCTTTTCCACTTGATGGATCTTGTTTATCATCTTTATGTTTTTGTTTGTTTATCTAGGTTTGGTTTTTTTTTATTTTAAAGCAGCTAGGGAAGCGATCACATTGAAATAATTTTAAAAGATTTATTTCTCTTTTTATCAGTGAAATCAATTCTCAGATCCAATGTTTTCTCATCAGAATAATAACAGTTGCATAATGTGTAAGAGTGTTGATTCATGTCTTCAGCTTCATTATTATTCAGAGACTCCTCCATTAAGCCGTGGGGCAAAATTATGAGCTACAGTATGTTAGAAGATTGGTACTTCCAGTGGCATCAGGCTGTGCAGCAATGAAAAACAGAAGCACAGTGAAACATTTTGGTGTTCTCTTCAAGATAGTTTCCCTCAAACCCTACCTTTGAGATCCTTTTGGATGCCACCATCGCAAACCCTTCATCCTCGGTGGCAAATTGAGGCAGGAAAGTTAAGGTTTTTATGTGTCCCATAGCTGCTAGGAGAAGGAAGATGATAGGTTTTGATAACAGGCTTATATTTTTCTAAAAAGGCAGAATATAAACAGACTAGAAAGAGGGAATGAGTTAGGTCTGGTCTCCAAAAATCTAAGTGCTATAGGATTAGAGCTATCATCCAACTTTCAGCACATGGCTGGTCAGTTCAGCTGCGAAATGTCCCTGTGTTTTTTACCCAGAGAGTTTGGTTAGGTTCCTGCTCAGAACTTATAAGCACCTGTGCTCCATTGCACATAGGGCCTCTTGTTACTCCTGCTTTCCATATGAGGTTTGTTAGTTGATCATGGATTATACTACGACCTCTTCTGTCAAAGGTGAGGCACTGGGAGGCAGGGTGCAGAGCAGTAATGGTCCTTCTTTATGGTTTCAGTGCCAGTTCAAGCACACTGTCAGTCCTTGCGCTCCCCTGTATGCATGGACTACTCCTTTCAAGTGCTCTTAGAGTATTACCTCACAAAGGCCACCAAAAACCCAGTGAGATGGGTCACTAAGGCAGCTGTGTTCTTTATCACTAACATCACAGGCTAATTCAAGAGTAACATTTATTTATTTCCTATGACACCAGGACTTTGCCAATAGATTTTAGAACTATTGTGATCATGACAGAAGGGGCTAATGTGATTGTCTAACGTGACATCCTACCTGGTGAGACTGGATATCACCAAACAAGCTCAACATTTAGTCTAGAACTCAGTAAGAACTAACACTTAACATTTGGCTAATAGAATAAGATACTATTCAAGAATTTGGCAGGGAGTATTCTTTCTAAGTAAACAGCATTTGAACTGTGTATGTATGTGAACCATTTTCCTGATAACTTCTGTAGCTGACCAAGAAAAACATGGTACAGATCACTTATCTGCTGTGGTAAGTGTGTGATAACAGGCAGCAGAAACTTGCCATGGACAACTTTAAGTGTAATAGTCTACCAGCATTTACAAAAGGCATTCAAGAAACTTCCTCACTGAAGACTCATAAGGACACTAGGATGTGAAAGGATAAAGGCATAGGATAAATAACTCACTAAAAGATAGGAAACAAAGTAGGAACAAATGTTCATTTCTCACAGGGAAGGAAAATTACCAAAATAATCCCACAGAGACCTATGCTGGGGCCTGTGACGTCCCACATTTGTAAATGGTCTGGTAGAAGGGTTGAGCAATGAGATGACAGAGTTTGCTGACAGCACTGAGTTATTCAAGGTCGAGGGTTGACTGAAAAATTGAATCCTTGCCTTTCTGAATGACCAGGTGAAAAAAATGGCAAATGAAATTCAATTCAGATACATACGTGGGGGAAAAGTGGATCCCAGCTTTGCAAATGTGATGATAGTCTGAGCTGACTAAGAATACTCAAGAATGAAATTTTTGTGACTAGGATGGTTAGGTATATGGAAACCCCAGCTCAGGGTTGAGTAATAGTAAAAAAGTACAGGGAAAATGGTAAGGTAGGAACTATTAGGAAAGGAAAGCAAAACAAACCAGAAAAAGCTGTCATATGGTTGCAAAAATCCAGGATTTGCCCTCATCTTCAGCATGATGTGGGATCTAGCCCACTCAATCCAACTAACAGATACAGTAAAACCAGAAAAAGATACTAAGCAGGGGAAAAAAAACCAGTCAAAGATACAGAATGCTTTGTACAAATAGTGATTGAACAGATCGAAACTCTTCAGCCCAGAAAAGAGATGGTGAGGGTCCATACAGTGAGTATGGAGAAATGTAGGTAGAAAGTTTTGCAGCACATCATAAGTTACGAGTGCACTTTAGAGAATCATTTGGAGGTAATATTATGGAGATATTATGGTAGGCCTCAGAAACCACTTGCCAAATAAACTGGAAAGCAAGGAATGGATGAAAAGTTGACCTGGTAGCAAAGACCGTGTTACTTGCCTTGACCTAAAGTATTGTAAAGTAGATTGAGTCAGTTCTGAAGACCACAAAAAGGAGGTGGCTAAGTGAGGGTGATATGTCCATGATAGACATGCTAAAGCCTCAGACTGGGTAGAAATTAGTTCTGCATAGCACCTACGAGTCTATAAAGAGTGAGGGGAAACGGAAGGGAGAAAGAAATTCCTGTCTGAGTACCATCAGGATCTGGAAAAACCCTCAAGAACCTGAACTCCAATACAAAAAAGTACAAAATCTGATGAGATCTTGCTTATCAGCAGCTCTCATAATTTGTAGTAACAGACTTGATTTGATATATCTTGTACTTGTTGACAACAAAGTTACTCCTTAGGTGACAGCATGTTACTCCATTTGCGCTTTGAAGTGCTAGGTTAAGCCAAAATATCTATTCACCTTCACTGTAGAGATTTCCTGGCCCATCTGCTTGAAGAACCAGCCAGTGAGTGGACTGAAAGTACTCCCTCCCTTGGCTGGCTGGCTAGTGAGTGGCAGTGGTCTTAGAGGGGGTCCTCCTGCCTTTTTGCAACACATGAATTGAGATTACCAAATGATGCTTCCATTTAACATCTTGAAAACAAATAAAAGGAGGTGACTATAGTCACACAACATGAAGTTAAGGTGTATAATGCATTGCCAGAGGCTGTTGCAGATGCTGAACATTTACATAAATGTTAAATGTTTCAATGGATCGCATGGATAAATTCATGGAAGAAAAACATGTTCAGAGCTATTATAAAGACACTAGTTTTGGCTCAGGGGCTTCCTCTGTTACAGACTGTGGAGCACAAGAATATTCTGGGAAAATGTGACGATGATTGCCCCGACTTTTAACTATTTCACAGGCATCTGCTCTGTCAGTACTGGAGACAGGGTGTAGGGCTAGTTGGGACCTCAGTGTGACCCATTACCTCTGTTGTTTTGTCAGCTCACCTCATGGCAATGGTTTTGAGTGTTCGTACCCAGGGCTACACAGAGATGTGCAAAGGGTCGTAATTGAACTCTTGGCTGTGCTCTGCCCAAGAGCAGGAGCGAGGGGTGGGAGAAGGGGAGGGGGCTGACAGCAGCAAAACCTCTTAAGCTTTGTAGTAGACGACATGCCCAGTGCCCCTTTTGACCTCCACTGCTATGCTGCGGTAGATACCATCAGCAGCTGTCATTATTCCGGCTTCCTGTATTCTACCTAATAAAACGGGATTGCATTTCCAAGTCGTATTACTGTGTTTAAGACTCTATATTGATGGAGATTTATGTTTATTGTCCTGATGGGGCTACAGGAATGCATGCGGCCTTCATTCATAACTTACTTTGCTGCCTGATGAATTATACTTCTGTCTATTTTTTCTTACCATAGACATATTTGTACCATTAAGAACATTGTAAAAAATACCAATTAACAAACTCTTGGATTTTTAACAGAAGATAGAGGGACATTTTTAGTATAAGCTTAGTTTTGAAAATTCCTACAAATGCAGCCATATGAGCACACGCTTAAAAAGCTGCTTATATTACTTTAAAGAAGTGAGGACATGAACAAGGAAAGATAAGTGACCGGCAGGCATGGAGGTCAAACTCCTATAGAGCAGAGATAGCAAAGGTAAAAGTGCAACGTGCTACCCCCAGTAAGTTATTCATTCAATTCACTATGCCACTGAGGACTTCCTGGAGTTCCTTTTTTAAATAAAAAGGGATGAATCTGGAAGCTATTCCAATCTGGTCCTTGGCTTACTCTCTCCACTTGAACCACTTTTGCCTCATGTATAACATTGTGCAGCCCTGGCCTGTCTTGGAATGAGTCCTGTCTTAAATCAGCGTTAAGCGAGAGGAGAGCATTTGCCGAGATGACTGTTAGAGATGTCTAGAGAATTGCTTTATCTTTTATGTATAGTGTAGCTATATGATGAAACAAAACAAATGCTTACAAAACCACCAGGAAGCAATTAAGTATCTGAAAAAGGGGCCAGCAGAAAGAACAATAACACAAAGCTGTGCATTTCGCAGTGAATGCAGGCCCTTAGAAGGACAATAAATATCCTTGGTTCAATTGTAGGTATTCTCAGGCTACTTAACCCGATGGGAACGTAACCAGTTTGTTCTGGGTGGGTGAACATGGCACTTCATGATGATTTTATAGAGAAAAACTCTGAAGAGGATGTGCCTGGAGTAAGATTATATGTCATATTGAGCCCTGGTTTAGCACAAGAGCCCACTTGGTACAAAGCCATCTGCAGTGACCTGATTTCTTTACTGCGCTGCTGTCGTTATGCAGGTCTCTCAGCAAAGCAGAGCCTTCCTACCTTGCCTCTCTTAATGTCTTGGTGGTGAAGGAGAGAGAGAGATTCTGTTTCTTTGCTGTCTGAAGTGACACTGATGATCAATGAACAGCTTGTCCACAGGAACAAACCTGATTGTCCTTGTGAGCCTGTGCTGGGAATACCTTCATGTTTATGAACCGCTTTGAAGAATCCTACACAGTGCCCTGCTCATGGAAATATCAAGCTGTACTTTCATGGCACCCAAGTTGTCTTCTCTTGCAAGTATTGTTAAAACTAACTGTATTTACTCTTATGGTTATTTGTCTGAATATTGCTAATGGGTCCTGGTATGCATAGGAATCAAGTGCAGTTTATGCCTGAAGCAACCAGTAGTGGCTGTAAGCAAAAAATTTAAAGTAAATTTAGGGTTAAAAGGATCCCTTAAAATTACCTGTTTTCCTAGATGAAATAGACTGCAACTTCTGTTTGACCGGTTCCCGTACGAAGTCCATAATTTCTGGTTAAGGAACCAGGAGGTGTGTAGAAAGACACATCCAGCTAAATCTCATTCCCCAAATGGAATCTGCTTGGGGAGAGGAAAGTTATTTCTGATTAAGGAGAACCTTCCATCTTGATAAGACCAGAACATTTCTGCTGTGGTTTCACATTTAGTGTTACATTAAGAACACTCCAGATGTTTTCTGGATCCCATGGTCAAAGCTGTACCTTTGTATTATATGCCCAAGAGAAAATAGCAAGAGCTCGAGGGCAGTGAATGTTCCATTCCTCTCAATATGGGGGAGACCACATCTGGAGTGCTGTGTCCGGATTTAGGCTCCTCAGCACAAGGAAGACATGGATGTACTGGAGCAAGTCCAGCAGAAGATCACTAAGAAAGTCATGGGACCGGGGCATGGGATGTAAAAAGAGATGCTCAGAAAACTGTTTTTTTTCAGCCTTAAGACAAGACAAGGGGAGATCTTGTTGCTGTCTGCAGGTACCTAATGGGAGGCTGTCTAGAAGACGAAGCTGAACTCTTCTCAGAGGTGCACAGATACAGAGGTGCTTAGGACAAGGGTCAGCAGACACAAATTGGAATATGAGAAATTCTAACTAGATGTAAGGAAAAAATAGATTGGAAGAGGATGCCCAGAGGGGCTGTCAAATCCCCATTCCTGGAGATCCTCAGAGCTCAGCTGGATGAGTTCCTGAGAAACCTGATCAAACTGGATTCAGCTCCAAGCAAGGGGCTGGAATACACAAACTAAACTTTTCTAATCTAAACTATTCTATGATTCTATGATCATTCTGCTATACATGCCATGACCTCATGGACATGGTGCCTTTTTAAGTGCTAAGCTTCCTGACAGAGATCTGCCTGGGAATTAAAAGTTCATTTTGCTGTTCCTGCAGAGACAGTTGAAAAGTTATACAAATACTCATACTGAATGGTGACCCAACATCTCATCGCCCCAGAAATTTTATATATATATATATGAAAGCAAGCTGCCTCTGGAATACCAGTTCCTACTTGTACATATTTGCAAAATGATGGAATTCCTTCTGGATTTCCCAATTGCCAGGTGTAATCTTGGTTTGTCTTGGTTTCTATCCAATTTAATCTGGCTGAAGCTCTTGGGAGACCGCAGAGGATAAATGAGAAATATTTATACAGGCTGTGTCTACAGGCAAGAGATACTGCAACGATAAAAATGTTCAGAAGTTGCCCAGTTTGGCAAGAGTTATTCTGAGTGCTACAGTAACACGCTACGATAAAAGAAAATAACAGGACCAGAGAGGGAATGACCCAGTAGCCTGGGTGTTAAGACAATACCCTAAGTTGTGGATGTTGGTTGAAGATCTTGCCTGAATGATTCAAATAGGACATATCTACCTCAATTACTATCTGAGCACGTTGTTTAAAGTCAGGTAGCATTAGCTGGAGGTATTGAAAGTACTCTCTCAGCAATATTCTTGAACCCAGTGTTTATGAATCTGTTTGTAACCTGGGAGAAGTGTTCAAACCTTCTTTAGCCAAAGAAGTGAAATTGGACTTCTGTGCTTGGAACAACTATCAATCATGTGCACTAGGATGAAAGCGTCTCTATCCAAATTGTTATCCTCCTTTGTTGTTCTGGTTTTCCCCACTCAAACCTATTTGGTGGTTTTGACCTTAGTTCTCTATGGTCATGGCATGAAGGGACTGTACTGTTTGGCCAAGAGCATATTTACTAAAAATATCCCTGTCTTTTTGTGTTCGGAATTGTATTGATGTGGGTTTAAGGCACTGGAGGTTTTACCTTCAGAGAGATATTATGGTTCTGGGAAGTATAATTGCAAAGGCTGAATATCCTAGTCAGAAAGTCTGGGCAGAGTATGGAGACACTCTAAAGTATATGCAGTTAAATGGCCACATATTAAAGTGCAAGTACGTGAGAACTATAGACCCTGAGACATTTTGAACACTGAGATGCGAGAGGCTGAACGTATGGTAAGAAACTTAGAGCTATTGCGGAAAAAACAAAAATAGCTTTTTTAAATTACTGAGCAGAATCAGCAACATGACGATGTCTTAACTTCCATGGGCAGATTTTCTGGCGTGGGCAGAATTCAGTCTGGGTGGGTGGCTTTCAATGGGGATTCAGAAAAGTAACAACCCCTCCACCCCAGTATTCTTTTCCGCAGACAGGAGAGGAAAAATGTGCAATGTCCTGATCAGCTACTTGCTTCGACTAGTCCTGCTAGACTAGGCTCCTGGAACAAAGATGGAAAGTGTGCTCAGATTTGATTGCTCCTTATATTTTCAATTCTCTTTGGGTCCACAGGCGACACCAGTGTGAAAGGAGAGGGGACTAAAGAGTCATTCCCTTTATTTTTAAAGTAACTGTACTTAGAAAACTGAGATGTTGGGAGAGTGATCTAGGTGCCTACATTTAGGAATCAGTACCATTATGGATGCTCTGGGATATCCAAAATGTTTGTATGAGGCTGATGGATATGACACCCTAGGGTGTCTCATCTGGCACTTAAACACACTTGTTTAGACACTTAAATTGCTCTTTAGAAGCCTAATTTAAGTCTGCCATCAAGGTCTTCTCTGTAGTCAGTGGAGAGGAATGAGACGAGATGAATCATTCTGCAGAGGTGTCATTCTCTTTCCTCTGAGTTTACAGAGGGGAGAAAATAGTCTAAAACCGATCCTGTTTCCATCTGGCTGCAGTTAAGTGAGGTGAATCCTGGAGTATTGGTATGAAATGTGATGGGCTTGGATAGAAGGTCACTGCAGCTGAATGGGGGAGTTTCCACTCCATCCTGCTATCTCCACCTTTCCTCTTTACTTCTGGCTGCGTGTCCCTACCACTTGCGCTGTGCCAACTCTGGTGCACCACAGATGTACTGATTTAGTTCATCAATATAGAGCCAAAAGAGCTAGACTGCTTTTGTGAGTTGAGTCAGTGATGTCTCTTGGGCACCAAAGCTGGTGCAAGAGATGGAGGGGAGGAGGACAGAGCAGCAGCAAGCAAGGAATGGGAGAAGGAGGACTTATGGAGGGCGGTTGTGGAGGGGAGATCCCTCCCCTTTCCACGGAAGGAGTTAATTAAATTCGCTTGACTGCCATGGACCACAATCAAAGTGACTATGACGAAAAAAGTTGCACAGTGTAGGCTGAAGGTAAGTTGGGCACCTTTACCAGTGCCAGTGTCAAGGGGGCCATATGATATGTGCTGTGACTTAGATTTTGAAAAATGAACCAAGTGCTTTAAGTTTTTCCTGAATATCTCAGTCTGTATTGCATATCTCTGTCTGAGGACAAGCTTAGACTGACCTTAAGGAACCTAATGAGGTCTCACCACTTGATGCTATAGCTACAGTCACATGTAGCAATAAATTACAGGAAATAAGAATACTTTATCAGTGACGAGATCTATTCTGGGCAAACCATTCTTTGAATACACCTTTTTTTTTTCTTTCTACTGGTCAGTGAATATATCCAAACACATTGCAGTGCAACATTTAATTAAGAATAAAAGAGGTTTCACAGAAAGGAAATTGCTGTACAGGTCACTCTTGACATTTTTCTCAAACAATCACAATGCTGAAAATAAGACTCTGAAGGCCCACCAAGCAGTCAAGGAACACATAGATGGCATGTTATATAAATATGTGTTGAACGGTAGATTTCCACTCTATTTTACGTATCACAGAATCATCCAATCAATAAAATAAATAAGTGTCTAAGAGAACCAACAGAGGAAGAGAGAGACAAAGTGTCCATGACTGAAGCTTTTCAAATATCACTTTAATTATATCTATGCGTTCATGTAGACTTCTCTCCATAGCTCTGTAAAAGTCAATTTTTGCATATTTCCCTCTTCTTCATGTGCCACTAATCTAAAGACTGAAGAATGATATATGAGTTATTTATGCTACTGTCAATATGTATGTCTCTATCTGTCAATGGGAGAAATGTGGGGATGATATGTCATTTCAAACTGCTGATACATAATAATTGTCACTGAGTAGAAGAGGATAACTGCTACTGCACTTAAGCATTGCTGTAATCCTTTCCATCTTTGAAATACTTTCTAAATGTTAATTAGCTACTGTAACGCACCAAAAATTTTCTGTCAAAAATGTTTTTTTGACATCCAGTTGGGTTCTTTTCTCCTGGAAGCAGATAGTTTTAACAAAAATGGAAGAAACTGACACGGAAAAAAAATTCAAACAAGAAAAGGTGTACGGATAAAAACGGAAACATTTCATTAAAGAGTCTTGGTTGGCATCTTGTAGTAATTGCAACCAGTGTTCTCATATGCGTGCTCTTACTCTATGAGGAGGAAGAGACTAGCTCAGCCATGACTACATCGTCTGTGACATACTCCAAAGTAATCACTTAATCTGTCATGGGAACAAACTGAAGTGCATGTCCAGAAACACGGTCTGGCCATGCAGCCTGCACCTAGACAAGAAACATGCACAAACCATGCCAATACCACCTCTGTTGAGGAAGTCAGACAGGCTGCGGGTGGAAAAACTCCCTGCTTGTGAGATGTGCATGAGACAAAGCAAAGCGTTTCGGAGACATGCAGAGAACAACGTGCAATGGAGTGTGTTGAAGAGAGTCCCGAAGTAGCTCGGAGCAACCCTGCAGCATGTGGCAAACTTGTTGACTACCTTAGCTTCCTCTTGCAATTCCTGAACAGAGATACTGCCGCACATGTTTCGGGGTGACACATGTGCAGTGAGTGTGATGGTGACGGGAACTGCTGGCTGTAGTGTGCCATGGCAACATGGATGCTCTGAGTACCTGCAGGTATGTGCAGTGCCTTCAAGGGCTGCTGGACTCTGGGCATCATTGTCCTCTCCTTCCCTTCCTGGACTTGTGCTGGGCATTCTGGCCTTGCTTGTCCCACATCTTGGACAGATGCAGAAAACACCTCAAATCACCACAGATGAGATACTCAGGTTGTAATAGCATCAGGCAAAAAAATAGTTCTCTCCCTTTTCCTCGCTCTAGAATCACAGAATCATAGAATAGTTTGGGTTGGAAGGGACCTTTAAAGGTCGTCTAGTCCAGCCCCCCTGCAATGAGCAGGGACATCCTCAACTAGATCAGGTTGCCCAGAGCCCCGTCCAGCCTGACCTGGAATGTTTCCAGGGATGGGGCTTCTACCACCTCTCTGGGCAAACGGTGCCAGTGTTTCACCACCCTCATTGTAAAAAGTTTCTTCCTTATGTCTAGTCTGAATCTCCCCTGCTTTAGTTTAAAACCATCACCCCTTGTCCTATCACAACAGGCCCTGCTAAAAAGTTTGTCCCCATCTTTCTTAGAAGCCCCCTTTAAGTATTGAAAGGCTGCAATAAGGTCTCCCTGGAGCCTTCTCTTCTCCAGGCTGAACAACCCCAACTCTCTCAGCCTTTCCTCACAGGAGAGGTGCTCCATCCCTCTGCTCATTTTTGTGGCCTCCTCTGGACCCGCTCCAACAGGCCCATGTCTTTCCTGTGCTGAGGGCTCCAGAGCTGGACGCAGGACTCCAGGTGGGGTCTCACCAGGGTGGAGCAGAGGGGCAGAATCCCCTCCCTCGACCTGCTGGCCACGCTGCTTTTGATGCAGCCCAGGATACAGTTGGCTTTCTGGGCTGTGAATGCACATTGCTGGCTCATGTCCAGCTTTTCATTCACCAGTACCCCAAAGTCCTTCTTTGGCAGGGCTGCTTTCAATCCCTTCATCCCCCAGCCTCTACTGATACCAGGGGTTGCCCCAACTTAGGTGCAGGATCCTGCACTTGGCCTTATTTGACCTCATGAGGTTCACCCAGGCCCACCTCTAGAGCTTGTCCAGGTCCCTCTGGATGGCATCCCATCCCTCAGGTGAGTCAATTGCATCACTCAGCCTGGTGTTGCCTGCAAACTTGCTGAGGGTGCACTTGATCCCACTGTCTATGTCATTGATGAAGATATTAAACAGTACTGGTCCCAATACGGACCCCTGAGGGACACCACTTGTCACGGATCTCCATTTGGACATTAAGTCATTGACCACTACCCTCTGGGTGCGACCATCCAACCAATTCCTCATCCACCGAACAGTCTACCCATCAAATCCGTATCTCTCTAATTTAGAGAGAAGGATGTTGTGGGGGATTATGTCAAAGGCCTTACAGAAGTCCAGATAGATGACATCCGTAGCTCTTCCCTTGTCCACTGATGTAGTCACTCCATCATAGAAGGCCACTAGGCTGGTCAGGCAGGACTTGCCCTTGGTGAAGCCCTGCTGGCTGTCCCCAATCACATCCCTGTCCTCCATGTGCCTCAGCATGGCTTCTAGGAGGATCTGTCCCATGATCTCCCCAGGCACAGAGGTGAGGCTGACAGGTTGGTAGTTCCCAAGGTCCTCCTTCCTACCCTTGTTAAAAATGGGTGCAATGTTTCCCTTTTTCCAGTCCCCAGGGACTTCACCTGACTGCCATGACTTTTCAAATATCGTGGAGAGTGGCTTGGCAACTGCATCAGCCAATTCCTTCAGGACTCTGGGATGCATCTCATCAGGTCCCATAGACTTCTGTATGTTCAGGTTCCTCAGGTGGTCACGAACCTGATCTTCTCTTACAGTGGGAGGGACTTTGTGCCCCCAGTCCCTATCTTGTAGACCTTCCACTCGAGAGGTGTGGGAAGAGAGATTGCCAGTGGAGACTGAGGCAAAAGAGTTGTTGAGTACCTCAGCCTTCTCCTCATTTGTTGTTACTAGTTTACCAGTCTTGCTCATCGGGGTAGGCATGATTTCTTTGACCTTCCTTTTCTGGCTGACATACCTTTCTTATTATTCTCTGTGTCTCTTGCCAAGTTCAGCTCCTTCCACACCTTGGCCTTCCTGACCCCATCCCTATGCAACCAGGCAGTGTCCCTATACTCTTCCCAGGATACCTGTCCCTGCTTCCACTGCCTGCCCGTTTCCTTCTTGCCCTTTAGTTTGACCAGCAGGTCTCAACTCAGCCATGCTGGTCTCTTGCCTTTCTTGCCCTATTTCTTACACCTGGGGATCGAGAGCTCTTGTGCTCTATGGAAAGCCTCCTTAAAGATCTGCCAGCTCTGTTCTGCTCCCTTGTCCCTGAGGGCAGTTTCCCAGGGGATCCTATTGACGAAGTCCTTGAAGAGCTGCAAGTTTGCTTTCCTAAAATTCAGGGTCCTGACTTTACTCGTTGCCTGACCCATATCCCTCAGGACTGTGAACTCCACCAGCGCATGATCACTGCAGCCCAGGCTGCCTCCAGTCTTGACGTCACTGATTAGCTCACTTGCATTGGTGATCAACAGGTCCAGTATTGCATCCCCTCTGGTGGGGCTGTCTATTACCTGGCTTAAGAAGTTCTCCTCCGTGCACTCCAGGAGTCTCCTGGACTGCCTACAGCTCGCCATGCTGCTATTCCAGCAGACGTTGGGGTGGTTGAAGTCCCCCAGCAGGACAAGAGCCTGTGAGCATGATGCCTCCCGTAGCTGGAGCAAGAAGGCTTCGTCAATAGGCTCCCCTTGATCGGGCGGCCTGTAGTAGACACCAACCACAAGGTTCCCTTTGTTGCCTCGGTCTCTGATTCTTACCCATAAGCTTTCAGCCTGCTCGTGGCTATTCTTCAGAGACGGCTCCTCACACTCTATCCATTTCTTGATGTAGAGGGCAACGCCTCCGCCCCTCCTTCCTCGTCTGTCCCTTCTGAACAGCCTGTAGCCGTCGAGAGCCGCGCTCCAGTCATGGGATTTGTCCCACCAAGTTTCAGTAATGGCAACTAGGTCGTAGCTCTCTAGCAGCACGGTGGCTTCCAGCTCCTCCTGTTTGTTGCCCATGCTGCGGGCGTTGTTGTAGAGGCCCTTCAGCTGGGCTGTTGACCATGTCACCTTCTTGGAGGAACACGCCTTAATTCCTTTGAGGTATTTCACTGGTGTTTCCCTGTTGGCTCCAATTACCTCAGGAGCCCCTGGCTCATCTCCGTAAGACTTGAAGTGTCCTGCAGAGTAGCCAGCGCATCTCAGAGCTACAGGCACACACAGCGGAACAGAACGGATGTGTGAATCTCTTCTGCTTCAGTGCAAAGTCCAGCAGTTTAAATCAGCTACAGGTGAGTGTGCTCAGTCTCAGCCTTGGCACACTTTGTACTGAAATACACGCATATGCTCCTGCTGCAGTAGCTCTGCTATGAAGGATAGGCTGGGGGGTGACAACAAGCAGTAATTAAATTGTTAAACTGCCTAAATTAAGTTCATCGTTGATCATCTTGGACTTTTTGCTCCTCAAAACATTGACATATTGTGTAGTTATCTGCAACCTGTATATCAAAATTGGACAGAGGATCAGTTATAAAAGCATGTTTCTTTAGTGTCAGCCAGGGGCCCTTTGTGCTGGGTTCTGCCTGGACGTTTATCTGGCAGGAGCCATTCTTTGCCTGGAAGATGAACAAGGGCTGACAGATAAATCACGCAAAGGATGACAAATACAAAAGGAGGTGAAGTAGCTTCTCCATGGTGATACAACAGATCTGGAGCAGGTCTACAGCAGTCCGTGTTGCCTCAGAAGTTCTTATATTCCTCTGTTTCAGTGTTATCCTCTGTCTTAAATAATTTTCAATGCCATGTGAAGTAGTAGGCAATAAAGTAATTCAGTTGCTGAAGGCTTATTACATTCCTAGGATTTTGTAGAAAGCCTATTTAGGGAAGGCGACACATACTTACGGATGGATTTAGGATTGCTATTCACTAGTTAGACACTGTAAAGAGAGTAGAGATCATGTTGTTTGTGGAATAATGTTTACTGTGATTGGATTGAAATGCAGCTGCATACTTGCTTCTGAAAAAATAAACTGGGGATGACAGTTTGAGCTAAATCTCTCAAAAAAATTTTCTATCGTAATCCTTGTGTGGGCATGCTGGAGAGAGATATATCTATCTTTGACACTGCCTCTGCGCCAAAAAAAGAACTAAGAAAGATCTGCACATCCCGAACAGAGTAAATGCTAATATTGTCAAAAGTCTTGACAGTATTCACAAAACAAGCTTGCCTTTCTGTGCAGGGAACTGCAGGCTTTGCAGCGGCGCCGCGTCACCAAAGCTGTCCGGTGGCTCCTGAAGGAGGATGCTCGGCTGTGCCCGGTCTGCCGGAGCGCTCCCCAGTCCGTAACGCGCTCTGCTACGGTGTTGGCCTGTGCTTTCTTATGAAGACATGCAAATGTCCTTTTCTGTCCCCTGTGTGATAACTGTTTTTAAAAAGAGGAATCCTTCTTTCTACTTGGGAATCCTAAGGGATTGGTTAAGTGCCCTGACGTTTTTTCCCCTCAGCAAGGAAAATTGCCCCTTGGTGCCCTTTTGCTATGGAATGATCACTCTGACATGGGTTGTCCGATGTAGTTCATTCAGAAATATTAAAGGGTCACAAAATGCCATTAGTTATGTCATTACTGATGATCTGAGGGATGGGGCTTTGGTTTCAAATCCATCAATTTTCAGCTAATAGTGATCATTAGCAAGTAAAGATAAACGAGGGATGTTTTACGGTACATCTGCACTTCATCTGCTCTATACAGGTAGTACATCTTCTGCTGCAGATATGAAACCGCCCAGGTGAAGTGGATGACGGAACACTAAACTCTTTTTTCAGTCTCCAAGAGGCAGTTTCTGGCTAGAAGAAAGTACTCATTGACAGTAACTGGTGCTAGACAGAATTTATGAGCTACTGGACAGTAACTGACACAAAAACTCAGCAGCAAAACTGATCAGTCAGAATTTACAAGGGTGATCTCTTTTCATGGCCTTAGCAGCTAATGATCCTTTGGGACACCAAAGTGACCTTGGAAGTTAATAGCCTACTTCTTGCTACAACAAGTAAAATTAAATTCTTCTTGTTTTGACGAGTCATTTTCAGGATTGTTAATTAGAAGACTTGGCCCTAACAGAGATACAGGATGCAGGAGACTGCTCTCTGCTTCCTGCTGACTTTTGGGGACTGATTCAAATCCTATTGGAGGCAATGGGTTGACTCGATAGAGTTTTGAATTAGGTTGTTAAAATTAGTATCTATAAGCAAGTCACTTTATCTCTCTGAGCCTCTTTGTTTATGTGTTCACATGGGGACCACTAATAATTACTTACATCAGGATGTTTAGAGCTTTTTGGGATGTGTTCATGGACAACATTATAGAAGGACAAATTAGTCATTTAAATGTGCATAATCTATTATTTATTCTAAACAATATGCAATAAATATCACAGTTTATGATGGAATTAATATCTGATTCTATAGTAATTGGTAGTTAGCTGTAAAGCGATCACAAAGAAATGCAAATAAAACAAATTAACATATATGAAGTAAACTATTTGTGAGAATATCTAAAATCACATAAAAACTCAATGAAACATAAAAAATAATTATGATACACCAGAAACAGCACTAAACTATGATAAACCTGTGGTGCTAGTAATTCTCAGACTTGTAGTTAAGTGGTGATAAGTAAGTAAAAAATTCACAGAAAATCTTATTGTGGAATATAATGAACATCGAAGCCTAAGAAAGAGGATCAGGTACAATGCTAATTAATGCAGGGCAGATTCAACCTTGGATTAATTCATTTAGGCAGTTCCAGGAAGGAATCTGAGCTGCTTATATTGTTAATATTTAGTTTGTATGTGGCAGACATTTTTCTAATGTTTTGTTTGATTATTTTGGGCAAATTACACCCCCCCCCGTGAATCCATTTTATTGCTGCATTCCAATGAAAGTGTATCCTTATTTGTAGAAAGGTCTTTATTTTCAGAAATATTAATCTTGGGACAGTTCATGCCCTCACCTTGGGGTGAGACTCAGGCCAGTGCTGCTTCTCCTCCTCTTCCTCGTCTCAGGTTTTGCACGGGAAGGAAACGTCAGCCTGGTGGCACACACCAGCGGTTTTCTAATCTGATGATGGAGAAACCTCGATCCCAGCATATGGGGGTGACGACCCAGCAGCCTTCATGTCGGAAACATCAACCATGGAGCAAGCAAGTAAGGAAACCTTAGTCCGACCGAAAGCTATAGTAAAACTTCTGTTGGCTTTGCTAGGGCTGATGCCTTTCACAGACTTGTAGCGTGTTTGTTACAAAGCCAGGGGAGCTCCAAATCTTCCCTCTCTGTAGAGGACTTCTCCCTGGGCGCCACCGGGCAGCTGCAGCAAAGGGCGGGGGGGCACCCGCAGAAGAGGCTGCAGCCCTACACAGAGGCAGTTCTCTTCCCTGGCAATATCTGGCCCGTAGATCTAAGGTGATTTGGTTACCTTAGGAGAAAACCATGGCTCGTTATTTTAGAGCAAACACTTTGCAGAATGACTTTAGGGACTGAAAAAAAACAGAAAAAAGAGTGTTTTCTCTCCCCAAGAACCATCTTAATGACATGCCCGTGTCAGGGCAACCAAATTTCTTTTTTATTTGTCATGAGACATCCGATTATAATTTTTGTTGATGAAACACAACTGCTAGTAAGTAGCATCATTGAGTATAAGCAGTTTGAGTGAGTCTGTCTTTTCAGTTCCTCCTCTTGGTACCAATTTTTATAGACACAGAACAGCAATCCTTAAATTGCCACTTAGAAACTTAAAAAGTATAAGGAGATAAACATAAAATATACTTGAAAATGGGAGGTAAAACAAGCTAATCCATCTCTTAATGTCATCAGCCAGTGTCACCACCATTCTAGATGGAAAAAACAACCAGATCCCTGATTATGTGTAGTCTATGTCCGTATGTGAATAGGTTTGTGTGGGCCAAGCTGTGTGGGCCTGAAAATGACTGGAAAAATTGTGAGTTTTCACTGCTATTAATAAGGTCAAAATGTTCTTTCTTCTAGTTAGGAAAAAAAACCCCAAAAACCACTCAACACCTAAACAACGCTATAAAAGTGAAGTGCAGCAAATCCAGAAGTTAATATAAAATCCACATGTCAATCTGTCTGTGAGAAGCATTTTGAAAGCCAAAGGCAACTCAATAAAAAAGGCAGCAGAAGCAGCAACATTTCAATTAGGTGAGAAGAGAGTAGGCCCTGACAGTTCATTACTGAACTGGCTCTTCCAAATACTGCCTTTTTTTTTTTTCTTTCTTTGTCCCAGTTAGTTCATTAATGCTGGTCTCCAATTAGGAGCAATATTTCTAATGAGATCTCTAGTTAGTAACCTTTGCTTTTTTTTTTTCCCCCTGCCCATTTCATAAGTACAGTCATAGAATTGTAGTGTAACTTTTGAAATCTGAGGGCTGAATCGCCGTTAGTGACGGTACGTTAAATCACTGAGCCCCAGAGAACAAAGATGTTAAGCGGTGAAGTAGCAAGAACAGGAAGAAAGAGATGGAAAGAGAGAAAATCATGGCAGAACTGACCAGCCCTTGGTCTTGTCAAATGCACCCGCCTTTCTTGCAGCTCTCTTGCCTTTAGGCATCGCACAAATTCTGAGAAAAAGTGACATCAATCTCAGACGTTGATGAGGACCGTGGCAGCAGGGATCTTTGCTTACTGGGTCTGGCTCTGCAGCGGTGACTTCAAGCGTGTTTCTGTGCCGGCCGGAGAGGTGCCACTGCCCCTCCAAACCAGACAGCTCGGCTGCAGGAAGGGGTAACTACCATCCTAGTCACCAAAGTATTTGCTCAGGATACCCAGCTCCCTGCAACTGCTTCAAGTCCTCTCAGTGGATCTGTTTTACCCTTCTTTAGTTTCCCACTCCTTAGCTGTTCAGGTGAGGGAACAGAGCTAGGACGGGAGCCAGATAAGTGAGATAAGACAGATTTCCACTCCCCAAATACCTGCTGAGCGGTGAAGTGCTTCCTGTTTTAAAGTTGCTGCTTTCTGATTTCTTTTTAATCTTAAATTATGAAGCTTGAGAGGTAAAAAGCAGTGTTGAAAAGATCCAAAGAAATGGCACTAATTGAAAAAAAAAGTGTGGCAAGTGTAGCACCTAATTCCATGTTAATGAATCCCTCTCTTCATAACTTCATTCAAAAATCTGCCCGCATACTTGCAAAATAAAAAACTTGTAAATAACACATCTAAAAGCTTCCAGTTCCTGAAGGATATACATATTTTGTCAAAGCACAGAGAAAGTACCCAGCATAATACAAGAAACCTATCTACTCCTTAGCCATGACAGTTTATTTGACTTTAACAGGCACATCTATATCAAAATGCATAGGAAATAGGAACTAAAAATTGTGCTGTTATAAACTTGGGAAGTTAGTATTTCATAGGTATATTATGCTAAATGGCTTACCCCTTATTGATTCACACAGTTATTAATCAGAAAAGCCTGAGTATATAATCCCACCTGATCTTTAGGTCCTTGGAAATGACAGCTAAAGCTGGCAGCTGGCTTGGAGGAAGAATGGTGGGATGAAAAAAGCAAATGAATATCATGTTGCATTATTCATATAATTCCACTAACAGGGACACAGGACTTCCATTAACTATTGTTGCTCAAGAGCAGGACTCAGGATAAAAGTAGTACTGAAAATACTACTGTGAGGCTGTGCAAGCCTATTGCCATATTTTTCTGGGGGGTTTGTTGTTGTTTTTTTTTAATATTTGTGACCTATGACAAAACATTGAGGTTTTAACATTTAGTTCTGTCTGACTGAGGCATGTGCAGCTCCTTCTGACTTTCCTCATGAGTTGTACAGGGATATTTAGATATTGCATTTGATCATGAAAAGCTGCACCAGAATGAAGAAACAGAAACTGGTGTGGCAAGTGCATACGTTGCAAATCACCATAAGCAAAGTGCTGCATATGTAAACGGGTAAGGCACCACAATATTCTTGATGGCCAGCCTTATCCAGATATTAGTGTTATTATAACAGTGTCCAGACAACACAGATGATAGGAGCAAGGGAACCTGTTGTGTTAGCTGATCACAGTTTAGAAACTTGAAGGCTGGAAGGAGGAAAAGGAACACGAATATATGAAATGATTTTCCTGCCTTCACCGAGCAAAGCAGCGGAGAAACTGGGCTGGCTCTTACCTAACCTTTTATTTCTCAGTCTCGTGCCTTTGGGAGGGATTCAACTCATTTAGCTTCAGTCTGTACAAATTTAGCGTTTAATGTGAGCTAGACGTCTAAATCTAGCCATAGTCCATGTGGAGGCATGTTCAAAGAGCTGCTCGTCCCTTCCCAGCACAGAATACATGATACGGGAGAGATGAGCTGTTCTCTGGCAATGCCTCTCTTCCCCCCTTGACTACAGAGGGAAACTAAAGGATTAATTTCAACTAGATGCCTAAGTGTTAATGAAGTTAGTTCAGATGAATCCCAACTTATTTCATTGGCTCACAGTACAAATTTCAATATCCTGGATGAACAGCATCGGGATCTTCAGATAGATATTAGTCAAAAATCCACAGTACACTCAAGTACATATGCGCATAAGGACGTCTTAATTTAAACTTTTCCACTTACATGTGAATGCCTAAGTAATAGACCTGATTTAAAATGTAGCTTGATCCTGTTTGAAAGCTTTGCCCTCACCTAATATTTTATTTTTCTCAGGTTTTATTTTCAAAGGACTTTTTACTTCTTCACACTGCAGTTTTCCAGCACAAATTTATACCACGAAAAGGTTTATGGTATACCACTGCCATCTCTTTCACTTCTGTAATTACAGAATATGAATAGAAAATTAAGCAAATTGTATGACAGTGGATGAACCCAAGTCTTTACCAAAAACAAATCCCCATTGATTCTAGCAGCAGGCGTGTGAAACACGGGTCCCGACAGGCGGGGAGCGCTGTTTAACTCGGGGCTCTACCCAAGTGGCTTACTGCTGCATGTTTGTCAGGGTGTCTTATTTTACCGTGCCAAAGAAAATAGCTTTGTCTTGTACTGATAATGTGCGTTTTATGTTCTATGAATAGTGTACGTTCCCTGTGTAACTCTTCACTTCAGCTTTTGAAGGCATAGGGTGCTCCGATTTCCTGTTCCCTACCATGGCGAGGACCAGCAATGATTACAGAGTTCCTGAAGTTGCTCATTTTTCTAAGGAAATAACTTAAATTCATACAAACAACTTTGCAGACTTCTGAGATGCGATTTTTGAGGATTAGCACAGAGTCCAAGCCACGGAGAATGCGTGTAAAAGAAGGTCTTGTGCTGTCATCTCTCTGCTTCTCAAATTCACTCATACATTTCCACGTCCATTGCAGATATAAGTCAATTTATGTCAATAAATTAACAGTCAGTGGGATCTCAAAGAAATATATGCTATTAAAAGGATATGCCATCATCACAATATTTGGGGATTTTTCTTTTTGGTCCAGAGGGCAGATAGTTTAAAGTTATGTGGAAAGATGATACGTGCTGGTAACACTCCTGATGTATTTGTATAATTACCAGTGCATCTGGTCACATCTGCAAGCAGATCAGCAGAGCTGGGTGTGGGACCTGGATGCACAGTTTGTCACTGGGTCTTCAGGAAGCCAACCTGGGGCTCTCGGAAGGTTTAGTATCGATGTTTACTTTTTGTTTGGATTTTTACCACAGTCATAATTTTGAACACAGAGAATTAGCATGGGAATAATTCTCTGCTTCCTGAATCTTTTGCTTTGTGCTCCTTCTCTAGCACACTGACATCCAATTATGGCAGCAGCAAGAACAGGTCTTGGGTCAAAGCTTCCCAGCAGCTCCTTGCCCCATGCAGAGCTTGTCCAGAAATGGCAATTACTGAGGTGACTTAAACTTTCTGTGCCTTCCTCTTTACTGTGCTCCATCATTTCTGGTCAAAAAGCTTATTCTTCCCCCCCACCCCGCTATGCTTTTTCCTGTTTATATAGAGTTTCCAAAGGCTAGAAAATAACATCAAATACAGGAAGAAACCAGAGTAACACTTAGAAAATGCCTTCCATGTAGAACACAATTTCTTTTTACTTCACATCCCTGGTACGTGATATGTGAAAATACTTTACAGAAATTGGTAGGACAGAGATGAAAAATGAGGGGGTAACAAAGGCACTTCTACTGCTAGACAAGGAAAATAATGTACAAAGACAGAGACGGAGATGAAGGAAGAAAAAGTTGGGATTTAAAAGCAGCAAGGGTGCCAGAAAAGTATTCTTGCAGACTCGCTACAAATGATGGGGAAATACAAAGAACAGAAATGGTGCTTAACATTAATCAGAAGCTAAAGTGAACAGGAAAGCTTTAAGGTGACAGTTTAAAGAGGACTTGGTGGTATGGAGAGGGTCAGAGAGAAGAAAGCGTTCCCAGAGGGTGCAGGAGCATAGCTGGAAACGAACCCCGATGCATGGAGCCTCCCAGAGCAGGCGGAGGGGGTGAAGGGGAGCAGCACGAGCCGGAGGGTTGGGGTACGTGGCCAGGCGGGGCAGATGGTGTAAGTGTCACTGGATTGAGCCACGCAGGTCAGGGTAAGGCTGAGTTACACAAATAAAGTATATTGTTAAAGCCACCCATATGCACTCTTAAATTAACGTTTATCCCAGACTTACTGTAATGTTAATAGCAGTTTTGGCTTCTCCTGTCTGAGACTCTTTACTTGAACTTGAGGAACAGAAAATGAATCCTCATTTTAGAAGACAGGCTCAGGGACGAGCTAAAACTCGGGCAGTCTCAAGGTGGAGGAATCCCAAACTGATAACCTGTGATAAATGAACCAGGTGGCTCCTTAGCTTTAGTTATGTTGTTCGCACAACATGGATATCTGTTTGCTGGTTTAATTGCTTGGACAGCGAATGATCATGTTTAAATTTTCTACATCTCATACAATAAGGAACATTTTCAGCCATAGCATGGAACTGTACATTTAGGCTGGGTTACATCTGAGGTCAGTACGTCTTGGCTAGACCCTTTGAGCTTTGCTAAAGCTGTAACTTTGATCTGAAAAGAAAAAAGAAGAATGGAAGATTCTAAAAAGCTACACTGAGCAGAGGAGAAGTCTGCTTTGGTAAAACCTGTAAGAAAATATCAGAGATGGGGGGAAGGAATAAAAGAAATTCTTTTAATGTTGGGTTAAAGAATAAAAACCCAATTTTTTTAAGAAACCAGGGTGGTAATTTCTGCATAGAATGGTTATCCCCAGTTCTGGACTCAATATTTGTTTAGGACTCAATCTAACAAAGCCTTTGGGCCAGTAAAGCATGTGAAAAAAAGTCCTGCCAGAAGCTGTGACTAGGAACTCATCCGGATGAAGCAATTGCTTAGAGGCTTTGCTGGATTTTTGTGGGAAATTGGTTTAGTTGCTAAGGTGATGTTCATACCAGTAAATGAAATGGGTAAGGGACTATATTTTTGGGTTGCTGAGGAATGGCATGGCACAGCTCGCAGCTCCTATTCCTATGGCTGAGCTCGCTTCTCCCCCCAAACTGGTGGCTGTCTACCAAGTGGGGCAGTCCCAGGGCTGCTCTCCTCCAGCTTGCAGCCCACTGGGTTGGAGCATGCGTGCTGGCAAGGGCCAGAACTGCGTCAGGGCCACGCTGACCGACTGCTGTGAGCCTGGGCTCCAGGCTGCACCCATGTGCTGTTTAGTTTGACGCTGTCATTATCCTCTTTTAGATTCTTCACCGACCACGTATTGTTAAGCCCTGAAATGGTATGTTTTTTTATGTACGTTTAGTCTTTGCTAGCATGGATTCCCTCATTGTGGATGAGGACTGGGTCTCTGAGACACGACTGCCCTGCAAATCCATCATATTGCAGATAGTACACTGATAGGTATGGCAGGCACATCTGAGATGCATAGGTAACACAACTGGATCTATGGAGTCACAGGAGGTGATGCAACTCTATACAACACGGAGGTAATTTCACCTAGATTTGATCTCTGTCACTGCAAGCAACGAAGATAAAAATTGGAACACTCTTTAAAAACTTCAAATAAACAAATCCTTCAAGTCACGGGGAAGATGTCTTAATAATAAACCTACTGGCAGGTAAAAGGCTGTCATATAAAGAAGAGTTAAATGGAAGAGGAGCAGCGTCTGGCTCAATAGGAAATATAGGCAGCCTGAACTCTGCCTTACAATAAAGAGAAAATATGCTGGCTGTAAGCAGGAGCACTGTGTAATAACACAGCCCCACTACATTTCAAAGCTGTTTTTACTGAACTCTGGCCATTTATCTAATTCCTTCTTTTCAGCAGTCTTGCCGGGAATTATTTTACGATTGTTTAAGGGAGAAAAAAAAAACAAACCAAAAAGAAAGCATTTGACTGTCTCTGGTATTATGAGTTTAATTTTTTTACTCACTTTCCTTGATGTAAGCAAACTGCAGTGCGTTTGTGAGGAAATAACAGACAGATGTCTGTAGTGGGTTAAATTAAATAATGTAAGAGAACATTAAGGGAGGTAGTTTTATATTGGAAAAGACAGATAGTGCTTTCCAGATAGTACTCATGAATTCAATTCAATGATACAATGATTAAATGTCACTTAAACTAAAATCAAACTGGACCTTACCAGAAGTGACATATACAGTATGTGAAAGTATTTTAAAATTAAATTTCTAGCAAAGCCTGATGGAGGAAGACTATCTTATATTTTATATAGAAGGTGTTATTCTGTATTTATCTGCATTTATTTTCAACAAGGAAATGGAATATTCAAGAAAAAAAGTATATTAAAAACCCAATAAAAATGCGTGTTATGCTATTGACTCCAATAGGAGATAGACTGAATCAATATTCTCTGTCCTGGTGCAGTTACTTAGTTTGGGGTTCATCTCATGTAGCTTTGGGATGGGTTTTAGCTGCTTAAACACAGGTTGCTAGACCTATTTTGTACGTCTAAGGATTACCAAGACATCCACATGGGGCTGTCAGATATGGCAACGCACCTTCAGCAAGCTGCACACCTGTCCGGAATGGCTGCTGGAGGCCGGGTGAGATATCCTGCCACATACCAAGTGTTGCTAGATGCCTACTTTTAGGCAACCGGATTCCCTGAGAGGTGTCTACAATGTAGGGGTAGTTCCAGCTCCAGATTCAGACACCTACATTTAGATGTCTACATGTAGGTGTGTAGAGGTGTGTTAGCAGCTAACACTAGGAGCTGTGAGCACTACTAGTACTAGCACTACTCACAGGGCTAGCTGGAGCTACTGTCCCTGCTGCCAGAACTATCTTGTTTGTACTCCAGCACGTGTTTTCTTAGCAGAAATCATACTTGGGACTGAGTTCAGAGATGACCAAGAACACACGCATTTTGCCACTGACCAGCGGTGGAAGTTACATCTTGTGATTGTCACAGATTCACCGATTATTTTTAGGACCTTCCTCATCCAGTAAGAACCAAGAAACTCAGCTGGCTCAATCCAGAAAAATGATAACTTGTTTTGATGGTAGGATCCATCAGTGCCGTGCCAGAGGAGCTACGTGGAGAGAAGCCACTCATGTTAACACAGGTGAGATTCTGTTGCCTGAACATGGGCGTGTAATAATATCTTAGGTGCTGTGGTCCCATCCAGCAGCCCCGATAGCCACTAAAGGCCACAATGAAGCTTGGGCTGAGCCTCGTGTTGCCAGGCTTTGGTACACTTGTAAATGCTACCATCACACGTTTGGATCGGGGAGTAGAGAGACTTGTCAGTTCACCTTCAGTCTGGTAAGGGGTAAGCTGCCATTGAAGACATACAGCTGTGCGTGATTGTCAACAATTCTGTATCATTAAGAAAAAAAATAGCAGCTAGTGCCCTGGATGAATTTCCAGATGGTTATTTACATTTCAGCTATGTACAACAAGATATATGTGTGAACATAATACAAAAATGCACTCAGAAGTCTGAGAAAATTCCAGTGAAAACTTACTTAACTAAGCCAGTTATTTTTTTAAGTCTGAGGATATGTTGTAAGACTCACACATTTTATTTTGATGTCTGCTGTTTGAAGGCTGACGTTTTTAAAGATGTTTATATCCTGAATTCCCACTGTTTTCAGTGAGAATTAGCCATCTAAACCCTTCAAAGCCTGCCTCCCAGTCCCAGGGTTTCAAGTGCAGCCCCTGCCCGTTCCCATTTCCACGCTCATGTCTTCAATTCTGTGCCAATGTGGTTGCAAAGCAGGAGCCAAACCCCACCATCCGGCTCTGAAGGACACCAGTGCAGAAAGGGAAGCAGATGTTTTACCTCCTGGTGGTGCACGTAGCTATTCCCTGCGTGTTCAGGAGCAAATGGACACCAGGGAGGGACATGGGGGAGGTTGTGCCTCCAGGGCAGGCAGGCTTGAGGGTCCAGCCAGCCAGGTAGGCAAGGTTGTCTCTGCTGAATGGTGGGGGAGACAAGAGCGTGGAGCTGCTTCTCCCCATCAGGTGCAGCTGCCACCACCAGCAGAAATAGCTTTTTCCTTGGAGAACAAGGATGGCACTGAATCAGGTGGCAGCGTCCCTTGGCCAGCTTTACAGAAGGATTTTAATACCTAAGGATGTCTGGAGACCTGGAGTTTGCAAAAGTGTTATTGATTTAGGCAAATTCCTTGCTAGGAATACGTTTTAATCTGGTATATGTTCCCCTGCACCCGTATGTGCCTAAATTACGGACCCGCGTGCACAAGAGAACTTTGCGCTATGAGATGTGAACACTTAAGACCATGCTTGCTTTTTTGCTCTGAAGTAAAATCGAAATATGAAATATGGACTGTCTCATGGAATAAAGTTGCCAGCACATTTAAGTTCAATTAGTTACAAGTGCTTAATGTTTTACAGCACTCTAACATAAGAAGGTAAACATGCTATACAATATTAATTATAGTATAAATATATGCAAGAATGAGATCAACTTCAATCAAGTATGAAAGTTGAAGCAAGTTCCTAAGTATTTTCACTATAACAAACCAAACTTTTAAGGACGTTAGAAGCATTTTCTTGTTTTTCCCCACAAAAATATAATCAAATCCAGTATGTTTTCACAGAATATATCAATACAGAGGTAATCACATTTGCTAATGGAAAATATGTTCTGCTGGAATAACCTGATCAGTCCTGGTGAAGACATTCAGTCTGGCCCCACAAATGTTTACTTTCCCGCTCCTAACAGCCCTCTCATACCTGTATTGAGGGCACAGCACATTCTTTGTCATTTTAAAATCTTTTTCAGTCTGTTTTTTTCTCTCACTTGGTACATTATCTAAAGGATATGTCTTTCTATGCTTGTGGTTTACAAAAAGCCAAATTAAAAATTAGCTGGGCTAGAAGAAAAGGGAAGACATTTTCCTACATTTAGCAATATTTTCTTTCTTCTTCTTTTTGTCTTAGGAGCAGTTGGAAAATGTATCCCCTATTTATTTTTTAATCATGCACACCCACAGCTGTGTAAAAGAGGTGATTGCTCACCACTGTCGCTAGCTAATGTCACAGTGCACTGCTCCTGCTGTTTAGCGATGGGAAGAGCTTTCTAACGAACCTGACATCGCCAGAAACCATGCTGGTTTTAGATAGTCCAGAAGCATTGTTTAATATAACCATGGGATTAACTGCCTTCGAAATATATTGTTTTGTTTTCTGGACTTTCCTTCTTCAAAGGCTGTGGTGTGATAAATGTCATCATTAAGACTACGTGACATATGCATGGTGAGCTTTCAAACCAGGAGTCTCTTCTCTGTTAATTGTGCAGTGGTTATTATTTTTTTTCCACTGGGATGTATTCCTTCAGCAGATAGAAAATAGCTGTTCACGCCCCTCTTCTGCCTTTTGCTTGATTTCTTCTTCTTGTTGCTGTTTCTATCGTTTATTCTCATTTTTAGGGGGAGAGTTAGCACACAGCAATGACAGAAGAGAGGGGGTTTGAGAGGACTATGACAGATGTAAAGGTCCTAGCATGCGGTGCAGAGATTTAGAGGGAATATCTACAAATTCCACCTACATGGAAAAGGCCAGCAGGGAAGACCAGGAGCTCACTTTGAGGTGAGTCAGCGGCAAAGCTTTACAGCTGAATTAGCCTGGCCTTATCCCTTGTCCTGGGCAAAACCTCCTGTGTGCCGGCCTCAGTTTCCCCTCCTGCTGCAGCCTCCATGCCGCGCTGGAAGCGAAAGGAGCAGGTTACGAGATGGATCGTGATTAGAAATGTTAAAATCCTTTTAAAGTCCCTTCCTCCCTTCCATTTCGTTCTCCGCTATATAGCAAGAGATCGAATCGGAAGATATAAAGGAGCCTACGCGCTCAGAGGTGGAGCTTTCTTAGGGCATCTGCTTGGCTGCTGGGCCGTGTCTGGCTCACGGCGTGGCAGAGCTCAAGCACAACCAACGCGAGGACTGTCAGCAGCCTCCCTTGTAGGTGCACCCCAAGATGTTTTGAAACCCAGATCTGTCTCGCTCAACTCTCCTTCCAGGAATGTGCAGAATACGACAACGTTTTTGTGGACAACAATACTTTGTTCCCCAAAGTAAGCATCAAGGTGTGCTAGTTCAGGTTAAATTCAGCAAATAATGTGACTTCTGAAAATGGAGAAGATAAAGTGGATTTTAAAAAAGATTTTCTAAATGAAATTAACTGAATGACTGTTTTAAAATGATGTCTTTATAAGTTTAAATTGGCAAAAATCCCCAAATAACCCGACTTTAGAACTAAATACTTGAAAATTAATCAAATTTTTTCTTTAGAGTTGACTGAGACATTTGTTTGATCCAAAATACATTATACCATTTTTTGAGGAATGGAAGGAGGGAGACAAAAGAAGGGAATCTGTGAAGTCAACCTGATTGATTTTTTCTTTAATTTTTTTTTTGTTCGGCTGCTGTATCAAAAATTCATTTATTCCCACAAACCATAAAGCTTTGCTAAATCTGAAGCTAAATTACTGTAATTGCTAAATGCCTCAGACCCTGGAAGGATGTGCTGATATCTGGAAAGAAAATCCATAATTCACAGACAGTATAAAAATGACCACGCTATATAGATTAGAAAAATAAGAAAAAGCCCAAACTAGTACTCATGCATACACGTAAAATGCTGTAACAGTGGCCCCATATACTGGCATTTTCAGCTCCTGCCTTTTTCAGAGTAAAATGGGTGACTATTTTGTAGCAGCAACAAAAAATTATTTTGTTTTCAGTTATAAACTTCTTATTTATTACTGTGTCTGTTCCAGCAATACCTGGAAGAATGAGTTGGGATCAAGAGCTTCACTGCGCTATACAATCAGGGATTAGAGAAGGTCTGGAGATATTTTAACCTAAAATAGACAGAAAGAGGTACAAGACAGTTAGAAGACAAGGTTCAGAAATAGGTTAGTAACAGGATTGCCTGGATTCTGATGAGGAAATGAGGAGCGGGAGGGAAATGCTAGGGATTTTTTGAGGATGGAAAAGAAAGAGCAGGTGAAGAAACAAGTAGCTGACAATTAGCAACGTATCAATACTGTACATTTACTGGAATGCTAAATGTACACAACAGTGATGGTACCACAATCCTAGTGTGATGACCAGGCTACTGTTTATCAGCACATGGACCATGGACCTCTTCTCCAGGAGGTTTAATAGATGTTGCAAGATTTGATGGTGTTTGTTGCCCTTTGAGGGTACCACTACCAGGAATCTTCACCCCTTACTACCTTCTGCAGCCCTTGAAAATTCATGTTTTTCCTCCAAAACAGTGTAAATATGGCCCTTATCTGCCATGGGGGAGAGCAGAGAGTCCCTGGCATCCAGAGTATGGGGTGGCTGCTGGAGGGAGAGCATGCCTCACTGAGGATGAGGACCATCGATGTTTGTTTCTGTTGGGGCAGAGCCTCAGCCTGAGCATGGGGTGGGCTGGGGGATGCTCAACTTTGTCCATCACTTGGGCTGATCTTTTTGTTCTGGTTTGGCTTTGGCTTTTTTTGTCTGTGTCTGTATTTTATCGGCTGTAACAGCTGGCCTGGGTAAGCTTGATGGCAACAGTTGCAGCAACAGTCATTTTAATCTGGAAAACGCCAGGAAAGTGCCACATGTAATTTATGTGCTTTTTCCAATTTTGGGAACTGAGAAGTCAGGCTTCCCTGATAATAGGAACTGTGGAAATTAATAACAAAGAGGGAAGAGCAACGCAGGGCATGACCTAGTCTTTTGTGAAAATAAAGGAATCCAAAGGAAATAGCAAAATATACGATCTCATCACACACCTGTTCCATCTGCCCCTTCTGACAATATATCCCTGGAGACTTGTTGAGTTTGGAACCGCTAAGGAGTTCACGATACCCCAATGGCTTAAAAAGCCACTTGCTCTGCAGAAATACTCAATGTTTTTACTTAGAGGAAATCAATGTGTTCTGGTAGCATCTGCCTTGAAATCCCCTCTGGCATGAGGTGAGGTTCCAGTGCCGTGGTAGTACAAACAAAACACAAGAGACTCCTCTTCCCACAAAGATTCAATAATAGCCCAGCGATGTGTTAACTGCCCTGGGTTAAGAGCTGGGTGGGTAGCTAAGCCTGCTAAATATTGCAGGATTCTGGGTGGAGGCTGAAAGGGGAAACATGAAAAAAAGTCTAACTTCAAACAGATTACTACAGTACTTTGGGCTGCCTATGTGCAATTTAGGTAGATATTGGTATTTTGACTGGGTTGTGTGTTGGTTTCCTCTGGTGCGCCCTCAGCCCCAGGTCTCCCGGTCCAGGCTGGGCCCATCACACCAGCTGCTGTACAAACACACGACAGACCACTCACAGCATAAAGAAAGAAAATAATCCATCAGCATCCCCATCTTGGAGACAGGGAGCTGAGGTAGCAAGAGATTAAGTGGAACATCTGACGTCATGACAGAAATCTTTGGCAGCGCTGTCAGCGGGATTCGTATCTCTTCTGTCCTACCCTAGTGTAGCTTACGATGGGGTCCATCCATCATCTTCTGAAGCAGCTCCAACTTTATCTATCAGTCCAACACAGTATATGGAATTTCTTCCCTTGTGTTATTTACAGAATCTGAAAATTAAAACACTGTTTGAAACAACTATTATGCCATACTCTTTTTCATTTCTCATTTTACGGATACTTGACTTCTGTCTGGGAATTATTTCTTTATTTCCCCCCCCTCCAAACACAGTAGTGTCTAGAGCAAGAGCATGCCATTTAGGCAGTCTGCTCTGCAAAGAAACCTCTTTTATTTATTTCTCATGGCCAGCTGAGATAATGGTACAGATCAGGAGGTGCCATCACGGTTTTAGCATGCCCCGCTACAAAGAAATCGTAACACATTCATATTCAGCTGAACCTGGACTTTTCATCTTTTGCCCTTGAAACTCCCACTTTTAAGCATACTGGGGGAGGATCTGAAGGTCATTTTCTCTTACCGCAGGCTGAGACTGTGCGTCTTGTTGCTTCCGCCTTTATGGGTCCAAGCCCTGAGAAGGGAAGGGCCGTGGGAAGTGATCACGCTGTCCTGTGTGCAGAGGGAGAGAAGCCAGCAGAAGGCTGGGAGGAGATGAGCTGTCCTGCTATGGACCAGGCAAATGTCTGCTACTGTGAGGGCAGCTACGGAGTGATGTTTCAGTTCTTCCCACTATGAAAAAGCGGCATTTTCCCTATAGATGCACATCCTAGTATTTCTTAACATCAGTTATTCTGGTGAAATTACTGCTGCTTGGGAAGATAAAGAAAGGAAAAAGGAGGCATCAACAACTAATGAATTCCACCCACTTTTCTAAAGACTTTGTGAACTCACTCTGAGAGCTAATTGTTCTCGGTTAAAGGTGATCAGGCTATTGCTTCTGACAATCCCTCTGAAATGACAATACAGACTTCAGGCATTTTTAATGCAAAGTAGTTCAGTGCAGATCCCAGTTAAAATTTTAGCTTGGTTACAGCGTTCTCACTAAAGGCCAAATACTGTTCTTAGTGTTGCGTGGCCCAACAAAATCAGGAAAGTAACGTTCACCCCTCCACAGCTTTGGGTTTGTTCATGACTTTGCTGAGACTTGCATCAGGGCATTAGTACTGCACCTTGGTTTCAGGAGCACCCTGAGGCGGACACTGTGAAACCAGGACTACACCTGTACCAGCACTAAACCCTGCCAAGCAACATATTCAGGGTACTTGAGCTCTGTCATCTACCTTGTTTAAATGTTACATTTTCAGAATGGCTCTTGGCATGCTTTTGGCTCATGTCAAAATACCATTCTCCTAAGTATCTCCTAGCTATTATTCAGGTGTAAACACAGGCAAATCACTGTTCCCAGGAGACAGTGTGCATGCAGCTAGTATATTCTGAAGGGCAAAAGAGTATAATATTGTGGAAATGCACAGTACTCTGCATATTGGCCTCTGTGCCAAGAAACGATCTGAGATTCAGTTAATATTGTGTCGGCATTAGCATTTCCATCTTTTCATCTGAATCTCCCTGTCCATGCTTTGGTTCACATCACAGAGAAGGCTTGGAGAACCTGAGCGGCATTCTTTTTGGATGAAACTAACCCAGAAAATGTGCACAACTAGCATGCTCCACCTGCCAGGCTCCAGAAGACCAGACTGGAGGTAGTCTGCAGTGAGTCCCTTAGATGTGTACAGTGTGGACGTTGGGTCCTTGGCACCAGCTCCTCCATCCTACAGATCCCTTCCTGCTTCTCCTTGCTCATCCAGCCCTAGTTTGGGGATTCATACATGTTACACAGAGTTCCCAAGGGAGCGGGATGGCCCCACTGTCATGTGTCTTAAAGAAGAATCATAGCTCTCATCCACCTGGAGCTGGAGAATGATACAGTGAAGTCATTTCTTATGCCCTCTGGCACTGAGGTTGTAGATGAATCCTAAACAGACAATGCAATAGTCGCATTGAAAATCTTCCAGAGGGTATGGGTATAACTCTTATATCTCTACATGCAAGAAGTACTACACATAAAATTGTCATTATGGCCTCTCCTAGGTCTCCCAAGACCCTGAACCCACAAGTGCTGCCATGATAGTGGCTGCTGCCTTTGAAAGGCCTAAGGTTTCAAAGGTTTCAAAGGCACTGTGCAGTGCTGACTGAGTGGGCTTGAGACCCACTGAATGGGTTTCAACACAGGTATAAATGACAGCGTGACAACATTTCAAGCAGCCAGTCACAATAAGGGTCTGTAAAATGTGTGACCTTGGAGCAACTAAGGACTTTGGGTTTATCTAGTTTGGAGAAGAGGAGGCTGAGGAGCAACCTCATTGCTCTCTGCAGCTTCCTGAGGAGGGGACGTGGAGAGGGAGGTGCTGAGCTCTTCTCCGTGGGATCCAGTGACAGGATGCATGGGAATGGTTCAAAGCTGCACCAGGGGAGGTTTAGAGTGGACATTAGGAAGCATTTCTTTACGGAGAGAGTGGTCAAACACTGGAACAGGCTTCCTGGAGAGGTGGTGGATGCCCCAAGCCTGTCAGTATTTCAGAGTCATTTGGACAATGCCTTTAACAACGTGCTTTAACTTTTGGTCAGCCCTGAATTAGTCAGGCAGATGGACTAGATGATCATTATAGGTCCCTTCTGACTGAAATATTCTATTCTTCTATTCTATTCTATTCTATTCTATTCTATTCTATTCTATTCCGTTCTGTTCTGTTCTGTTCTATTCTATTCCATTCCGTTCTGTTCCGTTCCGTTCCATTCTATTTTATAAGAACATGCAAGTCAAAGTTATGATTTCTTCTCTCCAAGAACAGCAGGAATGTTTTGGGGATGGATGTCACAAAGGCAATCTTAACAAAAGACTTATTTTTCTAACATCCTTGATGAAAACCCTGAAGTGAAACATCCCAGAACTTGAGATTGTTTGAAATTTCGATCTAGTCTTGGGTTCATTTTACGTGAGTCATGTCAGTGCCAGGATATGGTATCTGCTACGTGAGCAGCTTGAAATATAACTGAGATTCTTTGAAGGCCACTGTGGATTTTCAGCTTGAAATTTCATATGGCTCCTACTGTAATCGTGGTCCCCCAGGAAAATGCAGTGTCTCCACAGGCTCACACCTCTTCCACTGTGGTGTGCTGACTTCGCTCTGTTGCACTCCCACCTGTAATTTAAACCATGCAGGTGCTGCCTGATCCAGGCCTGCTCCTGGCTTTTCTTTACGCAGACATTATTTCTGTGGGATTATTTCTTTATGCAGCTTAGTTCAAAAGCATGTTTGTAGAAGGGACAGGACAAACCTTGATCATAGGCACTGTGATCAGGTTGCTACCAAGTCACCAGTGAGATGAAGACTGACTGTCTTTTCTCCTGTTTACAAATATGGGCAATTGGCAAATTATTGCTTTCAAAAAGAACATTTATGTGAGTTTTGACATGCTTATCTCTTGCCTGGAGTGGAATTCAGCCCTTTTCATAGGGTTAGTTTGTCCAAGGGTCCAAGAAGACCTCCTTCTCCCTCTGGAAAAAGAGATAATGATGTGTAAGTCTGTCCCAGCTTTCCACACGTGTTAGTTCCCTTGCCCTATGAGCATGGAGTTTCAAACATGTCCTGTTGGTATCCAGATCAGAAAAAAATGGTGTACTCAAGGAACAGGAAAATAAAAAAAATACTATGACAGCTATCATGCTAATATTAGCAATATGTATCTTGAATTTTGAATCACTGCATCAGATGAATTTTGAATTACTGTGCCAGCGCATCAGATAAAACAGTCTAAAAAGATATTGCTGGTGATTCCCAGACACTAGAGCTGGTGATGTATTTGCCAGCAACTCAAGAAGGAAAAAAAGAGGACCAGTTCTGGGTCAATTTACTGAATCAATATATAATTGTGAATAAGTTGTTATTGCCTGCTCATCACAGGAGCAGGCTGAGGACACATTACACCGGTCATAGTGAGTAAGGTTCAGGGAAAATCAGTGCAGGGGTGACACTTCTCTTCTGGTGTCTTGGACTCAGGGGGGCAGGTTAAGGAGCCCTACATGTGGGTCTCCTCTGTGACCTGCTGTGTGCAGAGTGTTGCAGAGAAGGCAAAGGAGCTGGTGGTCCCATGTCTCCCCTCACTCTCCCCCGAAGTGCTTGTGGAAACAGTAAACTCTGCCCTGACTGAAAGCACAGCAGGCTGCCGTGGAAGTCAGCTGCACAACTCCTTGTGCCGGCCAGCGTCTACATGTGCAACTCCAATCCAGTGCAGTTACTCGTCTGATTGATAAGGTGATTGTCACCGAGCAAGGGAAGCTGAAAAATACCCCTATGAAGTGCAGTGGAATCTCAAGCTTTATTCTCCAGGACATGATACAATTTAAACTACTGTCCTCCCCCGTTCTGCTCTTCTCTGCAGCCTACATGTATGTGCAAAAATCTGAGCAGTTTGATGCGCCCTTTAGCCTCAGCTTTTGCTTGCCAGTCTGAATCAAGGGGCTTTTACCATAAGAGCTGCCAACCTGCCCCTTCGGGCTGTTAGCGTCAGTGCTCGACCTCAGCGCTGAGTAAACGCGAGGAAAGATAACCCCCAAGTGACTGCAGTTCCGATGGGACGTCAGGACACCTTTTCACAGGACCAAAGCTGAAATTGCAGGTCTTTAACAGAGAGCGCTGTGTAGTTCTAGCAGAGGTATCTTTTCTCTGCAGGCAGAGGGGCCAGGATCGTGTTTGGAGGTGCCTCCCTGCCTGCTGAACCACAGGCCACACATTTCTCCTGGAAATTTGACCTTTTTTATGATTAGATCTGTAATGTTGCAGCTTAGGAGAGTGGCGAGGGAGACATGCAGAAAGACTGTGAAAGTCAGGAGGGATGAATGAGATCTTTCCTTATCAACCGAAATAAATTAAAACAGCAAAATAGCAAGCAGATTAAGATACTTAAGGCCATGTTTGGCAAAGGTGACGATGCTGCCGGACATAAACAAAAGCAACAACTGGTAGATGACATACACAAATGCACCATGACCACGATAAAAGTGAGAGATGTATGAAAGCTTAGTATATCTTGTGCCCTTCTTCATCACACCCTGCTCATTTAAGTGGCATCAAATGTAAATACTGAAACCCCAGATGACATGCTATTTTGGGTATTAGTTCAACCTGTTTATCCTATTATTACCATGACATTTGCAAGTGTTATCTTTGGGTACCAGAGCATGGATGAATAACTATGAATGATATTTTAGAGCTGTCCTATCACTAATGAAATCCACACTCATAATTAGTTTCATCTAAAGAATATGAAGTTTCCTCACTAGGCATTTATATTTTTTATTCCTGATTTATAACGTACTTGCTGATGCAGGAGTTAACAGATTAGATTGCTGAATGCCTGGAGTGATCACACAGACAATGGAAACAAAGCATCTTCTTAATCAATCATCTTGCTAGCTATTTAACTGGCTTTGCTCCTAAGAGATCACTGGACAGAGAGGCCATTACTCAAAAAAGAAAAAAAAAATGGAGAGAAGAAAGTGCATTCATTATTATTTTCTAACTATGCACCCATGCATAGTCCCAGCTGCTTATGCAACGTGAATGACATTGTTTGTATTTCTTGAAGAGTCCCTAATCAGGTTCTGTGCTGCTGAAAGCCTTTGTTTGGGAGGTAAGCATGTCTCTGAATTAACCTCTCTAACACTTCTCTTTCCCTCTATGCTGCTCAGCGTGCACGTAATCCTGGGAACTATTCGTCTTGGATTCAATTGTCCATTGTCGGAACAAAAGACCAGCCATCACTTAAGGCTCTAGGAGTTGACTGGCTGTTTACAGTATATCAGAAATCCTTCGGGCTTTCATTTCAGGTTTCAGTAGGGATTTGTGGTGAAACTTGTTCACCTTTTAGCCCTTTCTGCGATGCTGGATATGTCTTTTCTCAAATTCTCTAAATCTATTTAACTGCCTAGGACATTAATGCTCAGCTCGAAACAATGAAATTATACAAACGATGTTTTCTGTAAAAGCCTGCTTAATGCAGTGTATTAAGATTCCTTTTGGCCTTTTATAAGCAAGGTTGCGGAGGGGTGTGTGCTTTGTCCGGAACCCAGTGTTGTGCTTTCCAAGCTATTTCCGAATAAAGACCTCCGTGCGGGGTCTGTTTTGTCTGAAATCCTATTCACTCTTTCCATTCAGGTTTTCCTCTCTTCATAAATTTAATCCTCAGCCCTGGAATTCTCTCCTTATTTTCTTAGTTATGATGAGAGTGAACAGCTGGACCGTTTTGCAGACTTTGTTGACAGTGCTTAGTTCTTACTTTTTTTTCCGCCCCTTTTTTTCAGACAGTCCCTGGCTCACTTTGTCTGGCTACTGTCTGACATGTCAGCTTCCACTATTCCAACTCCCAGCTGTTCTTTCCTTTCATGCTATGGATTGTTCTTTGCATTATAGTCAAACACGGGGTTTTATTTCCAGAGGGTTAATCTGTTTCCACAGCAACCTGTAAAATGGAGAAATCTGATCCCAGAACTTTTCCTTAAAACTTTTAAATGTGTATATAAACACACATGTATTTGTCCACCTTAAAGGCAATTGCTGTAGCTATGAAATGGAAGCTTTTATGAACACTCAGGAATCAGTAAGTTCTCAAACTGCTTAAGCTACACCACCACATTTCTGATTCTCATTATAGATATCGGCAGAAAATGACTGGAAATATTTCCCGTCAAACACGGTTGCAGTTGCAAAATTGGATATGTTAAACTAAATTATTGGGATCTCCCTGTTTACTCAGTGTCAGATATTTCTGCGTACATTTTGCTGGTTAACTATTAATTGTCACTGTCAAATGCCACCACTGCAGACTTACTTGGCACCGAGCGACTGAGCTGATATCCCTCTGCTCGAGCTGTAAATGCTCTGGAATCTAAACGAAATCCTGCTATGTAAGGAAAGCAGGATTATACCTTCCTCTTTTGAAAAGCCATCTTTTGCAGCCACTGAAAGCTAGCTAGCAGCAGCACAAACTTTCTTTCCCATTGATAAGCTGAGACAAACAGCAAATACCTACCTGTGGAGAAGTCTCAGTCTTCTCTGTGTTTGTGTGAGCAATTTTGAATGAAGGTGAACATCTTAAACGAAGCAGCCCCCATGTAGAGGCTGCCCGGATTTGATGGCCGTATTTCATCACCTGGAAGTTCAGATAAAGTACAATTTCTTATCCTGATCTAAACCTGCTTATCCCCAGGGAAGTTTGGGCAGCTCCGGCTGGCCAGCTGTCTTGGGGTTACCAACACATTCAAGGCCTCCCAAGCTGGGTGCCATAAATCCTTGGTCTTCATTGTGTGCTGGCAGTTACTCAATACACAGGCTGAGCCTTCTTCAAAACCCGTCAAAGCCTGCCCTGTCTTTATAACCTGGGGCTCGGCACTCAAGTATACGAGTTGTCTCTTAGGAAGTTAGGCCAAAGTTAGATTCATCATTCACTTCCAGATTAGCTTCATTACGTTAAAATCAGGATGGTGACCTGATACCTTCTGGGCTGGGACCAAGACGGACGAAAGGTCAGTGAGCCCAGCCTGTTCAGGGTATACTAATTTGATGTGGCAAAATTTCTGGCTGCCTCCAAATCCTTGACCCAGGAGTGTCAGGATGGAGAAGTCACGGCACTTTTCAGATACTACTGAGAACTTCTCTTGGCACACTTTTTCACCAATTGCAGAGCATTAGGCATAAATATATATTAGTAAAGCATCTGAACTGGAGGTGAGTTACATCAAGCCTTCTGAAAATATTTTTAAGTGCTTTTAAGAATAACATCAAATAAACCAATATTGGAATATTCCTGGGGCATCAGTTCACTCCAGACCCTTGTATTGTTGAAGAGGAGTTTAGCTCCTTAGTGAATGGTTATTTTAATCCTTATATATTATAGGAATAAACTGTAAAGATTTCCATCAAAGTACTACTTAAAAGAGGGCCCTGAAACACACTGTCATGGCACTGATAAGAGAAATCTTGATTCAAAGATTGCCCACGTAACTGTTCATGGACATTGTGCATGTGTTTATGCTCATATTCCCTGATCTACCCCCTATTCCACACCCTGTGCACCCTTGTGTGGTCAGAGACAAAGCCACTAATTAATGGTGTAGGCTTCCAAACTTGTCTGGACATGAAAGATCCCATCATCTATGGTCCTGAGAAGAGCTTTAGCAAGACTCCCAAAACACAGCAGTGGAGCTACACTCAAGCAATAAATTAGATTAAATGTGTTCCTGGAGGACCAGAGCACAGCTTGGTTTGCCCACTGATTTTAACTCCTATCTTCATTCTTCTTTATCTTCCACGGAAAAGTCAAACTTACTCCTTCCTTCATCTTTTTTTCCCTTTCAGCTCAGTCATACCCACTATATGAATTGTGTTAGTGTCTGAGAGAAGTTTTATTCCTGGGCAGTCCGTGTAAAAATATTCATAGCAATGTGGATTGCTGATACAATACCTCTGGGTGACAGTAGTGTTTAAAACACAGTTTGGAGGAACACTTATTTCCTAGCACAGTCAAAGTCATTGGCTTAAGAGTAAAATCCCAGGGCAAAGAAATCATTGGCTATAATAAGGCTAATGAGGTACTGTGACTGTGTTATCATTACAATTGGGCAAATACTACAGTCCTGGAGGATTTGTGAACATCTCTAACTAGTCTTGGAGGGATGCCAAACTAGTTTGATGTTTCCTCATGCCTCATGCATTCCTCGTCCCTCCCATCTGCTTCCTCAATCCTTTGGTGATTTGAACAAAACAAAACCCATGTAAATATATATACTTTTTCTCCTACTTAATAGCAAAATTTGTGTTTTCTATTAAGAATTCTACCTTACGTTGACAGTGTTCCTTCTTCCCTTGCCTGATATTATTTTAATTTTCTCTCAGCTGGATTCTTCTCTCTCTCTCCCCAGCCCTTTTCAAAGTGGGTTGCTAATCTGAGATTGCTCAAAATAATAATCAATTTTTTAACATCCTGGGAGTTTTGAAATATAGGCAAATCTCCCATCAGTGCTTCCAAGGGCATAAGTCACTGCAGTATTAACAACAAGCTGAGGAAACGCAATTATTACTTTTTTGATGCATGCCCTGTGTTAGTGGAGCCCAAAAAGTTGTGCATAGGGAGGTTCATGACATATTGCATGAGTGAATGCCTAACTGCGCTCACTCTGCCCATAACTTGACTTGGTCAGGCTTCTTGTACTTGTTTGTTTTCTGATTATTATGTCAGAGTTTGCTCCCCCTGTGAAGCACCAAGCTGTCTGTGAATGTTCTGGTCTATGCACATGAAGAGTCTGAGAGGTTTCAAAAGCATTAGGAGTAATTGCACATGCACTGACCACCTGCAGAAGCTTTGCTATTTTCTGGAAGCATCATGTGTCATGGAGCGAGTTTAGATACCTCTGGCATTTAGGTAGTTGTTGACATGCAGAGATTTGCATTTCTGTGTTGGAGTGAAATATGTCCTGTGCCGTTTGAAGCACCCATATGTTTTCTTAGATCTTTCCCTGAATGCCTCACAGTCCCTCACTTCTTTATACTGAATAAAGCTGAAAAATGTTAATAAGGCCATTGCACCACTGAAAAGGTGAGGGACATGAACCGTAAAGCACAGGCATCCCTAGCCTGTGCAACAACACATGCACCAGCAGCAGCACAAGGAGCCGCGGCTCTCCTCCAGCCTGGGCCGGCACCACGACCATTTTGGCACCTATTCTCTTCCTCCTGGGGTGAGTTCCCACTGTTTGCCACTGATTTCTTCCAGCATAAACTATTGCAGGAGTATGGGACAACGGCTTGTTCTATCTCTCAGCCACCTGTCTAAATTTTTTTTTAACAACCAATACAGACAAATTTCAATACTCTTTAACTGACACCCGAAGGAGTGTTTGAAGGTGAACAAAAGGCTATGTCTTCAAAGTAGTTCTTTGTGCTTGTGAAATAAATGTCTCTTCTCTCTACCCTTTGTGGGCCCAGGCGATAAGAGCCACTTTTGGACAAAGGACACAAACCGAGATATATGGGATGGACAGCTCAGTAACTTGATGGGCAATCGTGAGTATCCCACCCCCAATCCTCTTTAACAATTGGACTTTCACAGTACAAAGCCTCCTAGAGTCTGGTTTTCTAATTAAAGCAACTTTACGAAGAAAAGGTCCAAACCTTCACAGTGGTATTTTTTTCCTCCCAGGCTGTACATTTGTAATAGTAGCCAGTCTCAACTTGTCAGAGCATGTCTCTGATATAATGAGCCAGAGGAATTAACTAATTTACCACAGCTGGCCTGAAAATTCCTGTATTTAGGTAATGCAGCTGTGAACTTCCCTCCATCACAAAAAAGAGACCAAGGGACTAGAAAAAAAGAAAATAAAAAGATTGTAACACCCCTCCCACTTCCCCATCCAAATCTGCCTTTGGGGTTTGTACATCCTGTCTCAGGGCACACGGATTTTGCCTTTGAGGATGCAGCCGTGGCAGTCCTGAGTATCTTGACATATTCTCCTGTCTCAAACACGGTTCTTGTGGTGCACTGGAAAATCCTCCCTTGTGTCCAGTCTTCAGACAATATCCGAGGTCATTAGTAAAGAGCTTTTAACTCACACAATAACAGCTTGAGCTTAAGCTACACTTCACGGTGCGGGAGTGACAGACATTCACATTTGCCTTGCCGTATTTCAAGAATGCCTACCTAGTTTCACAAAATGACTGAAAATGAAGGTGGTTAAAACTCCTATTAAAACCACAAGTTATGTAGTCTGATATTTAGGATTGGTCTATGTTAATATTGGGGTCCATCATCAAAGTCATCCCCACCAAGGCATCTGAGCCTTCACATACCTCTTCCTTATTTCACAGCAGCTGCCCTGGAGTTGTTCAGGGGAGTCCCAGGAATCAACCTCCTTCTCAGCTCCTCTCTAACTACAGCCTATATAAGAAAGGGGAAGAGGCCCTAAAAAAATAGAAGCGGGGACTTTGGGATTGTTTCATAGCTGTCTTTCTGACAGCTCGATCTGCTGGACTGCGTTAGCGATATACTTTAGAAGAGCTGGGGCTGGGACAGGCAGTCTGATGATGCAGAGAGTACTTTTTCTCTCCCCCTTGGTTCATGAGATCAGAGACGTACCCCTTGTGTCAAGTTGGATGACAAATGTCTTCAACAGTGGCTCACTGTGTCTGGGATCCCCAAGGCCACATGGGAATATACGAGTTCTCATGGATATGGCTTGTAGTGGGCAAATATGGCACAACAAGAAGAAGTGTGGGAAAACCTGGTCCTGTGTGCCTCTTGTGCACTACATAGAGGGAGGGCGTGATAGCCCATATCTTGTGATGTGCATGGCACTCTTCAGAAAGACATGTTTAATACCAGACATCAACATTCATCAGCGTTTCTGGGTCCTGAGATAAGAAACTTGTTTAAATGGTTTGTGGAAATGTTTTGTGGACTTGGCCAAGGAGGTAGCACTAAGGTTGACTCCAGCTGCCAGTGTGGGCCTATGCTGAGATGTCCAGGCTCCAGAAAAGGGCAAAATTTCAATCATGCCTATTCTCTGTGCTCATTTTTAGCCATCACTCATTAACTGTTTGCATGTTGGCTATTTTAAGGGTCTGTTTCTCTTTGTGAGCTGAATATAACATAGAGCATCTGGGGATGAAGCTGCTCTCAGTTTTGCTGTTATACTTTGTATAAAATATGTAAAAATAAAAGGAAATAAAGAGAGTGTGACTCACTATATGTGGCATATGAAAAATCCAAGCACAAACTGACTTTGTAATTCATAACATCAACCTGAAACGCAGTTGCCTGACTTTCAGAAAGTGCTAACTTGAGTGGCATTCAAGAATAGGAATGTCATGTGTTGCTTCACCTTTAGCAAACCTCTAATTCCTCTGTGAGATATGAATTGGAAGTTTGATATTCGTCATACATTCCCTAAGTAACAAGCTTTCCTACAATCAGTCTTTCTGTCTGTCTCCCCCTAAAAGCTAAATATTTTACATAGAATTAGTCAGCTTCAAGAGAAGTGAGCATCCCACACAGAATTTCCTGTTTTATGTAGATTAAATCATTTTTCAAGCTGTTGGTGTGTTCATATTGCCTGAGAAGAGGAGGAATCTGAACTATTTCCCCCGTTCAGTGGATGAGGAAATGCTGTTAAGGAATGCTCCAGGTATGATGTTCTGTAAAAGAGGCTCACCACTTGCTTTGTTTTATTCCACTTTTAAGCCAGAAGCGTTGGGGAAATTCAGTCTGAAGTCTCAAATTATTCTGGGCTTTTTTTGTACTGAGTATAAGTATGCACACACACACACAGAGGGAAGGGATGAAGGAAGGAAGGAGAGGAAAGAAAGAAGGAAGGAAGAAAGGAGGAAAAAGAAAGGGAGAGAGGAAAAAAGAAATAAAGGAAGAGGAAAAAGGAGAGAGAGAAATGAAGCAGGGGAGGAAATATTAATACCAAATTCTTGCAGAGATGTTCCTATTTCCTTAGTGCTGTGATTTTTGTTTGCCCACACTTTTCCTCAGTGGTATCACTGGAACGGGTCTTTGCCATGACCATCTTTTCTCCCTCTGTCTCTATAAATGAATATCCGTTCAACACGAAACCTTCCCATTCAGAGGCAGAGGGATTTTAGGCAGGAGCGTGCAATCTTTCTCCCTGCTTCGTGGGATTCTGGGCCTCGGTGCTTCAGGACAATGCAGGTTCCTGACACAGAAGCATGATTCCCTACACAGGACAGTTGTAGTCCACATAAACCACAAAAAAGTCTCCCACATGAGGGAAATATCTTCCCTCAATATGGAATTTGCAAAATCCCCAAAACATCAGATAAATTTAAGGTCTATTTAACCAGAATCTCCAAAATGTGTAATCAAATTTTGGCCAGATTTCTCTGCTTTTGTATCTTCCCTGATACAATAATCATAATATTTGGGGATTTTTTATTATAAAACATTTTTCCAGGCATTCTAAAGCAAAACCCACAAGTGATCTATGCTTGCCTACACTCATTCTGACTGTAATAACCTTAAACTTTATTATTAAATGACACCTTTTTCTGGACACACTGTTGCACTGCGAGGACTTGGCACAAACAAGGATTAATAGTGATTTTCTATGAGAGAATGAGGGCCTCAGGCAATAGATAAGAGAGTATGAGGACCATATAAGTACTTAATGAAAAGAAATAAGCTTCGTTTCAACTGTGGCAGTCAATGAGAAATATAATTTCTCTTCTTATTATCATTTTTATAGGGCTCTAAATTGTGAATAGTGTTTTCTGGATAAGTGACATGACAGGTTCCTGTGATACTAAACTTGATTTAACTTAGAAAAGACTGTAAACGAAAGAAATTTGTATGGCTACAGTGCCGAACAGGCAATGCTGTATATTCACTAACGTATGGATCATGTTGACTTCTTCTTCACTCTTACATATAATTCATCAAGTAACATATGGGGAAATATGAGCGTGGACTGATGCCCAGGAAAGACTTCATCGCTGGAGAGTGATAAGGAGAAAGTCTCCAAGCTGGGCTCTAGGCTGTAGCTCATGGCAGTTGGCATGAATGCATATTACAACATGTCTTGTAGATAGACCATGAGCTCATGGGATAGGACTTCATTTCACCTCTGGTCATGGAGTGCCAGCTACTGGGAAATCCGCAGATAATAATCATTAGCTCACAGGATGTGTCCTGGTATGCAAGGGATGCAAGGGAGGACTGTATCAGCAGGAAAAATCTGCAATAACTGAGGAGGTTCATGGTGTGGAAACCAAAGCATGAGAGTGGGAAGGAGATTTCCCTGGTAGTAGTCCAGGATGAGCCAAAGGCCATTTTGCTTTGCATTTTTCTTCATTTTCGTTTTGGAGAACAAAATGTGTGCTTTGGAAGAGACCCGGGCACGGCCATGAACCTCTCTAAAGCTGGGAAACCAAGCAGGCTGCTGCTTACTCACATTAAACTATGAAGGCCAGTATTTTTTTAGCTGGGAGAGCTTAGTTTTCTACAGGTATTTTTCAAACAATAAAGTGAGTTTTCTTCCACCATTAAAAATGCTCACAGCTGTCAGGATGAAGAGTGTAGGAGAAGGTCCTTTTGATATATGGCAGGGCTAAAAAACCGAACATTTATCTATTTAACAACACTTCACAGTTGCCAGATTTACGCACACATTGTATTTAGCCCAGTAGTAAAATTTATAACTCTCCTTTTGGACAGCATAATTCTTTCCTTCTGCTAGGAGAAAACTATATCCAGGGGAAAAGGTAAATTTCCTCTAAAGATCAGTCAGTTGTTTTGTGAAATGTTTGATGTACATTTAGGGACATTATTAATTGTGTTAATATGTGTTTGCCACTAAACCTGTGTAGAGACTTTGTCTACACTGGACATTTTTATACTTTGTAAGGATGTTTGGGACTACATTTGGAAAATGTGTTTATGTGTCTTGTATGAGACAGGCATCTAGTGAGGTTTTCAAAAGCAAAGAATGCTTTGGAAGAAACAGAAGTAAGAACCGGGGTGCTTTAGTGCTTTTGAATGAGCTCTAGCAGGTTCTCCGCGTTGTTAGGCAGCTAAGCGTCTTCCAGAGCTCTTGCTGTGGTCGTTTAAGCAGTACTCCAAAATTGCACTTCATGAGGGATGCAGACAGCCTGTGTGTGTCTGGGCTGTTTTGGAGGAGAAAAAGCATGGGGCGGGATGTGGGAAAGAGATTTCTGGAATCAAGGACAAAGGATAAAAACATCTGAGAGCACAGAGCCTGATTCCCGAGAGGAAAGGGGAAGCGCAAACAGCAATGAAGTTTCAGCATTTTTGGATTTTCTGCATCTGAGTGAATTGGCTCCAGCGAGTGCGTATAAGTGTTTTGGGTACGCTAAAGTGGGTAGCACTTGTGCACAGGTAGGTAGGTCTCATCAGGACCTCAGCTTCTCCATGGATCATAGAATGGTTTGGGTTCCTTATAGCTAATCTAAATCTACACTTTTTCAGATTAAAACTATTACCCTTTGTCCTATCACTACACTCCCTAAGAAAGAGTCCCTCCCCATCATTCCTGTAGGCCCCCTTTAAGTATTGAAAGGCTGCTAGAAGGTCTCCCCGGAGCCTTCTCTTCTCCAGGCTAAACAATTCCAACTCTCTCAGCCTGTCCTCATGGGAGAAGTGCTCCAGCCCCCTGATCATCTTCATGGCCCTCCTCTGGACCCACTGGAGCAGATCCATGTCTTTCTTATGCTGGGACCCCCAGAGCTGGATGCAGCAGTGCAGGTGGGGTCTCACAGGAGTGGAGTAGAGGGGCAGAATCCCCTCCCTCGACCTGCTGGTCACACCTCTTTTGATGCAGCCCAGGGTACGGTTGGCTTTATGGGCTGTGAGTGCACTTTGCTGGCTCATATTCAGTTTTTCATCCATCAATACTCCCAAGTCCTTCTCCACAGGGCTGCTCTCAATCCACTCATCGCCCAGCCTGTACCCACGTTTGGGATTGCAGGACCTTACACTTGGCCTTGTTGAACTTCATGACGTTTGCACAGGCCCACCTCTCTAGACTGTCAAGGTCTCTCTGGATGGCATCCCTTCCCTCTAGAGTGTCAACCACACCACTCGGCTTGGTGTCATCTGCAAACTTGCTGAGGGTGCACTCAATCCCACTGTCCATGTACCCAGCAAAGCTGTTAAATGATTCTGGTCCCAACATGAACCACATCACTCATCACTGATCCTCCTGAAGCAGAGTAGGACAGGGAGAGGTAATGGTAGAAACTGACTTTATTGGAAATTTGATATACTGCCCCAAAATTCACCATAAGAAAGGGATTACTGTGAAGGGTCAGCTGGTGCCGGGCGTTCATGGGGTATGCTCCGAGACACAGAAACCCACTGGTCTCAACTCCACGCTTAGAAACCCTGACAAGTGAAGAGCTACTGGTCTTGGTGGTCTCTTTTTCTCATCAGCTTGCCAAGTGGGCTGCTGAGGAGCCAGTGGCTGAGCTCTCAGGAAATAAGGTAGCTCTCTGAAGTGCGGAGCTTCACTGGATCAAGCTGTTTCTTCTTGGTGTTTCATTTTCAGTCAGCCTTGGCATCTGATGAAAACAAAACTCCTAAATGGCATAGACAGGTGTGTTTTTGTAGAAAGGTTCAAGGAAATACTGCACTCAGAGGCACAGTAAATAATAATCTGCTCCTTTCAGTGCAGAGGAGAACAAATTCGCTTCAGACAGTCTCTGACCTAAGTCAATTTCCTAAATGGTGTCTCAGAACTTTGTACAGAAAATGACACAAAAACGGGTACAGAAAATCGTACCTCTTTGTAGGAACAAAGTTTCTAAGGACCAGGTTTGTGAAGGTGGTGATGTAAAGGCAGCTAGATACCTGGAGAGGTTTTCAAGAGCTACTAGTTGTGTAATTTTCATTTTAAAAGGAGTTAGAGAAGCTGGGCACTTACGAAAGTCTCAGGAGATGCCTTTTTGTGTCCTACGGGACTGTTTTAATTCTAGCCCTGCAGGGCAAGGGACATTTCACTCCATTCGGCTTTGTCCGCCTGCAGTCCTTCTGCTGTTACACTGAACTAAGCGGTCCTTCTGGAGCCGAATGCCTGCTCCTCTGTCAGGAGACGCAGGAGTGAAATTGTCTTTCTTAAAGATACGCTTCACACAAATTACAGCTGCGGCTTAAATGCGCATCCAGACACCACTCAACACCCAAGTCTCTGTACAGTCATATCTAACCCCGCTGAATTCACCCTTTTCATAACTGCTTTAATAAAAAGGCAAAACAAAACAAAAAAACCCTTCAGGTTTTTAAGATTCTTTAAGGCTAAAATTGCTTGGGTGGCTTCCCCAGGAAGAGAGAATCTCAAATGAAACCTAAACGATGGTTGTACTTTGATCTTGCGTTTTGTCTGAGGCCTTCTGAATCAGCCCCACAAAGTGACTGAGTCTCAAATGGGATTCCTCTAAACAGTCACCATAGCCTCTTAATTCCGGCACTAAGCTACTAAATGTGAAATGGTACAGAATTGTATAATTGCAGCCAGACATTATAAGCAATAATTATCTGTAGTCTGTCACAATACTTCTGTTGTAATTTTATACCTCATTGTAGACGTGCTGTCTACTTTACCTTCCACCTACCAGCAGCTGTCTGAGGTAGTAAACTGCTCTGACGCCTTTTTTTCCCCCCGGTATTGACATGATTACTTAGGTAAACTCGCTTCGTACTTAGCCTGCCTGGATAGCTGAGTGAACAGAAATGTTAATGCTGGCGTCACGTTTGCTGTGATTAATCCAGTCTTTCCTTCAGCATCAGTATTCGCCTTGGGTTTGCAGTTTTCTCTGGAATCCCGCAAAGACGTCTGCCCTGTGCTAAGTGTGTGTATCAAGTCTTGTTGATTATTATTCAGTGTGACAGTGGGATGACTGATAAAATAAATGAGGAGAATAAATAGCAGAATTAGTTTTTAATTTCTTTTTCCCTTGATTGCTCTCACTGTGTGTTTGAAGAGGCATGAAATTATGGTACCTCTCCTGTATTAAAAATTGCCAGGAATTTGCATGGATTCACTTGTAGGAAGGCTGATCTCACAAGATCTATTACAAAGAGAGAAGGAAGGCAGGCAGACAATTCAGAAGCAAAAGTAAAAAATGGCCTTTTTCTTGAGTATTTTGTTTCCAAATGTTCGTGTCAGCTTTTCTGGCAGCATGATGCTAGCAATGTTTATAACATGTAAGACTGTCATACCGATAAGTTCCGTTCATTAAATTCCATGTTTTGCCTGAGTAAATCCTACAATGTTCACAGTCTTGTAGGCATGGCAAGAACCGTGGGTGTATTTATCTCTTCATATAATCAGACACTCAGAGGTTCACATTTATCTGCATCAGTAATATCTTCTCTCTAAAGACATACTGAATCACACAGGGCCACATCATGAAGTTTTCAATACTCATACGATGAACATTTAACAAGTGCTCCTGTTCATCGGAGCCATCCATGAGCTGATCCACAGGTGAATACGTTGCTTTATGTAGTCCACAGGGCAGAGTGGTCGTGCATAGACGTATCTGCTCATCGGATACTGCGCTCCCTTGAGTGTGCTGGTCTGACATTTGACTCCAGGGAGACAGTGTTGCTCTCGTGCAGCTCTTACACACATAAATCAGTGCTCACTTTATTTATTTTCCTATGGGAATGATTGACAAGCATTTGATTAATGTATATTGTATTTTATGATTGGTATATCTGAAATTCAACACCTCCCTGCTAGGTTTTGCACCTGTGATTTTGTGCTAGTTTCTTTTCCACAGAATTCAAATGTACCATTTTTGTTTAATCTCACACTGAAAAAGCACCAGTAGTTTTATTATATATATTCTAGTTTATTTGAGAGAAAAGAAAAATTGATAACTTTACAGATCTTTCTTGCTAAAATGTTCCATCTCTATTTGGTGAGCTTATTTTGATAATGGCTTTTTACATCAGCTGGCTCTTAGAAGTTATTTAAATAATCTATATAATGCATTCTTTTTTGGTTTTTTTTTTTTTTTTTTTTACAGCAGGGGTAATAGTTTCTAAAAACAGAAGACCACCATTTTTTCCACATTAAGTGTCCAGCAGATGGCTGAAATTTTGTCACTTTTGGTCAAAACTGCCCTGGCCTTAAATTCCATCTAATTGCTTTATTCTGAAAGCCATGGGCCACGCCGTTGCTAATCTCTCATGCTACCTAGTAGGCAGCATGTGCTTAGTTTACAAAGCAATATGGATCCAACAGACCATACCAGCTTCTTTGGCTTTGCTGCAGCCTATGGATTAATCCAGCCACAGAACAAACTTTCTCCATCATTTAGTCTTTCCTCATGCTTGTATATAATATTCATGTTTGTGAGAGAGATGTGTTCACACTGAGAAGAATACTTTAAAAATATGGCTAAAAGTAAAAAAATTATTGGAAAAAAAAAATCTTGTAGTCAGGGTTAGGAGCTGAGTTCTAAACTTCGTAGCCTACCTACATGTTCTTGATTTAATAAAAGATAATAAGCCTAAATTCAGCTTGACTGTGTTGTTTAGCAGTAACATGTCTGTTGAATTGTAAGCCAAATACAGCTTGTATTTCTTGTGGAGAGATTTGCAATGCAAAAAGAGACTTCCAAACATTTATGTAGAAATTAATTTATACTTGGAGCTGAACTTGATCACAGTGAAATGGTTCATAGTTTTAGTGACTTCTGTGGAAGCAGTATCATACCCTAAAGTTTTTACTCAACTGTTTCCATCAATATTTGCACACAGAAATCCATACTGCTCTCGACTGCCATCTTCTATCCCAGATCTTTGAACTTTTAACCCTAAAATGTTTATTGACATGCTGTAAATTCCTGAAATAACAGGACGCTCTGTTAACACAAGACTAGGCGCGTGGTTGAGGGGATGAGGGTAACAGCATACACTTGGTTTCATCATGACGTGGAAGAGACGTGTGACAGAGATGTGTATCCATACCTGGGAACTCATTGGGGTGCTCACAGATATTGAATTGCATGAGTTGTAGGTGCAGAGAAATACTTATCTTTTTACATTTTTGACAAGAATATTTGGATTTCTCCAGATTCTGATAAAAGTCAGCAGTATCACAAACTGGAGGATGCATGTCCCATACTTGATCCCGTGATAGGTCTTGTTGCAGTAAGTTGCAATGGAGGACGCATGATGGCAGCAGGCTTCGCCTCTGAGTGTGGTACCCCCCTTACCGTACACTCAACAGGAGACATGGGGTGACGGAGCAGAAAAGCAGCTCTGGGAGAAGAGCCCTGGCAGCTAGGGATTGTGAGGACTCCGTAAATACCATCCTCAGTGCATAAGGGCTTACAAAATCTAAATATTTCTCTTTTTGGTGGTTTCTAATGGATAGGAGACATGAGAGGTGGGAACTGCAGGAGGAGCGTATCTGCCCAGCGTGAAACTGCATCTTCTTCTGGCAGCAGTTAGGGGAAGATGGATCCCGTGCGACACGTGGGCTAAGCAATAGATTTACTATGGTGCTATTCCAGTGTGCGCCTGTATGAATTTTCAAAAGAAAGTATATTTGGTCAGATTCCAATAAGTTTGCTCATTTGTTGTAAAAATAGTAAAAATTGTCTTTTAAGGTCTAGATTATGTGTTCTCTCTTGTTTTTTTCAATCATACAGTTAACACACATGCACCACTTACGTTTTAGAGACATGTTTGGTCTCATTTTTCTGGCAGTGACAAATGCTTTTACAGTTAATAAGAAAAAATTGTTGATTTACATCTCTGACAAAGGAGAAGAAAGATTTTTTTGACAATGATTTGAAACCACCAGCTCTTCCAGGGCAATATTTAGATACTTACTAAAGAAAACATTTTACCAGTGACTTGGCATTAGCTTCTCTTAAAAAGGTAATGATGTGAAATTGTGATTTCTGGGACTGAGAGGCCAGTCCTGAGTTCCACAGTAGTTGAATGCATGTGTTTACCATTACTTCATCACATGTTTGTTTAATCATATCAGTTAATATTACATTGCAAGACCACTCCAGGTTCATTTTATTTGGATTTTGCTATAGTTTATTTTTGCACATGTTCCATTATTAATGAGCCTCCGAGTACTTTGTCATGTATATTGCATCATGTAATTATTAATTTATGCTTATTTTTCCTGCCTGTTTCCATGCATGTTCAGCATGTATACACAAATTCCAACCTTTTACTGGAGCAATAAAGGAGATTATGTTGCAGATCATGTTAAGCATTATTCTGAATGCTATTTTAAAGAGACATGTACAGAACTTCACCCCTCGTTCTCTCTATGGCTTCCAGCTGCAGTCCTCATGACCAGCAAGCTTGTTTCTCTCCTCTAGTTGTAGTCTCCCCAATTGTCCTTATTTGCATTTCTTTTCCCTTGGACCACCTCTCTTGATCCTTCTGTGTCGTAGTCAGATTTGTCATCCAGATTCTCCAGCAAAGACACTGAAAACCAGCAGACACAGCTGCCTGAAGGGCAAGGGTCCATACTGACCCATAGGAACTGTCCTTTACAGGACAATTCTGGCTTTCCTTTCATAAATATGGTTTTGAGTGTGCTAATCATATGCAATGTCTGGTACCAAATAAGAGCTGTTACAGGAGATAGAACATGCTCAGGGAGGATGACATCCTTCACTGCTACCTCCTCCAGCCCCTCAGAAGTGAGTTGGTGTGAATTCAGATTCACTGAAGTTCTGAACTTCTGCATGCCTCCATGAGAATGTCAAAAGAAGGCATGCTCTGCATAGAAATTTCATCTCTTGATGAGTTCCTAGCTCAATCAGAGCTGTTGTTTCACAGTGAAAGCAGATGCAGACTGTCATCTGTCATGGCAAGTTAGTACCGTCCAGGCCAGCAGTGGTTCAATCAGTTGCTTGCAACTTGGCTCTCATAAGGTCTCCCGGGCCAGCCTACTTTCCACAATAAGTAGAAACTATCTCATCAGGGGCTCATCTGAGCTATCACAGCCATCAGCAATATGGCATTCTCATGCAGGAGCAATGGTGTGGTGCTGTTCGACATAGAAAGTGGCAGTTTGGCACGCTCTTGCATAGCCACTCCATCTCAGGCTCAAATATCTATTAAATGTTTCTGAATTCACAGGGCTGCATAGAGTCAGAATCAGTCCCTGGCAAACTGCTTTCAGTACCGCGACAGATGGAAAAAAAAAGAAAAAAAAATATGCAGCAATGTTTCTCAGCTTGCAAAAAGCAAAAAAACTCCCATTCTCTACAGAGAAACCTAAATCCATCACACAATTCAGTCCTCCCAGTATCTGCTTTTGTCTGCCGATTCCGAACCATCACAGACCCAAAGACGGCATCTACAGGGGTAATACTGAGCAACCACGACCGCCTTTGCCGTTGGCCTGAGGCGCGACGCTGATTTATACCCACTGACGCTCCCATCCAGAGTGCCTTGGCTTTTATGTGCTGACCTTGTCGGGAGGATGAGCAGAATGCCGAACTGTCTCAGTCTGTCAATATCTCTTTTGCAGTTGCTGTACAAGGTTACAGTAAATTGGATTATAAGATCTTTCTGAAACCAGAGTTTTCATGTCATTTTAAACTTTCTCCAACATCTAATGCACTTCCTCTTCTTTCCAAAACAATGAATGACAGATCCCCATCTTAAGTTTTTGAAATGAGGGATAACAGCACATCCATTAGGAGAAAATCTCTAAACCATAGAATCATAGAATTGTTCTGGCTGGAAGAGACCTCCAAGATCATTGAGTTCAACCATTAACCTATCACTACCAAGTCCCCTACTAAACCATATCCCTTAGGGTCTCATCTAAACGTCTTTTGAACACCTCCAGGGATGGGGACTCCACCACCTCCCTGGGCAGCCTGTTCCAATGCCCGACAACCCTTTCGGTGAAGAAATTTTTACGAATGTCCAATCTAAACCTCCCCTGGCGCAACTTGAGGCCATTTCCTCTTGTTCTGTCATCTGTTACTAGGGAGAAGAGACAGACCCCCATCTCTCTACAACCTCCTTTCAGGTAGTTGTAGAGAGCAAGCAGGTCTCCCCTCAGCCTCCTTTTCTCCAGGCTAAACATCCCCAGTTCCCTCAGCTGCTCCTCATAGGACTTGTGTTCGAGACCCTTCACCAGCCTCATTGCCCTTCTCTGGACACGCTCCAGCACCTCAATGTCTTTCTTGTAGTGAGGGGCCCAAAACTGAACCCAGCACTCGAGGTGCGGCCGCACCAGGGCTGAGTACAGGGGGACAATCCCTTCCCTACTCCTGCTGGCCACACTATTTCTGATACAGGCCAGGATGCCGTTGGCCTTCTTGGCCACCTGGGCACACTGCTGGCTCATCTTCAGCCGGCTGTCGACCAACACCCCCAGGTCCTTTTCCGCCGGGCAGCTTTCCAGCCACTCCCCCCCAAGCCTGTAGCGTTGCCTGGGGTTGTTGTGACCCAAGTGCAGGACCCAGCACTTGGCCTTGTTGAACCTCATACCATTGGCCTCGTCCCGTTGATCCAGCCTGTCCAGACCCCTCTGTAGCGCCTGCCTGCCCTCCAGCAGATCAACACTCCCTCCCAACTTGGTGTCATCTGCAAACTTACTGAGGGTGCCCTCGATCCCCTCGTCCAGATCATTGGTAAAGATATTGAACATCCTAAAGTTTATCCTTATTTTAATGGTCAATGTTTTCAAATGATTCTGCCCTGACTGGATATTTAATAGGAAGGATATATTTCATTTTATTTATATAGGGTTATGGCCTGCACCATAAAGACTGTGTGCCAAAATGTGCAGCCAGGGAGTTGCCTGCGACAAGGAATTGTGGGCAGAGATGGAGAATCATTTTCAGTCTTTAGAGGACCAAGTAGAGGTTGTAACGGTTGTTGAGGGAGATGGTACAGCTCACAGCTTGGAAAAACAATTGCATTATCAGGAAAGAAAGAAGCTGCAAACTGTGTTAGAGAAAGGTGAGAAATCTGGGTAATGATTTGGATTCGGATTTTTACTGGTGCAAATAAAAGCTGTTAGCTAAAATAGAGAATGATAGGAGAGGACTATAAACTTTTTTCTCTGTGTTAAAAATGGGATGATGCTGAGACACATGAAAGGAAATGTTACTAAGAGGTGTGAGAAGGAAAGACAGAAGGAGTCTGAAATGGAGAGTGTTTACAGGGTTATCAGCAAAGACAGGAAAATTGAAACTGGATGAGAGAGCAGGGTTACTCAGGGACTGAGGTTAGATCACCCCAGCCAGCTTATCACAAATTCCCACTGGAATCTGCTTCTCTCTTTCCTGATCCATGTAAAAAGCTCTTCAAACTGCAGGTTATCTCTTCTCACAATGAGGGAATAAAAAGTCAGCCTGAAGGGATCCAGGTCATGCAAGATCCTACTCTTGGAAGAATCATCAACATTTATGTTCTTCAGATGCTGTGTTCTCTGTAAGGTTCATCTGCATGCATATGTGGCCATAAATATTACATGGTTTTCCAAAATACAAGTGAATTTTGTGATGTTTAAGTGTAGCACAGGGTGACTGTTGTCTTGATACTAGCTATGGAAGAAAAAGATCTAAAAATAGAAATTTTTTAATGAATCACATATCCATTTTAATGAAAATATTCTGTTTAATATGATGAGAACCTAGCAATGGTATGATTATTCCATTGAGCTGAACTGAACAGCATTAGTAGCTTCAGAGTACTTGTCTTGGCAGCTGTGGCAAAACCCAAAGTCAGCAGTACTCTAGGTGACTGTTTTTACTGGAAGACCCTGTGAGAGAAACACCCAGTAGACTGAGAAGAGATCCTAGATTAAAAGAGGAATGTTAATTTCTTTAAAAACAAGAGCAGGAAAATGTGTATTTGGGAAGAACCTAATGCTCTTGTATACCCTTCTCATAGTTTGCATAATCCAGCTGCTTTCCCTTACGAGCCCTTGATTTCCACAGTTCCCAATCGTCACACACTCGCCTTGCTTACAGTATTGATGTGAAGTAAAGGTAGGCAAGGGAGCAGGACGATGGCTTTCCCAGCTGAGTAACTCAACAACTAGATTAGAAGATCAGGTACCTGCTGTGTCTAGCTTGATGGATCCCCAAATCTTTCATTGCTGCCTGCAGGAAGGACTCTAACAAGACCGAGATACTTAGAAACCCCATTCCACAGTGACTGGGGTTTTCTCCTTGATGATGAGGTTGATATTTTTAAAATCTTTCAGACTGACAGGTCTCAGAGTCTACCTGTCTCATTTCTGAGACCAGTGGTTTCACCAGCATTTTAAAATTACTTGAAAACAACCCAAAATATTGGGTATGCTCTGATCACGCCCAATTCATTATTTAACTGTCAAAGGGCCTTAGAACCAAAGATTTCTGATTCTGGGGTTCCAGATGACCTGAAGTGCCCAGGAGATCAGTTCATGAAACATAGCAAACTTTTAGGGGTGCCTAAGGATTCGACTTTATGAGCCTACAAAAAGTTTTCACTTCTGAGGTGCCTCAGCAGTATAGTCAGAACTTTCCTTAATTTCATCCTGAATATTTCTAAATTTTGCCTGAGGCTTCTACATGTTTGTTACAATCTGTTCCATAAGCTTCTGATATGTAGAAGATTTTAGAAGGATCACCTATTTCCAATAAATAAATAAATAAATAAATAAATAAAAGAATTCAGAATGGTCCAGGTAATGTATTACAATAATTGTTTCTGTTTTCTACGTTCAGCAACCAGCTTAACTATTTGGATGGGACAAAAACCCCAATAATGAAATTACCTCAGGCTTGACGTCACAAACCAGCATTGCAGAACAGCTATGAATTTCAGTGCCTCGACCCTAAATCTGCTTATGAGAAACAGCCAAGGAGTAAATGATATTTGCTTACCTAACTGTGATGAGAACTGATCCCAGAACCCAAGTTAATACAAGCTGAAGCTTTGCCATGGTATTAAGAAGGCTGCGGTGTTGCCGCATGGAGGATAACAGGTCTTTGTGACCGGAAAAGTCCTTTGGTCCATTCCATGCAAAGACAGTTGCCAGGGGTACATTCCAGCTGCTGTAGTAATATTTTGCCTACTTTAAATATATACCACTGATAATTTCAATGCAAGATAATTTTTTTTAATTTCTTATCCTCTGCTACTGGATAATGTTGCTGTAAGAGCCCTTAGGAGGAGTTCTGCGTTCCTCTACACAGATACAGGTGTGCCACTGGTTTATTTATTAACTCCTGCAATAAGGACTAATTTGGTGACCATAGCAAAAAGATCCCTCAGCGATCATTGGACCAGATCTATAATTAGAAAGCCAGTAGAATAATATGTAAAACACTCTGGGAAGCTTCAGGATTAAACCCACCATAGGAATGAAAGATTTCCATTATTAATCTTGAGAAAAAGATTTTATTTATACCGAAGTATTATACTGGAGTGTAAGTAGTGGTCCATTATCTGCAGAATACCAGTAAAGTGTGTTCTGCCAGAAACGAATGCTTCTTTTATCAACACTTTCTACTTAGTAACTGACCTTTAGTTCCTGTAGGAATAATTAGGATCACTGACGAGAGTTATTCATGTTTTCAGACTCCTGTGAATAACATGATGATGTGATTTCCTGACTAGATGTAACCCAGGAGCACTTTTTCATGAACTGAAGAATAGCTGATAGTGATTAAACGTAATTTTATAAGTTTGCTTTTATTTCCTACAAGGCTCAACCTACCCTCTGTGTCGTAGCACTTACTTAACTCTCCTGTAGACCTTTACACATCCAGGCTACAGGGGGGTCAGTCATTCACACTGAATGGTGGGCACGATTATAATAGAGGCAGTTTATCTGCCCCTTCTTTTCAGAAGTTTTTAAGGAAACATTTTTCTGTGTGCCCAGGTCAAGTGATTCCCTGTTGGAATTCCCTGCGTGGCTGTTCCCCGACCGTAAAACACCAGGCAGAGGGGACAGATCTTTTATACTAGGTTGTGTTGTCTGTACAAGGCAATAACTTTGGTCAATGATACACTCCCAGAGGAGATGAGTAACTGTTTCTTTTAGTATTATTATACATTAAATGAGCTGTTAATTTTCCACCCTATTTAAAATTCAGATGTTTTATAGCAATAATATTTTACGTCTCACCTTTGCATTAAAACCTATCTTGGTAGCAGTTCCAAAGTTAATATTAAGAAGCTGTTTCGAACTCTTTGCATTGTTAAATAATCCTTGTATTTTTGCTGTAGTTTTCTTCACATGTCCCTTTCTTCTGGACTCCCTCCAGACTGAAATACCCCAAAGCTCTCTGTAATATAGAGAGGGCTAATTTTGCACAGGAAGGGCTGGATTGGTTTAGTGGAACCAGTTTGAGACACGTATATATGTCTGTGCCGGCATACATGTCTGTGTGGACATATTATTATCCTGACACCTTTGTTCCAACAATCCTTCAATACAAAACTAGTCTTGAGTGCATACATGCATATATCTCTCCCATCATACATCTATTACAAACTTTATTAAACTTCTAGAGCCCTTGGAACTCTGCCATCTCATGGGTGTAAGGCAATGCTTCTTTAACAATGCAGTTATGAGAACAAATATTTTTGACAGAACTTGAGAAATAATTTCTTAATTTGATGTGTTTATTCATTTCTGCAAACTTAAAAATTCACTCATCTCTTTTTCCTCTGGGTATAAGCAAAAAATAGGTAATCTGTCTTAACAAACTCAACTACAAATAAACTTCTTGGAAATGTCTCTAGGAAAACCTGAGCTATTTTTGCTCCATATTTGGGTTATTTGACATTAATAGCAGAAGTGATTTTCAGAGCTCTGGGAGCAATTGGAGCAGATCACCCACGCATCTCTTTCCTAAAGGTTGTCCAGGTCCCCTCTGCAGTGGTTGTAAGATGCTGTACTCACTGATCTCTTGGGTTGCTTCCTTTAACCAACATCACAATGGCTTCAGCTGGATTAAACTTTCAATGGCTGTTTGTTGCCCAGAACCACATTGCACCCAAGCCCTAGAAAACGCTGCATTGCCTGGCTGTTAAACAGTGAGGAGAAGGAGATGCAGGTCATCTACTACAAACAGGGGATGCAGCATCCCAAACCATTTCGCTCCCCTCCTGGAAGCCTCAGTTGGCAAACACAGGTGATTAAGCGGGTGAGGATCCCCTACCATAGTCCCTGGGAGCGAGAGATGAAAGAAGCCATCACCACCTTTGAGTGTCTGGGCTATGCCTTTGCCATCAGAGCACGGAGAACTTGCCACTTCCTGGGTCAGGGCACACGCACCATCCACCTTCTGGCTTCCCATGAGGTTGAAACTCAGACCTATCTTAACCATCAACCCACTCCTATGTTTCTGCAGAAAAAGCATAGATCTGTGGGCCAGAGGTGAGTTACCGTGTGTCAAACACATAATTTTGGATGCAGTCATGGCAGAGAGATCATTTGAATCATCTCATGCATGACATTGAGGTGTGCCATACACAATGAACCAAAAATTCATGAAGCGAAGCATGGTCACAGACTTAATCAGCAGCATAGAATCATAGAATCATAGAATCATAGGATTGTTCTGGTTGGAAGAGACCTCCAAGATCATCAAGTCCAACCATTAACCTAGCATTACCAAGTCCCCCACTAAATCGTATCTCTTAGGGTCTCATCTAAACATTTTTTGAATACCTCCAGGGATGGGGACTCCACCACCTCCCTGGGCAGCCTGTTCCAATGCCCAACAACCCTTTCGGTGAAGAAATTTTTATGAATATCCAATCTAAACATCCCCTGGTGCAACTTGAGGTGATGTAAGAGAAAAATCATTAAGCAGTGGTATCTTCAGAGGCATCACATTTGTTTTTGTGGCAGAACTTAGACGACTATGCATAGTGTCAGCACTGTTTAAACTTCTTGCTCTGCTTGCTGATCCATGTGATCCAATGTGCTGAGAAATTTCTTTCTTGCCCACCTCTACCCCAAACTTGAAAACTGAGCCCAGAAAGTCTAACAGAGTGAACAACAGTGCAACCAGGGAACCTGCTCCTATAATATTGGGCAGCATCGCCACAGAAAGAGAACAATGTATGAAGGGGAAAGTAACTAGAAGGACGGTGTATTGTATGGAAGCAGAATGCAATTATTCAGCTCAAAATTAATGAGATGCCAGCCGCAGCCGTTCCTTCACCACCAAGCTGTGCTTCTTTACTGACAACAAATGGCAAAGCCTTGGGTTTATGTTATGTCTTAAAGAAGCTGCCATGTGTCTCTAATGACCATAAATGGCAGAACCTTGGTTTTACGTCTCAAGGCTGATGTCCACTCTCTGTATATGATTAATGTGCTTTACAAATAGTACTTTGGCCACAGAAGCCATCTAGAAATAGGAGAATAATTGGACAAAAAAGTTCTGAAGAGCATGCATGAAAGAATGGATCTGACTAAAATTTGGGAGCAGATACTGCATCTTCCTGTGAGCGTCTGGATTTGTCTTTCATACATTTGAATGCTAGTGTAAAACAAACCAAGAATAATAATAAAGGTGTTTACCAACTTGTAGATATAGAGGTCCGTGGGAGTAAATTACTTCAGACTGGTTTACAAATTTTTGTGCTTTGTTCCAAGTAAATTAAAAAACATGCCTTTGAGCATGTTCATTAGTTTGTATACCTCTTGTTGTGTAATGTTCACTCATCGATCTGTCAAATCAAACAAAAGTGGATTATGACTTGGCCAGATGGCTTGCAAAGATTATCTTTGAATATTAGGTGTCAGGAAGAAAAAAATAGGAATCAATTTGTTGAATGCTTAACGTAGCTCACATTCAAAATTACTGAATTAAGTCTTAGCTGCTTGTCTCAACTGACTTAAGTAATGGTGCTTTCTGAACTGAGTCAAGAAAATGTCTCCTTTTTACCCACTCGTCTTCAGGTGTCAACATGTACAGGAACAATTGTTGTTACTGTCAGAACTGACATGAAATATCAACCACAATCCTGGATTAACTTCTCTTTGGATGTCTCACAAACTGCTCTCACTAGCAGGGATCCAGTCTCTTTCTTATTTCCACAGGCTTTGTTCTTGCTTTTTCGTTTTGGGTTTTATTTTGTTATTGATTTTGTTCTTTATTTATGGGTATTGTTATTCCTCTTTCTCCCTAAAATAGTGAATAGGTTGCATGGCATACATAAGTTCCTCTTTGAGCCTTGCAGAATGGGAGGAGAGGAGCTGGTCTGGTAAAGCTCAGATAGCTAATGCATTGCTCTGAGAGGCTGCAAGCAGAACGAAGGAGTGGAAGCAGAATCTTCAAGCAAGCGTTAATGTCATCATTCTTTACTGTCTGAATTTACAGTGAACTCCTCACTGGTGGTCTCATACATTACTTTTACTGCACTGGGACAAGGGCAGGAATGCTTCTGAACTCTGACATCCCACACATGAGTCTTAATGAACACCCACATCAGGTGGTGCAACCTGCATGGGACATGGTTCCTTGAAAGGTTTAACTACGCCAAAAGAGTGACTGAACGTGACCAGAGACAGCAAATCTTAGTTCCTTTGCTAATCTCACTCTTAAAACAAGTTATGCCTAAATGTGGTTCAGCAACATGTAGCCAATGAATCTTCAGCTCTTGTTGGAATGAGACCCAGTATGCAGCCCTCTTCCATTCCCTCTGCAGCCTGGGCTTGGAAACTGGGAACCGAGATGTGGGAGCAGCTAGAGAAGGGCGGTGCAATCCCTGGGATGGAGACAGCATGGCAGAACATACCTTCGCACAAGTTAAACGCTACCTGAATTACCAACTTAATTGTAGCATTAAAAAAAAAAAAAGCTTGTTTTAGATATTCTAATGATAACCTCAAGCTATCACCTCAGTCCAATGAGGTGAAAACTGTATCCTTGGATTCCTACACTGCAAGGCCAGAGACTCAAATTTTTTGCAGCAAATCATATGTGAGCATGATTGCCAAGTTGTTTCTTTTTAGCTTGGATAGAATGACAGATCCACAACTTGTTGACTTTAGTGGATGTTTTTCCATAGATTTCGATGGGCTTTGGATTAAGAATGTGATATTTACTGAGCTGTACAACATAATGTTCTGATATTTTAGAAGGAAATATTCACATTTAAATGGTAGTGAAAACCCAAGGTAAATTGTTGTGTTTCTCAGCCTCTTTCTGGTGCCCTGGCTGTTAAAGCAGAATATATATGTGTATATAAACTGCAGCTGGAATTTGCCTGCAGGACCGAATCCTTCTTGCTCCTGAGAGAAATCCAGGTGCACCTCAGACAAAGAACTAAATACCCTTATTGCCTACGATGGCAAAGGAACTGGGAGAACATTTCATTCAGTCCAGGTGTAGCAATTTGGGGGTTTTGTCCTTCATGTACTCACCTCTGCTGATGGAAATTGGACTCATGCTCACTGAAAGCAAAGGGCTAGAGTTTCATCTGGTGATACTTTAATAGCTCTCAGATGAGGCACCTTAGGTGAGCATCAAGCCTGGCGGAGCAACTGCTGTAAACTTCAGTCAGTGAGAGGAGAGTCAGAGCCATTCATGATGGCTAACACAAGTTTGCTGGCAGATATTCATTACACACATATTATATAAACACATATAAAATCAGAGTTTGCACGATTTATATATATATATCACACTTTAAATTAAACACGTACAAATCATAGGTCAAGCTCATAAGAGGCAACACTGAAGTCAGTGGAACAAAACTGGAATATATAGACTTTTAAAACTTATTTCTGCTTTATCCTCTTTGGATGTTGCTTGGAACAGAATTTGCTTCAGTGACAATAGTCAGGTGAGTAATGACTGCTTTCCTAAGGAAAAGATTTGAGAATAGACTGTTTGAATCAATAACAGAGCAATCTTTGTCTTTCCGAGTATATAACCAGAGAATAAACGAAGCAACTATGATTTCTCATGCATTGCATTTTTGTTTTTCATTTGGACGAACAAGCGCACATACTTAAAGAACTCTTTGCCAACAGCAATAAAACACTTTGCGCCAGACTGCTGTTGCTTATATTGTAATATTACATTGTGACTTGAGCTGTATTTTTGTATTCGGTACTTTTTGTTTGTGCATTGTTAGGTTTGGCTGGCTACGGTACTAGGGTACTCAGGGCTGGCAGATTCTTTCACTCATTTTACAGCGCAAATATTCATTATCACAAAGAAGTGATGCTTTTTTTGGCCCAATGAATTCAAACTCTCGGCTATGCTTTATATACAATGGTTAGAGGAGAGAAAAAAGGGAGGAGACTACTACTAAGGGGTTTTTGTACCTATAGTTACTGTATGAAATGAATGAGGCTAATCAGAGGCCAATGTTCTGGTGGCTCTTGTAAGTATAATCCAGACACTTTTATGAGAAGAAAAACAATACTGAATAAGCAAACTTACTTACTTTCTTTTTTTTTTTTTTTTTTTTTTAATTCAGTTTTGAGTGGAAAGGGGTTTCAGCTGGCAGAAATCAACACAGTTTTATTAATCTCAGTGGAATTTTTCTGGCTAACAGGGTTTACAGCTGAGAATCTTATCCAGAATTTAAATGTCTCTTGTCTTTTTTTTTTTTTTTCCATGAGAAAGGGAAGCAGATTTACCCCTTCTAAAGAAAACAACAGAAACACAAGAACAACAAATCCTCAGAAATCTTTTCCCTAATCATCTACATCTCAGGTGTGTGGTCTCATATCTATTTCACCTCAAATACACCTAAAACCCTGAGCACCACATCTTGGAGAGCCCTTTTCACCTCCGGAGCACAGAGGTTGGCACTTCTTACAGTTTGAGGTACATCTGAGAAGTAAAATTGGACTCGCATATTTCAGAGGGTTCCACCTCCCTGCAGGGCGCCTGCCTTGAAATACAAAAAGGTCTGTATTTCCTGCTGTAGTTTGTTATTCTTTAGAAAGTTTCTTCACTAATAGGTTGCACCATCTGTTGGGCAATTTGCCTAGATGCCATCTTGCCAGCAGCACTCCTGTATTTAGTCATGTTGCAATGTGTACTATCAGAGTAGATGATAGGCACCTGTCTCCCTTTTCCCTGTGTTTGATGGGGTGGGGGGAAAGAGCCTTGGGTGGTTTTCTTTTGTCTTTTCTTTTTAATAATTTCAGTCTCTCCCTTTTAATCCCTCTGTGTAAAACACAAAGAAGGTTCTGAGCCTAAGCATCTAAGCAGATTCTTTAAAACTTTTTCTTTTCTTTCTAAACTTTTCTTTTTAAGGGTAGGAGAGGGACGGGGATAATAACTGGAATTTTAAATTCGTTTTCGTTCACTTAAAACCATGTCAGTATACTCAGGTAAGTTTCTGATTCAATGTTATTCAGTTTAGGGCTTTTTTCAAAACCTTAATGTTTCCTTTGTATCCAACCAGTTCAATCTAAAATCACAAGGGTCAGTCAAACCGGCCTCACAGAGAACAAAATAACACCAGAGGTTTCCCACAGTAACACTCAGTCAGAGGGTCAGCTACGGCATTCCATATACCAGCTGGGACATAGCAAAGATGCTCCCAGATTCACCGAAGCCCTGCACGCTTGCAGGTCGTGGGACTGTCTGTCACTCTGCGTAGTGGCCATGTCACCTGGGTGCGTGTCTTCTTCTGGATCTGTGATGCTGATAGTATCCTCTGGAGGATAATCCAGTAACCACCTTTAAATTGGCAATAATCTGCTATGAAATACAAAGGTGCCTCTGGATGGTATCATCCCCCATACCTGCGGTGGAATATGCCACTGCGTGTGTCCTGTGTCCTTGCTGAATAGCCGAAGACTCCAACATCTACTTGCCCTTACTCATAGCTGAGAAAATGGTACTACGTAGCAAAGACAGGAGAAACCTTGTTGGAATTTCATCCCCTTCTGTCTTTCTGGATAGTTTTTATCACACTGTGCTCCTTTCGTCTGGAAGAATTAAAAAAAACCCCTTTAAACATCCCATAAGAAATAAAGCCTGGAGTTAGTAGAGAGAAAGAAAAATATAGCAGAACTCTAAGGTTATTGTAAAGAGGAGCTGGAAAGACAGAAATTATCTAATTAGAATTAAGTGGGGCAGATACAAGACAGAGGAACCCATGCTTATTTTACCCCACTCAGGATAGTTGTCCCAATCACTCTTTCATCCCCTTCCTCTTCCTTCAGCCAAAGTGCTACTTTAAGTAGCAGTGCAAGCTGTGGGTTTTATAAACATAGCACTGCTTCCAACTTGGAGTACCAAGACAGGTCAGGAGGAAAGCGCCGTACTTGCAGCTGACCTTTTAGAGCACTGTGGGGAAAATGATGGACAGTTCTTGTTTGGCTTAAATCTTCAAGGGCTATGAGATAGCGTAACACAAAGTCATTTCTCATTCAGTCCCTATAGGCACATTAAATGTTTCATATTCTTTCAAAAGTCACTGAAGTTACAAAACTCATTACATTCTATTTTAATTATATCCACTTTTTCCTTTTCTTCACTAGGTAGCAATTATTGGCGAATATATATTCAAGAGAATCTGCATTTTCTTTCTAGCCTGAAATTTAATATGCAGCTGGATTAAAATTAGTCTGTTACCAAGAGAATATTCCAATAAAAGCTGGTAATAATGAAATAATTCTGTTTGGATTTAATATAATTCCATATTAAATACATTAAGGGGTCTTCCATAATCTCCTTGCTCCTTTGATATTTTTTCTCCTCTTTTTGGTGCTGTTCACCAGCATAACTCATAAAGGCAAAATCTTTTCAGTGTCTTCAGGGTGTGAAGTACATTGTTACGTACTGGCTTCTTGAAAATGGGTTGTACTTTTAAAGAAGTCTATGCTGACACTCGTGACTGACCAATAAATGCCTGAAATGGAAGAAGGCTCAGAGGAGATGGGCAAGGGTGATGTGCCCGGGAAGCTCGGGAAATAATACAGGATGTGACTGACCACAGCTGTTGCAAAGAAGCTGACTTTTATCTCAACACTAAGGGGGTCGGGATGGCCTTTAGTTTAGATAAACAGCTATCAGCAGTGGAGTGGATCAACTGGTGGTGTAAATATTTCTCCCTGAGCTCACTAGAAGAGTGTGAATGTCTCCCTGAGTTAGCCAGACCAGCACTGGGAGAGTGAATACGTGGCGCAGCCCAACACAGAGTATAAAAACTAAACAAGTAACAAAAGAATTTCAAAGACAGCAATGGGCTTGAGCTGGCTCCAACCCATGTGTTCCTTCCCAGTGACTGGGGATGCCCAGTGCCATGGTGGTGAGCATATTGTAAAGACACTAATGGGAATCACGTTGGTATTGTGATTGACCTGCATATTGCAATTGCTATATATTTTGCTAAGTGTAACTTACATTTCTATTGTGTTATGCAATATATTGTTTTATCATTGTTAAATCAGAAGTCTTGTCTTTAAATAAGTAAAGTTGATATTGAACCTTACCCTCTCCATGTGTGGAATATCTAAAGGAACTTGGTCAGAGGGTATTGGACTCTGACAACACTGTACAGAAATTCTGAGATCAACCTGAGGCTGTTGAAGTGCAATTGCTTTGGAAATGAGACGGCAATAATGGGCAGAAAACTAAGCCAGAAAGTAGATTCTTGCAAAATTCAGATCAACAGAATAAAATCGCCCATGGTAGAATTTAGTTGGAACACAGTACTAAACTAAATCATTTCTTAGAAAGGATGACTATGTTTGCAAAGATCAGGGCTGTTCAGAAATTTTGCTTTAGGATTCACTGAACTGGCAGAGATGCCTCAACATTATCAGGATTGGCTCAAGGCAAAGAGGAATATCTCTAGAACTGTGAATCGCTTCCTTCAGTTATTTGGGGTTGGTGGGGTTTGGTTGGTTAGTTAGTTAGTTTGTTTGTTTTTTTAAATTCCCCTTCAAAGACTTTAGTCCCTCATTTCTTTCCTTGTTTTCTCTAGCACTGTTAGAAGACAGGATCTCGAAACTCACTTGTCTGGTTCTTGCTGACGTGAGTTATCATCGCAGGCCAAACACCACCAGCTTGTCCTGTAATGGGACAGCGTAGCCTCGGCCATTGACCAAAACGCTGAAGCTATCTTCCAGTCTCTGCTGTGGGCTACTGTAAGCACCTGGACAAGGCTGCCAAGCCTGCAGACAGCCTGCATTTTGGACAGCTGGTCACCAGATTTAAAGGACATATAAGCTGCAGTGAAACACCACATTCTGATGTTTCATTTCTTAATTTAAACAGTCTATAAATGAAAATTATACAGTTTTTAATCTCAAACATTTTGTGCTTTAATAAAAACAACACAGCCCTGCCTTTCTGTCTGTCCTCAGATGCCAAAGGTTCATTACCACTCATTGGGACCATGTCTTGTAACAGTATAATTTAAATAAAAGATTGTATTCACAGTAAGAACAGCTCAGGGAAAATTGAAAAAAACCCATAATGCCCAATAGAGCAAGTGAAGGTAACCGCAAACCTTGTGAGCCAGTATCTTTCATGGTATCTTTCATTCGTCCCGATGGGACGCACCCATGAGTGCTGAGGGAGCTGGCAGATGTCATTTCAAAGCCACTGTCCATCATCTTTGAAAGTTCATGGAGAACAGGAGAATGTCATGATGGCATGACTGGCTGGGTGGACGAGGGGAGAGTGGTGGTTGTTGTCTACCTTGACTTCAGCAAGGCGTTTGACACTGTCTCCCTCATAGGTCAGCTCAGGAAGTGTGGGCTAGACGAGTGGACGGTGAGGTGGATTGAGAACTGGCTGAATGGCAGAGCTCAGAGGGTGGTGATCAGCGGCACAGAGTCTAGTTGGAGGCCTGTGGCTAGTGGTGTCCCCCAGGGGTCAGTACTGGGGCCAGTCTTGTTCAATTTATAAATCAATGACCTGGATGAAGGGACAGAGGGTACCCTCAGCAAGTTTGCTGATGACACGAAACTGGGAGGAGTGGCTGATACACCAGAAGGCTGTGCTGCCATTCAGTGAAACCTGGACAAGCTGGAGTGTTGGGCAGAGAGGAACCTCATGAGGTCCAACAAGGGCAAGTGTAGGGTCCTGCACCTGGGGAGGAACAACCCCATGCACCGGTACAGGTTGGGGGTTGACCTCCTGGAAAGCAGCTCAGTGGAGAAGGACCTGGGAGTCCTGGTGGATGAGAAATTCCCCATGAGCCAGCAATGTGCCCTTGCAGCCAGGAAGGCCAACAGCATCCTGGGGTGCATCAAGAAGAGTGTGGCCAGCAGGTCGAGGGAGGTTCTCCTCCCTCTCCACTCTGCCCTAGTGAGGCCCCATCTGGAGTCCTGTTGTCCAGTTCTGGGCTTCCCAGTTCAAGGAAGACGAGGAGCTACTGGAGAGAGTCCGGTGGAGGGCCACGAAGACGATGAGGGGACTGGAGCATCTCTCCTGTGGGGAAAGGCTGAGGGAGCTGGGGCTGTTCAGCCTGAGGAAGAGAAGACTGAGAGGGGACCTCATCAATGCTTAGAAATCTCTCAAGGGCAGGTGTCAAGAGAATGGGGCCAGACTCTTTTCAGTGGTGCCCAGTGACGGGACAAGGGGCAATGGGCACAAACTGGAACATAGGAAGATCCGCCTGAACATGAGGAAAAACTTCTAAACTTCTTCCCTGTGAGGGTGCCAGAGCCCTGGCACAGGCTGCCCAGGGAGGGTGTGGAGTCTCCTTCTCTGGAGAGATTCAAACCCGCCTGGACGCGGCCCTGTGCAGCCTGCGCTGGGTGACCCTGCTCTGGCAGGGGGGTTGGACTGGATGATCTCCAGAGGTCCCTTCCGACCCCTGCCATTCTGTGATTCTGTGAAAGGCTGAAATGAGAAAGGTGTAAAGCCTTCTTCCCTTTCATATACATGTCCCTCATCGTCCTCTTTCCTCGCAAACTGCCCAGGCATGGCAGATATGTGTTCTTCACCTGTGTCTGTGGTGTGACTGCTCACTGAATTGGATGTGTGTATGTCTCTTAAGAACCCATGGAAACCACAAATTCCCACTTTTTATTACCATTTTCTCCCTTGAAATTCTAGCTTATGAGGAACAGCTCTGAGGACAGGGTTAGAAAGTAGAACTAATTGGAAAGAGGAACTGGTTGAACCCTTTTTCTATCAATGTATTCAGTTTCATCAGAGTGAAAATGCTTCATAACATAGTGTTGATTTCAGAGAAATATTATTTTGGGAAAAAGTTTTAAAAATTCCCACAGTGTCAAAATATCCCCTTTCACTCTTTCAGCGAAATCTATTGTCTTTTTGTTTAGGAATCACTTTTAGTTTTAATTTTTGACTTCTTTATTTTACTACATATCCATATACATGAATATATTAGATTAATAATATGCTATATTATATATTTGTAAACATGTTGTACACATTTTATGATGTAGTTTAAAAAGGTGAAAAAATTGAAATGTTTTGATCTGGACAAAACATTCCCAGTGATGCAAAGTATAATGCCAGAGAGATCAGAAATGTCTTTGCAGATTTTGGGAAGTCCTTCACAGAAGTGGAATTTCCATGCTTTGTGCTCCTCCTTTTACAGACACACCTTGGGAGCTCAATCAAAATTGTTCAGAGTAGCTTGAGTAGTTGAATGGAAATAAATTACATTTAAAATACCATTAGTATTACACTGGTATTTTAGGTCTCTATTATACTTGGTAACATGATACATCGGAAAATCCTCAAAAAGCACTAAGATTTTTAAGTGAAGGTTATATCCAAAAAATCATAGAATCATAGAATCATAGAATTGTTCTGGTTGGAAGAGACCTCCAAGATCATCAGGTCCAACCATTAACCTAGCACTACCAAGTCCACCACTAAATCATATCCCTTAGGGCCTCATCTAAACAGGGATGGGGACTCCACCACCTCCCTGGGCAGCCTGTTCCAATGGAACATTGTATGACACTCTTCTACTAAACCTTTTGCTGAGTTTCATTTCTTTTCATGCTTCACAGCACTGGAGAACTTCTGGGTCTATTTGTTCCCCTGCCTTCTCTTTCAACTGTAAGCTCCCTGAGACAGAGTCTGTGCTTCAGTCTGCTTTTGCACACAGAGTCTGGCGTGAGAGGTCCTGGTCTGTGACTCGGGGCATGTCTCCACCAGCACAGGCTCAGCTAGCATTGCCTCGGGTTGGCAAATCTGGTGGAGTGGTCTAGGCCTCTGAACCTGGTCACTCAGGTGCGGAGGCTTGCTATCAAGCTGGGCTTAGTTGCAGTGTAGACGTACGTGGTGTGTTCAAACTCATGTGAACGGTACTATGCAAGTGGAAGGGGTCTTTTGTTTAAGTGGAAGCAAATGATTGTTACCACCAAAGACGTATGGTCCCATCTCTAACATGGTCATAGAAAGAAGAGACAATGGGATAACCACCTTTCTGAATGTTTGCATCTTTTCCTTGTTCAGAGGAGTGCAAGCACCTTGCTGAGCTTGGTGGACCTCATCTTTGGAGCTCACTGGAGCATGCTTGCAGCTGCCATCCTTGGCCCTTTTCATGGAAAGGCAGGGAAACTGAGTGCCTGGGTCAGGATCTGGCCCTGGTTTTACCTGACGCACTAAATCATTGTCGGAGCCGTGGGAACCCCAAACACTGACGTCTAGTTTCTTTCCCTGACCGTGGAAACATTTTAACATGCAAGCTCTTTAATACCAAAAATGGTAGAGATAACTTTGACACTGTTCTCACCCAGTGTAACCCAGAGTTATGTTTGTAACTCCATAGACACTCTGACGTAGTGCTATAGATACTGTCAGCTTTAATTATGTCTAAGTGTAAGGTGACATATTAAATGGCTAGCTCCATTTGTAATGAGGCTTAAAAAAAGAGTATTATGTCTTTAGATATATTACCTATTCTTTTTTGAGTTTTCACTTACAAAAAAACCCCTACAGAATTTTTAAATCAGATATAATTGTTTTTTGCTTTAGAAAAGTAGTCTGAATTACTCCATAATTGCACTGATGAAAAAAAAAGAGTTAAGACTGTGGAAACTGTAATGAAAGTACAACCTTAAAACGATTGGAAGTTAATACCTCTGAATCAAAAGACAGTCTTTTAACCTGTAGCCTCCGCAGTCTTGTCTTTACCTTACAGTCACTAACCCTGAGAAGTAGTGTTAATAATAGTAATTAGCCTATGTTTTTATTCTAATGCACCTACGTCTAAATTCTTCTGAGTGTATGGCAGAGGTGCAACTGTAAATAAACCTGTGGCTCCTCGCCAGCGGCTGTGACCCCCTCCACGTGTTGCGATGAGTAGGTGCATTCATCGCAAAGCTCCCTTCTCTCTGAAGTACACAGCCACACGCTGACCGACATTCCACCCCTACAGCAGTGAAGTATGACCTCTAACTTGTGAAACCTCATCTTTATCGCTCGGTCCCTGGTATCTCCTGGCACTGGAATAATGGTGCCTTTTCACAGGGAACAGAAAGCCAGAGCTTTGAGGGGCAGGAGGAAAAAAGGTACAAGAAAACCTTTTTCTCGTGCTCTCTCGCTCTCAGAGAATGGGTGTCAGGAGTGAATCTGGGGAAGGCGATTTGTGAAGTGAGAAAGACAAAGAGAAACAGGCTTTTAAAACCCGCAGAGTGACTATATGTGGTTGATTGTTAATTTATCGTCCCTCTTCTCCTCTAGTCCTTCCCTGTGAATATCCACTTTCAATGGTAATGCTTCTGGATAAAGCCTTTCAAAGTGACTCCTGTGAGCCACTGAGCACACTTTGGATGCTGGATAATCAATGCCTTTGGTGAGAAGAAACATGGAAGAGATTTGCTGAGATAGACCCTTTGATCCAGGATCTTCGCCATTGTCCTGCTGCTGTTACAATGAGGGTTCCTTTTCCTTATCCTGGAACATAGCCCCAGAGACTGCTCCTTATATACTCTGCAAATACAATGGACAGTTTTGCTACACTGTTCAGTCGTATTGATCTCTCCATGTGCTTTCTGAGTAATCACGCACTTTCAATATTTTTCTAGCATTCGCTGGATATCAGGCTGCCGGCTCTGATTCCAGATCATAGCCATGGCTATAGTGCACAGGGGAAAACCTGTCTGAGCAGCTGCAGCATCTGAAGGGTGGACCAGAATCATATCCACAGTTGGAAATACATTCTTATGGCCACTGGAGGGCTCACAATTTGTTCATCAGCTCTGCAGAGAGATCTGATGAATCGGGGGGGGGAAGTGAGTGAAGTGCTCAGTTCCAGGGAGCTGTTACCTCTGGGCATGGACTCCAAGGTCTCTATGAAAATGTTTTACAAAGTCAGACTTTACTTCCCATGTTATACTCCTGCATCCATCGCATGAAGAAGTGAGGAGGGAAATAAGGGTCATCTCGAGGTTATGTGCAGTTTTAACAAACCTCTGTAGGAAATTATCTGCTGATAAATGAATCCTTCTGGGCCTTGCTTTCTCATGGCTATATTGCTTCTGGCTCAGGAGCTTGATCTAGTTTCTACATTACACTGTGCAGACATACTTTGGGCAGGTAGAAAGTTTCTCAAGTGTCCTTAATCACTTTGACAATAAAGTTGTTGATAACTTGATTTATTCTCTGCAGTTACCTGGGGAATTGCCTGGGGAAAGCTCTTTGGCTGTCTTGGTGCAATTCTTGCAGGGAAGGCTTATAATTTGCTACTATTTGGCTGGGGGCACTAGTCAGTGCCCACGCTTTGGCTGTAGTCCTTCACTCTGGGCCCCTTACTCCATGGCTTACCAGCATAACAAAGAGTTTTATGACTGTCTGTCATGCCATCTTGGTTTTGCTCTCGTGTTTTGCATTGCATTCCTGGAGCAATCAAAGCTTGAGTTTGGCTCAGTCACAATTTTATGGGCTCAAAGCTGAAATCCCAGAGGAATATCCGACAGCTTGTGTAGTGGAGGACATCCAACTAGATGCTTTAAATTACCATGAGCAGCTACAAACCCACCACAGAAATAGCAGGATGGAGAAAGCCTACTGTCACCAGAGTAGTACATTTCTTTACCAGTCAGCCTCCCTTCCTCTTTTTTGAGATGTTCAGCTGCCAAAGGCAGTGATACAGTCTCCTAGTAAGATTATTTTAAGGCTAATTGCTGCCATAAATTGTAGCTTATGATTCCAGTCCTCTTGAAGTCAACCCACATTTTTCCCCTGATGTCAAGAAAAACAAACTTTGATTGCAATGGTTACCATATCAACTTCCTCTTAATTTGAGTTACACTCCCCAAATAATTTTTCTCCTTTTATGATAATGTAGATATAGATGTTCATCTGTTCGTGTAAGAAGTTATTAAAAAATCTCCATATTCATCTCTGTCTATCAGTCAATGACAAGCATAGATGCATTAATACTAAGAGAGCTATAGTGGAATTCAATTAACTTATTAATAAGACATCAGGATGTTTTAGAGCCTGTTAGTGCTGTGCTTTGGGAGATGATCCACACTCTGATAAATCTTCTGGGGTGTGTAGGCAGTGAGCGGAACGCATCTCCTTGTCACTGACTTTGTGGCCACGGATAGAGAAATGCCTCTCAACTCATTACAAATGGCTGTTGCTGTAGTTCTTGCGCTGTCAAAATTTCCAGTGCAATCAGAGCCCACATCCCTTCACATCAATGAAATGACACAGTACTCATGTGGTCTGTCCTCAAGCATTTAATGTAAGTTCTTTGAATTGTCCTTTGGAGACACCTACCCCTCTCCAGTGCTTTATGAGAATATTGAGTCACCTGTAATAGACTTAAAATTCAAATTGGCTGAGCTCTGCCTCAGCTACAGCCTGTGGTGTCAGGGGCCCTACCTGGGCACGTCTAAGCCAGTCAGATAAACAGGATCAGTCCCATTCTCTAGTCTGGAGAGCAAGTGGCAAGGCACAGCTTGTACCCAGACAGCTGACCTCCCTCCTCTTCCCGAAGGTAAGTTGGCCTCATCCGTGGAGCCTCCTGGAAAGAGTTTCTTGCCTTGTCAACGTCCTGAGCCATGCCGGGGCATTGGCTGGAGGACTGCAAGGTGGATAAAACTGTTTCAGGAGCCTGGTAATGATGAGAAGGTGGGCTGCCATGGGACAGGGCTCGAGGTTTCCCCTGGGTTTGTTTCATTTATTGCTGTAGATGTAGCTCCTGAAAGCAGTCTGCATGTCAGCCCGTAGAGACGTTCCTCTATATAGCACCTGCCAGTTATGTTTACCTTCTTTACAGAAATGTTATGAACTGCTTTAAATGTAGAGAAATATACAGTTCAGAGACTGGGAATCTGGATCATGAATTCAAACTCTAAAGGAAAGAAACATCACCTTTGAAAAGAATACAAAGAGCCCTATATCCTTCCTCTAAACCAGTAGGGAAAAGTACACACACTCAAATTATATTAAATAGAAAAAAGCTTTTCCTTCAGGTATACCCTGTTATGCACCTTAAAATATGCACTGAAACATATTCCCACAGACAGAATGCTATCAAAATTATAATTAAATTCAAATTCCTTATGGGACACTAACTTTTACGTCAGAAAGAAGTTGTTTCTCTTTAAAAAAATTAATTTTTAGCTAACTCATTATTCTGAGGGAAGTGCTGAATGCAAGTTTCTTCATAAGGTTTATTCACAAAAGGAGCAGTTCTCAGGAGTTAGATCAGCACTGCTTTGCATCATACAAGAAACCTGCCCAGGGGATTGTTGTACGAGGACATAAATCACTTACAGTTCCCACAAACATAACTTGATTTTGACCACTGGCCTTTCAGGTTAGAGAACCAAAGTCCCAGGGGTGAATGTGAGAAGCAAATTGAAGGCAAAATGTAGTGAAAATAGTAGAAAATCTGCTTGGGATCAGGTACTGTTTAGTCATTCTCAAATGGCTCCCTCTTTTTTGAAACTGGCATTTCTTCAAGAGGGACTAAATTAGTACAGAATGACATTTCTAAGCATTTGAGAAGAGAAGCACCCAACTGGTGCTTCTCACCTAAAGAGGGAATTCGCATCTGTGTCCAGAGTTCCCAAGCACCTGGTCTACAGTTTTAGCCCTTAATTTCTGTGGAAATTACTTACAATTACCTATGCAAATGGAGAAGTAGCTCCTCAATTTTATAGAACTAGCAATTCTGGATCTTGGAATATTTCTAATGGCTTAAGCTTACAACATAACTTCAGGTGAACTGCCCCCCAAAGTTAAACAGATCATACTCAATAACAAGTTAGCTGTTTAGGTTATTTATGTTATCTGATCAGAACTGTAAGGTTTTTTAGTAAGTTCATTAGCTACACAGCAGGGGACTGGCAGCTTGCTTTCTATAATTTGAAAATAATGAACTACAATGTAATATACTGTAAGCAGAAAAAGAACATCCTAATGATGTGAATAGGGTGAGGGTTTTTTGTATTCTCTAACATAATGATTGCCAGCCTCTACAGACACTTACAAAAATAAGTAACTCTCCTGAGTTAAATCAGTCTTTCCTGTACTTTAGGCATCAGTTTTAATTTACAAACCTTTGCTTCACTGCGGGTGAAGTTTGAGGACTTTGCTGGAGACCACTACAAATGCACCAACCCTCCCTTATCCTTACGCAAACCAAAACAGAGGTGGATTTAATTCAATTTTACAGCAGGATTCAGTGTTGACTAGGACAGTACTTGCTTAGGATGGAAGCTGAATTAGTCTCACTGCCTTTATTAAGAGACACCCTGTGACTAACATGGAGGCTGAGGGAAAGCAGAGAATCTGAAGGGTTGTTTCGTTAGCTGCTTTTTTATGCTGTTTGGAAAACAGGCTGGAAGACATGCAGAAGAAGACAGACAGTTTGTTTTAGCTGGTTAAATCAGCATTGCTGAAATAACCAATCCACCTCGGGGTGCTCTCTGTGTGTGTGTGTATTTGGGGAATCTTCTTGTCTTTTTGCTTGAAGTATCACACAGTACATTTTGAACTCACGTTCCTCCAGGTGTGCACTGTGAATCCATACCCTACACCCCGGGAAACAGAGGCTCATGAGGGATGGCCTGAGCAGCTTAACTCCATCCTGCTCCGCTGCTCGTGTCTTTCTTCCCAGCCTCTCTGCTAGCCAGAATTGGCTGTTTGAGACCCTCCTCGCAATGTTCTCGTTTCACTCGGTCCCTAACAATCTTTCTGCAACATCTGAGGCAAGGTGTGGTGTTAAGCTTATGCTGTTACCTACTGAGGATTATCCCTCCTCTTTGTCACCTCTCAAAGGCAAAAGGCACAGCCGAGTTTTAGGAATGCTGAGACAGAGAAACGGGTTAAGTGATGCCCTGCTCTGTGAGTGCAAGACAAAGACCCAGAAACAACGTGTACCAACACGGCAGTGGGAACACCCTGCTCCCGCCCGTCCTCCTGATGGCAGGAGTAGGTTTGGCAAGTGTGGTGTGGTCAGAACAGTGTGTTTGGGCTATTGCCCTGATTCGGGCTGTGGTGACTGGGCGCGGAGCTGCCAGACAGGTACCTCCATGATTTGTACGTCTTATTGTCCCTTTTATTGTTTCTTGACCCTCCTTTTTGCTGCTCTTGTACCTCCCTTTCTTCACCCAGGCCTCTTCCCAAATAAGCAGCTCAAACCCCCCAATTACTTTTCTCCACTGGTCCCAATTTTGGTACATCTGTACCCTGATAGGGTATTTCTAACACTGTTATCATGGTCATCTCAGCGTAGCCTGGTGTGGCTGAGGTGGCTCCCCATGCCTTGCCAGCTCCACTCCCTGAAGGTCCCCAGTGCTCCCCTCCAGTGTTGGTGGGGTTTGGCTGTCTGTCACGTAACTCTCCTTTACCTGCCGGTGAAATGTCACCATGTCTCATGGCACTACCTGTGATTTTGTCAGCCTCTCGCTGTCACGTCTTGCGATTTCTCATCATGTCCAGTAGTTTTCCACATGCTGCTAAATTAGCTTAACCTCAGGCCATGACCTAGACATTGGCCTAGTCATTACCTGCTGCCCCAACAGTCTCTACATGTTTTCAGAACATTTCTTTTTTTGAGATATTTCCCCTTTGATCTTGCCTGAACTCTGAGCTGGTTGCTCTTTAACCCAAGGATTGTTTCCTGGAGGTACACAGTCCTTTCACTAAAGGTGACAGCTGAGATGTACAGCTGAGTGCTCTCAGGACTGTGCTCATAGTGGATCCCTACCGGTGTTGCAGGAAGCAGGGATGATGTGGGGTCAGGTTGGTGCCTTCAGCGCTCTCTAACATTGCTCAAAAGAGCAACTGGAGATGTTTAGTCATCTAGTCCTGTTTTAGGTTAGCAGTCTCGTGTGTGCTATGTGGCAGACCAATGCAATATAAACCCAGATATAAACCATCATTAACTCCTATATGGAGATCATGACACTGGTGTATAGTGTTTGCATTTGAGCTAAAACTGACATGTTTTGTGGCCTACACTGACGTGCTAGTGGCCTCTGAATGCAGAATACATCTTGAGAAATCTTTAGGACATCTGGATTTTCAAGAGTTCAAGGACAGTTATGCGCCATACACGCAGCATCTTCTGCTAGTGAGCTGTCCTGGATGCATCTGGTAGGTTCTTGGTGCCACATCCCTCTTGTGTAAACAAAACTGTCTCAAAAAGTGACCCAAATTTTGGAAGCCAACTTCATGGGGCCAGACAAGGATAAGGTGAGGAAATCCCTTGTAAGAACAGAAATGTCCTCCCTCTGATACAGAGTGGTGGTTTTGTTTTGCATCAAAAAGAGTTTTCAGAGCATTCAGATGTGACTTTTGTCATTTTTATGGGTTTGCAATGGATCCTCTCTACCCCAGGACAGTAGCAAAGGTATAACTCAGTGATGTGACTGCATCCTGATGCTGGATGTTAAGTGGGGAGACGGTGAGTAGGACTGATCCTCACACAAGTTTTGGAAGCTTTGATGTGGCTGTGATGCTACTCAAGCCCTGAAAAACTAAAATTCTGGATTATAAATCATCTACCTAGAAATTAAATGTATGAGTCACTCAGCAACCACATGATTTATTTATAGCTGGCTTTGATGGACTTTTCTCTGGTATTTATCTCATTTCATTGCAATTTTCTTGACTTCTGGGAAAAAATGCAGTCATTTTTAACTCAAAATGGCATTGAATCCGTAGGCAGAATTCCTTTTGCTGTCAGTAGGAACAGGATTAGGTTTGCAGTGGTTACTACATCAAATTTTCTAATGAAAGATTATTACAGTCCCTTATTAACTATTCCTCTTTCATGATAATTCAGATATAGCTGTTCATCTGCTTGCGAAACTCTTAAATATCTTCAAATTCATCTCTGTCAATCAATGACAAAGTGAGCTGCATGAATACTAGGAAAATTACAATGGATTCAATTAACTTATTAATAAGACATTGGAATATTTTATAGCCCAGTAGCACTGTGCTTTGGGACATGATGCATTCACTGATAAATCTCATGGAGTGCTGAGCAGAAAATGGATTCCTTCTCAGTGATTCTGAAGTCACACTTAATCGGACAAAATCAGATATATAATGCGCAGCTACTGCCTTGTGGAATAGCGATGGCGGAAGCTGCAGAGTAGCAGAGATGAGGTGTTTTGAAGGATCAGGCACTTTCAGCTGAAATTTTGCTTGATTAGAGGAGAATTTGCGTCTAAATCCTTCAAGACACAGACTCCATTTTGATTTGTGTCTCTGTCTATCAGTTGCAACAGAGATGCTCTTAAGGATATTTGTGAGGCAGAGTTACCTAGACTCATGTGAATCCTTGACATTATATAAACATTTATAATTGATTGATTAGTAATACACCAGCAATTCAGACTGCTAAACACCTCACAGATGAGAAAGGTAAGATTCATAATGTGTAGTTCTGAGGAAAGTGGAACTTTGTCTCTGTCAATCTGTGCATATTTTTATAAGTAGTGATGGAACCAGTAGTTTTGTGTACCATGCATTAATGCACAGGAAATGTATTAATCTTGTAGAATACTGGTAACTGACGTCTTAAATTTCTCTTATATTGTTAAAGATCCTAGGCTTGCCTTCAAAGCTTATTACCAAGGTAGAGCTGGAAGAACTATTGCTATTGCTCAAATGCTACGACTGTGTTTGCTGTAGTGTGAGAGACTGAGCAGAGTGTTCTGGCCTCAGGAGGTTTGGTCAACCACCCACAGCAGAGATGGTGAAATTCAGGAAAAACATTAATATGAAGGACTGGGGTGGGCGGAAGGTTGGGGGAGGCTACTTATACACACACACACACAGATAGATGCAGTATGTATACATTTTGTTATTAGTATCACTGTCTGATTAATTAGAAATGGGCGATAATTTCCTTAGTTTGATCTTTTTGATTAATTTGTGAGTTCCTGTGGTGGTGAGTTTGCTTTTCTTTGCAAACATACATTGAATCTTGCTCCCCATCTGTTGGAAAGTATCTATGGCTACCTGTACACTTGAAATAGAAGGAGCCAAGGCCTGTTCTTTGCCAGTGGGATAGGTAGCATGTCAAGGTTTATGTCCATATGGCTAAACTTGTTCTTAGAGCAGACTGGGCCTCATCCTAATGCTTTTTGGGAATAGTCCCTCATTTGTGCTGTCCTTGAGTTGTGCCTGCTCACTGTGCGGGAGCATGCTAGTTAGCATGGGCTGTTTTATGCCTTTACTATAGCTGAGCCCCTGACTTTGTTCAGAACAGGGTAATCAATAATTCTGTATCGGCTGTTCCATCCTTTCCCTGTGTAGTTTTTATACTGCCTCATGTCTTGTGAGTGAAATTGTTTTCACTAAGAATGAAAATAAGGATTTTAAAATGTGCTATAAAAACATCTTACAGTTTGTCATTATTAAGGGAAACTAATTAAGGGAAATAAACACATTTTTTTTTTTTTCTGTATTTCAAGAAGTTAATTTATTTCCAAAAGTAAGCTGTGTTGACTATTTAAAGAAAAAAAGGAAACGAGAAGATTTCTGAGAATTTCAGATGCAACAGTAAAGACCCTATACTGAAGACTTTAGATGGTCTTGTGCAGACACAGTCTACAGGATCAGTTCTTGATCTGACAAATGTCATAATGGCTTAGCTTGTTCTTGTATTCTGGAGAAAACCAGCCAAGTGGGTTGGCCCAAGATCAGGAAATCTCAGCAAGAACAATTTCACCTATGCTATATTTACTGTTTTCCTGATGGAAGGCCTAAAGGGAAGGGACTGCAAGCTTTGTAGGCTCCAAAGCCCGGAGACCTTGCAGGTATATGAAAGAACCTGTCACCAGCTCCACATCTGCATGAGAACCTGCCTGGGTCTATCTGTTGCCACAGACCAGCACCACTCTACCACGAGACATGGCTGCAGAACCCAACAGCCCGACGGAGACCAGGCTGCTGCAGCCCCACGGCCCCAGGACCACCCAGCAGCGGGGCTGAGCGTGGGTTCCCAGCAGGCGCGTGCACACAGAGCACACGTGTGCAACACACATAAGCAGACATGGTTGTCCGCAAAAACCAACACAGACAGAAAACACAATGGTCACACAAATGCAAACAAACACAGATGCCTTATTCTGTTCCCTTCTCTGGCAGATAGTGGGGAATATATATATATAAAAATATAAATGCATATATTATAATAAATGCATTATATATATGCACATATATGTATGTTTACATATATATATGCACATATGTGCAATAAGAATCCCTTCAGCAGCTGCACTCAGACATTCACCTGCCCAGTAGCTGACCCTGGATCCCAGTCTTCCCAGTTGCTGCACTTGGGCACATGAGCCCCTGAGGTTGCAGCCTTACTTCGACTGCAGGTACTCAGACCGTCCCCCCGACACACACACTTACGCAAACAGGTCTCTCAGCCCCCTCCCAGTCCGGACCCGACAGTCTCCCAGCAGTTGTCCTGGCCCCCCTTGTCCCTCTAGTAACCAGCTCGGATTAAGTCTGCCCCCTTATACCCATCATGCTCAGACATGAAATTCTGATTTCTTGTTGCAACTACAAAACAGTTTGCTGGGGATAGAAAGGAAACAAGAAATGTATTCCAAAAAATAAAATAATTTAATGCTTGGCCTTGTTTTTCTGGTAGATGATGGATGTTTTCTTTTTTTTCTTAAACTTATTTTGGAAAAGGAACAAAAGGACAGGAGAACAGGCATGAGATCCCTGCTCTTCTAAATTCAATGGCAAGACTTGCAAGGAGGAAATTTTCAACCGTTGAGCTTTTCCAGGTTTTCCATATGCATTTCCCTTTGCAAAAGAAGTGAACCAGTGCCAGAACTTCAGGCAGTGTGAGCTGGATTAACTGCATTTAATCAATATATCTGTTTCAATTTTCCTCAACAGAAGACCTGGCCCTCAGTTTCAAAGGCAAGAGTGATAATTTTAAAAGCATAAAGTTTTATGTGAATCCATTCTGCTGTTATTAAGGAAGGTGAAAGTGTTACACAGGAGGGAGTAAAATTAGCTTTGAAATGATTTTGCATGTAGCTACTTAGATTTTTCCCCCCCGGCTTTCTTTTAGCAGAAAGGACATGCTTTCTGTGTCTGTTTTGAAAAGGCTTGATCTGAAGAAGACCAGAACTTGCTGCTTCGCTCTGACAACTATGATGTAGTCCCTGGATGATCAGTCCAAACACCACCAAGTGCCTTCATGACCTACCCCCATTCCTGTCTTTCCCATCTTCTATTACTTTAAACATAGGAGCAGTGCTTGATCACCTTGAAACCGAAGCTGTGTGCTTATTACCAGTTTCATAGCCACAGCTGGGTAACTGCTTTCCAGAAGGAAATTAAATCTGCATGGAAGAAAGGGAAAAATTAAGGTCGTTTAAATAAATAGGTATGTTTTCTCTATCTGGTAGTCTTAGGAATACAGAAATTGTCAGACTGGATCATGCTCCAGGTCTGTCCAGCCCAGCATCCTGCCTCTAACAGCAACCAGGACGGGCTGCCTCGGAGGAAGACACATGAACCCCAGCATACTCAGACATGGCATAATCTGTTCCTCTGTGATGGCTCATTTTTACTCTTTGGAGACCTGTATTGGGGTAATTATTGTAGTTCTGGATCTTGTGTTACTGTGTAAACTTCCTTTCTTAAATAGGGCTTTTTCTCATTTTTGGTCTGAGACAAAAGTAGATGCAATGATATTCCCATATACCGCAACTGAAAGGGAAATACTATTAAAATCCTTAACTGACTGCTATGGACTTTCAGATACAACGCCATAGTTTCGTGGGGACCATTGCAGCTCCTGAGACACAAGTGAGTCAAGCGCAGGTGTTATGGCAGGTTGTCCGTCATGTCTGGCGACAGGATCATACTGGCACGAGGACTTCAGGGCGGTGCGTCCTAACAGAGGTGAGCCAGCAGGTACGTGTGGCCTTGCTCCTGAAACGGCCTCCATGCCGAGTCCAGCGCCATCCTGCCACATCCCCTCAGATGTCCCTGCTCGTCACCATGAGGAAACGGCGATGCGTGTCACGGCTCACAGGGTTTTCCTGCCCCCTTATAGAAAGGCTGGCCGGCCCTGCCATATGGAGTCGCGGGTTGCTGCACAGTGTCTTGTCCTTCTACAAGTCAAAGAAATATATGTGCTTGCTGATTTTTGGCACGTTTGCTAATTTCAGCCTTTCAGACTAATGCCATTTTCTTTAACAAGCAGCCACAACTAACTTCCTATTTGAAGAATGCAGAAGTCACAGTTCTCTAACTAATATCGGCTAATTAGCCAAAGCGATCTGTTGTTTGATAAGTCCTGCCAGAGGAGATTGAATAAACGCCAGCCATCGAGACAGCCTGGACATAAGAAGCGCATGGGATTTTATTTCCTTTATTACAGGCTGTGATTTTTTTTTCATTGATGAACCGAGACGCATATGTCTATCTTAAGCTACCTAAAGCCCTCAAAACCCACTGCTCAGCTGCTGATTAACTCAAGAGGTTAAAATGCCTAAATTTCCACTGTTGCATATATACAAAGCAGCTTATGTACTGATCCTGCTCCATATTTTATGAGCTTCTGGATGCCTCACTCAAACTGCAGTCCCAAACCTGGAGTTAATTCCCCCTGTCAGTCTCCCACAGTCCTTCTCAGAACACTTCTCAACTGGAGACTGTTCCCAACATGCCGACTCCTTGGCAAGTTACTCCAGGCTTGCTGAAATCTTGCTTCCTGTTCAACTCTTCCACAAAGCTCTCTCTGAATAACCTTCTGAAAAACAAGAGACCTCATTTATTATAGTTAATGGGAAGGTAAGCTCTTTTTTTAACTTCAGTCAAATCCATACTCTATTCTCCAGGCTACTTTCAGGCGAGCTAGGCCAGGATTCAGAGCAGGTACCCTGCTTGCAGAACTGTCGGAGCCTGACTCCCAACAAGGAGTCAGCAGGCGAGAAAGCCAGAGATATGTGCTTGGTCGTACAAGGAGCAGAACAAAGATAACACCTTGATAGTCTTGAGGAAAAGCCGTGTAATAAAACTTGTTATATGAAACTGATGTAACTGACCTCATCTGCAGAATTATATTTTTTTTTGAACAGCAAATTTGTTGGGAAAAATACCCACTTTGAAACATTTAATATTTTTTTTTTTTTTAGCTTTCCACAGCTGATTTTTTCCCAGATGTCAGCATGATGAAAAAGGGTCTCTACCAAGTATTTCTGGCTCTTCTGTGCATTTAATAGCTTCCATGGACTCCATCTGTACTGAGAAAATGAAAAGTGAGGTAGACTCCCTCTATAGATAGTGTAGCCATTCAAGCATACAAACATCAGCTTCTTTGTAAGCATGTACGATCATTACCCGCGTAGAGGGTGAGAATTACTCCATGATGTGTATCCCATCCATTTCCGAAACAGATGTCACCCTAGAGCTGTCTCTTCACTTTCTCAGGGAGTCTTATACGCTTACAAAAGAATTCAATCTATTAAAAAGCTCTGCACTGTTCATTCGGCTTCAATTCCAGTGTCCAAAGACTCAGAGCTTCTGGCCATGATAATTTCTAATATATGCTTTCTTCTGTATTATGATTTGCATGTATATAACTTGTAGGTTATCTGTAAAGAAAGCTGGTGTTTCAGTAGCAGCGTGGATTACATTCAAGTGCAAGAAGCAAAAGGAGTATTTGGGAAACTTTTCTTCCCTAATAGTCTTCCTGCTTCTGATTTCCCATAGACTAATCCCTGTCCCTCCCTTCTCTCTTATTTGCCTGTATATTTTTTTTTTTGCTGGTCAACCGAGGTAAAGTTTGGCTGAGATCTTGTATTTAGGTGCTTGTAAGGGGTAACAATTATTGTAAGTACACATAGTACGTTAGAATATATGATTATTATAAGTTCTGCTGTTGTAAAGTTCAGCTCTTTCAATTAATACTGTCCTGCTTTCAATTAATTCTTCCTACTTGCAGAGAGAGGACAGCCAGCCCCCCATCCTACATAACATTCCCCCCTTGTTACGTTGCTTTCATGGAACCAAACCTACTCATATTAGCCCCACACCACGATGTACTTCATGACTTTGGAGAAAGAAACTCCATGAAGAGGCAGCGGAGGCTCAAGCCTGGAAGAGCAGCTACAGGATCAGTTGAACCAGTAGGAACATAACGGTGTCAGTGTGGAGCTTCTGAGCAGGCTGGTCAGTGAAGAGGTGCCGATGGCTGTTTACACCTGCTCCAGCCTCTGGATCTCAAGCTGAATCTCAACTTATCTCTTCTGCCAGCTTTCCTTCTTTTCTCTCACTGCTCCCCTCCTTGTATAAACCCTTTCTTTCCTTAATTGGTCATTTCTTGGTACCTGTCTCAGCTGAATTCTCTTCTCCGAGGTCATCTTGTTCTCTTGTCAGGGCAGAGACTGTGCAATGCCCAGCAACATCAGACCTCCACCCACTGTTCGTCCCGGGGCACCACTGTGGTAGGCCTGTTTAATGAAAATATGACAGGTAGAACCAGGAATCCGCTTTCAAAGCATTGATGCAATTAAACTGAGGAGCCTCACATACTTGCTAATACAACAAACTGCAAATGATCAGAAGTCAAAAACTTTGGTCTTCTGAGTCGTTCCGTAAGCATACAGCCATGTACAATAGCTTTGGCTGGATATTAATGATGGCACCTTCAGAGGAACCACTGTCCTATCAATCTTTAACCTCTTTCCAAGCGAAGGCTCTGGGCCCTTCCCACAAAGTGGCTGAAAGCTGTGAAATTACCTCCATGCACTAGTCCTTGATATGGTCTTTACCAGCTTGTCACATCTCTGAAGCAGGGACAGCTCGGGTACTCCTTAGCTGTACACTGCTCACTGGTGAGGAGCTGCCTTGCCCTGCGAGGACATCAGTGGATCAGATTTTAGAAGTCAATTAGTACCCTTGCGTCCTCAGTGCTGTGCTGCTCATCTTCCGAGACATCAGGTGTATACTGGAGTTACCAGCTCTGAATTAAGTAAATTTGACATAGAGCAAGACTGAAACCCCTGGTAACCCTGGGAAGCCAGTTCAGCCGAACACCATCAACGCGGAAGTGTCGCACCGATGAATCAAAGCAGTGAAAGGATTGATGGGAATGCAGTTAACAGCAGTGGCATCAGGTAAGCAGGATTTTTTTTTTTTTTAACATTGAAAACTGGAACACTTCATTGCCTTTCATCCAAAATCTCTGTTTTGTGGCAAGATCAATATTTTGCTCTTAAAACGTATAAGCACAATAACAGCAGTGTGTCTTTAGAATATGGTATGTCATCATCAGAAGACCACATTAATCCTGAAAAACATGATTATTTTGAGATTTGCAGCCCTGTGCTTACCAGTTGAGAAGTCACAAGAATTATTATTTTAAACATCAGATTATAACTAGAATCCTAAGGGGGTTTGGGGAGGGGGGTTGGGGGGGAGGAATTTTAGTTATAAATATTGGTACCATTCAAATATTTAGTTTTTCAGCAACTGGAGAGAAAACTTTCCAAACAAAATTCTTCCCAAATTTTGATCACCAAACCCTGAAACACTTTCAATGTAGAGGTTTTAAAAGTTTCAGAACTTCCAAAGGACACACTTAGAGAAAAATGAAATATTTAACCTAAGTTAAAAAAAAAAAATCTGTGAATAAGAAATTTTCTGGCCTTCTCTACTATTATAAAAATGTCATGTGCCCTTGAAAGACACAATATTTCTTAAAACTTATGTGAAAGTTGGGTCTGGGTGCATGATACCGTTTAAAGTTACTTAGTGCTATATCTAAAGACAGGTTCTTAGCTGTGCCCTTCTCAGCTGAGGTTTTAATAGCCGCTATTCAGCCACCCTTAGCACAACGCTGGAGGCCTCTGCCGCGGGGGCTGCTCCCGTGCACCAGAGGTGTCAGGTTAACGGTGGATTTTATGCCTCAAACTAGTCAGCAAAGCCAACCTTTTGTTTCTTTTCAAGATAAACTACTAGCGGTTAATCTCGCCAAAGTTTCTATTCACAAAGAATGCATAATGATTGTTAGGTTTTGATTGCAATTTAATCTGTTTATATTAAGAAGTTCTTCATTTACAGTCTTACATTGCAGAGAAGTGTCTCCGCAGATTTACCTTGGTTTCATTCTGCTTTCTATGACATTTACCATTGACCACTGCCAAAAGACAGGACAGTGGGCTAATTGGATCACAGGTCAGATGCTGTACTGCTTCTTTTATGTTCCCACAGTTCCTGTACTTATTTTATTGCCATTGTCTTCTAAATGCATAGCTTGTAATTCTATAATCTTGTTTCTTGCAGACTCTGTGTCCTCACAACACCGGAGGGTAAGATTCTGTTGCCTAAAAATGGGAGGTTCGCATCGTTGTGAGCAGAGAGGGGTATACTTTCAGCTCTCCCGCCCCTGCTCTGAGGGCTGCAGCTCTATCCAGGCCTGTACCCCGTACGTGTTTAGGACACTCCCGGGTGTCCCAGACTGCACTAGGAGCCTGTAAAAAGGCATCTGGATCCTGCCCAGACAGTTTTTACACTGTTTTACACGTTACACAGTGTCTAGCACAATGAATCTCATATCCTGACACGTGACTCTGGGTGCTATAAGCAATACTACGCACTTTGTGAGACAGCCATAAATGTGAATTTAGAAAGACCATGGATAGATCAAATCTGTGCTGTAAAATGTCTTCAGAGTGGAAACACTTTTTTCTTGTCAGGATTTGGCAAAGGCAAATACTTCCTAGGAACAAATACATTTTAATTTAATTTCTTTTGAAAACAGGGTAAAAATTATCTCAATAAAGGACTTTTGATTGTCTGCCTCCAAATGGTTTTGTTTCCATTTTAAGATGTTATTTTAGATGTATGTACACAAAATGACATATGTCCATATGTATATTATGTCTAAGTGTAATGTATGCCCATAATGCAAGAGGTGAAGTTGGAATGGAAACTTTGATTTATGTTCTCATGGAACATTTACATCACCCTGGAATTAATTTGCTTGCATTTCATTTTGTGGGAAATTTTACAAAAAGTTTTCCTTTTGTAACACAAAGAATTGTGTAGGAGGGCTGTTACTTGGGAAGAAGGTAAACTCCAGCTCCTCACCAGCTCCACGGCTGTAGAATCTCCATAATCTGAGACTATCGTGAGCCAATTAATGAGTATCTGTCACAGTGCTTAGATATACTGCATCCTGCTTTGCAGCAAGTATTGGACTAGGAGGCATCTTCCTATGATTCTGTGGCTCAGTATGTGTTGAACCACAAAAATCTGAATTTACCCACATAATTTTGACACAAAACTGAAGTACCTAAGTTAGGAGCATAGTAATTTTAGCCTCCCTATTTAAGCCATAGGAAAAAACTGAAGAAGGCAATTCTGTTCTAAGCTGGGTTGACCTGGGCTCTGAGCTGGAAATGGAACCAGAAATGAAATTTTTCTGTCACTACCATCTTTGGTTAGGATCATCTCAATTCATTTCATGCTATGAATATGAATTCTTAAAGAAGTTTCAGTGATTTTTTCCTAACCAAACAATTGAAAGTGACAGCTATCTCTTTTAACACATATATTTTTAACACTAGGTAGGACTTCCCTAAAAGCTTAGGTGTTTCCTCCATTTAGGGAAAGCTGGTTAATACAAAACCCAGGAACTATCAGTTACTAAAAACAAAAATCGAAAGGAAACAGATTTATACACTGTTAAGATTTGAATCATCTCTAGATATGCTCTAAATTCATTCCATAGAAAATACTAAATTAAAATCATGTGTAAAAAATTGGCTCAGTGGCCCAATCGACTCAGCAAGGCATGATAAAACTGAGACAGACTCATTCGTCGGATGTTTAACACAGAGGAGACTTTTCTGAGCCCTATATGTTGAATATCGCTAATTGAATACTACACTAAATTTGACTTGGAAAAAATGAGACTATTCATTCCATCAAAGTAAAATCAGTCTTGGTAGAAACCCTTCACTATAAGCTCAGCTCCTTTGCTTAACACAACTGAGGAGAAAATGTCACAAATTTTACATGATGCCAGCTTCTCTGCACTGAGTTGTAATTTTCTCTGCTTTGGGAATTAAAGGTTTTTCACTCTGATCTGATTTTGCAACGAATGTATTTGACCCATGCAAACCCAAACAAGAACCACCATCCAAAATATTCGAATACTGAGAGCCTTTGTTTACATTTAAAAGCTTTAAAGGCAGTGACCATAAACACATAGAGGGTAGAGCAGAGCAGTCTAGCTGTAAACAGAACTCATTAAACTATTTTCCCCATTTTCTGAGTGCAAATGATCTGTGAATACAGTTGGGAATATATATATATATGTCTGAAGTGATTCCCAAATGTTTCACACAGACAGCTTTCAGTTGATGAATTAGTTTCAAACTGATTTTCTTGTGCTCTTGGTTTTGAATATGTTTTTTCAACCAATGTTGTTGGTTACCCAAGTGGCATGTTGGTGTTTTCCTCTTTATGTTGCTCTATGAAACGTATATAAGTAGGACGAAGGCTTAATTGGGTTGCCTGTGCTGTAATATTCAAAGAAGTGTGGAGGGACTATCACTGTCATCAAGTTCATTGTTGTCAGAAAGGAGCAGAAGGGAAGGATAACCTTGTGATTAAACTAGTGGACTGTGACTCAGGATATCAGAGTTCAATTCCTGCATCTAAATGTATTGTAATACAAATAACTAAGCCTCATCCTTTAGTTTCAATTTACATTTGTCTTTCCCCTTCCTCCCGTTGCTTGGTTCAATCCCTTTGTGCCGCATGAAGGAGGATGCTGCAGGTTAACAGTGAAAGGTTAACGCGTCAGAGAACATGCTTTGAAATCAAATGACCTGACTTATTGTTGTGTTGATTAGTATGCAAGAGATTTCGTGTGAGTCAGCATCATCCTAAAACAGCCTCATCTAAGTGGAAGGACGTAAAAATATTCACCCCCTGGGCATTTTGAAAATATTTTAGCTTCATTGGTATGGAACCAATATCCTCAGGAGCTGGAATTGAATGTTCTTAACAGGAGGCAGAAGAAGCAAGTGCAGCACAATAACTGAATGTGACATGCCATTAGCAGAGTCCCAGTGATTCTTGCTCTTCCTCGATCCCCAAATAAATGTGTATTAGTCAGTAACAGAAATCTTCCTTTAAAGACCAAAGAATTGAAAAATATAGACCATCAGGCCTAGATATGACTGATTTCAGGTGCAGTAATGGAGTAACCTGCCAGAGCTGAGAAAACTGCCGTGTGCTCAGCAATCATAGATCTCCCAGTTGTAGGGTGTCACTGTTTTTCCTAGGTTAGAGAACAAAGACTGCCAGGGAACAGACAAGTTTGATGGCAGGGGAAGCGGGAAGGTAGAGAAAGTCATAGCTGAGGGAATAGGTTGAGCACCTGATCTCTCCTGGCAAGAGGAAGAGGGAGGAAGCCTGTGAGGGATGGTAGTTGTACCGCTGTCACGGCCCAACTTTCTGCCCGCAGTGATGCTGCACCAGCTATGGGTCATAAACAGATAGTGACAGAGAAGAGGGATGAGTGACTTGGGTTACTGTGCCAATTTATTCATTCACTGGGCGTACAAGTTGTCATTCAATATCTGGGCATACAAGTTATCATTGAATAACAGTAAGTTCACTAATTGCTAATCCTGCTTATCAGTAAAAAGGAAGAGAGAAGGAGAGAGAGCAGAGAGAGGAATCAATCACCAGTCCAGGGTCCAGCGTTGGTCCAGCCAACGGGGGTCTCTGGTCAGTGGTCACGGAGGCCCTCCTGTTGAGTCATGAGGTTCAGAAAGGACCCCCTTGCTTTCTAAACTCCTTCTCAGAGAGGAGTCTAGTTGCAGCTGAGTCCAGTCCTAGTTTCAGACTTGTTCAACGGTTTATGTCTAAAGGACAGCGATGTCTCTGGTCCGGTTCCGTCGGATGGTGGGCGCGCGCACCCAGCCCCTCTGAGTTGCGCCATTTATTGACTAGTCCCACTGCAGATGCTAATTACTTCACATGTAGTCTGTTGTTCTCAAATCTTCTCAAATTGGGTCGGGGGGTTTGAGGGGTTGGGGGGTTTGAGGCTAGTGATTTCGGTGCCCCCCCCCGTCAGAGAGGGGCAGTGCTGTCTCAGGCTTGTCTGTTTCTTAAGCAATTACTCAAGATAAGGTCCAGAAAGCGCTATCCTGCCTCGCAAGATCCTCCCTTCCAGCTGCACCTTATCTCATTAGTGTGGTATTCCTTCACACCAGCTCCTCCTTTGTCCAGTGTTGGAGACAATAACTCTTTCAACTTCTCAACTTCTTCAAGGTCCTTCTTTGCCGAGTGTTTGAGACATTAACTCTTTCAGCCCCTCAGTCTCTTACAACCGCCCATCACACTTCTTAGCTGAACAAGGAGTGAATTCCATCGTCACTGGATAGAATAGCAGTAGGCAGCTGTGCCAAGGAGGGGGAAAAAATAAAAAGATAAGAAGGAAATAGAGGGAAAACCTGGAAAGGTGGAGAACTGCATGTCTGGTCTACCCCAAAGAGGCATCGTCTTAAGCATCCCCTGACCTAAATCCACACTACTTTGTCATGGCTCCTATTTATTTGGAAGAGAAATAATGAATATTATGTACTGTGCCCCCCAAAACTTGTTTTTTTACCCAGAAGTATTGGTTGAATCAAAAGCGCTACCTCCTTTTCTCCATCATCTCTTGAGGCATTTGTGACTGCAGCAATGCCACTTCAGCCTTCCAGAGGTCAAATAACCTTGTGTATCAGAGAGTGACAGTCAGCTTATTTCTTTTCTGCTGCTTTTCAGAGCTCAGTGAGCCTCCGCAAAGTTGCTCTTTGCTGTACCCCATTTCCTTTCTCCACCTTAGTGTGCTGAAGAGCACCCTTGTTTCCGAAGAATTTGGTGATGTCCCATAAATGGAGCTTATTCTTTACTGGCATTGGGGAGACAAGGATTAAAGGGATTTCTTTTCCTACAGTTACCTCTGGCCAGCATGACATACGCTCTCAGGTTACTCTTCACCGTCATGACGACTGGTAACCCCATCTCCAATGTGTATTAGAGCTGCAATGGTTCTGTCATGTACATTAACAGGAAAAAAATGAGAATGACGACTTAAGAATAGAACAAGAACTTAGATAAAATTTATTGAGACTTCTCGTTGAAAAGGTTTTTAAAATCAGTTTATTCCCAGGCTTCATTCCAAAATTGATGAGAACTGGTTTTTGTAATCTATTCAGTCTTTTTGCTTTGTAGGATTTTTTTGGGGGGTTGGGGGAAGGTGGGGGGTTTTTGTTTTCTTTTGGCCAGTTCTTCTCCTGATCCTTTTCTCAGCTGATTATCTCCCTGAAGGCTTGGATGTGGAAATGACCATATCCACTGCTGTTCTTCAGCACATATCAGCTGCAATCCATAAAGTTCTATGTTTTGAACAAAAAATTCATTAATTCAGGATCATGGCAAAGTGACTTGCAAATTTCTTAAACAAGGGAATGCATTCCCTCAGCATTTGTCATATTTGATCAATATGGTATTTTAGATGGATAAGCCTATTGTGAATTTTAAAAGATTTTGTAAAACAGTAGGAACAAGCAAATGTACACTTACACATGTTGCTAAGCCAAATGTATTGCAGTTCCACTAAGCTAATCAAAAGTGGCAAAGCAATAATCAAATTGAGGTCACAACCACGATGAATCAATGAGTTCAAATGATTAAACTTTCAAACTAATAGTGCAGGTAATCAAATCAAATTATGAGTTTGACACTATTTGAATTAGTTTAAGTTAGTTTTTCCTTGGAAAAATTTAAGGAGTAGCTAGATTTCTTTCATCTATGATCTTAGCTACATGCAAATATTTCTGGGGAAGGAAAAAGGTTCCCATGAGACGGAACTGTACTTAATCTAAGTGCAGCTTCTCTCTCTTAACTTTGCTCATCTGAACATTAGACCTCATGTTTAAAGTAGTCATGTAGTCCTTGTGGATGACAGAGGGGCACAAACCAGAGATCTGTTCTGCTTTTCTAATCTTAAACATTCAATTTAAGGCAAGATGAATTACCCTCTGGAAATCTCTCTTTCTCCACAGTTTGTGCAAAGAGTATGTACATGATTAGCTTGGACTAGACAACTATTTTAGGTATGAAAAATCCTGCTTTAGACAACTAACTTTTATTTCTTTTTAAGGTTAGGTAAAATTGATCTGGGCCTGAGCATTTGTTCTAGGCTTAGCCCTTTGACAACACAATTCAGAAAACACAAGTGATGAAGTCCCTTTGTTCATCGTAGCAGAGTGTGACTAGATGAATGCCATTTGAATGTCTCCTCCTTAAATCTCACTGCTACGCATTATTGTGGTTGTTCTTATTCCACCCCTAACTTTAGAACAAAAGAACCTTTTCAAAGACTTCACACAGAGGTGATGGATAAATCATACACATTAACTGCTTTTGAATAACACCATTTTAACCTGAAAAATCTATTAATTCTGTGCTGTTTACTTTAAGAAAATTATTAAAGGCATTGTTTATGCATATGCTGACACATGCATATAAATAATTGAAAAAATAATAAGGAAAAAAAAAAGATGAAGGCAATTGTCATCACATACAAAGAGACTGAATTCTACTTCATTTCTGGGGAGCTCGCACTCAAGTGGATGTTGCTCTTTGTTATCTTTATGCAGACAGTAGATTATGGTCAGGATTGGTAACACATTCAGAATATCTTATCGGACTGCAGGTGACTCATGCTGGCTTTACTAGCAAGTCAGGTCCCTCATCTTTCCCTGTTCTGTTTAGAGAAAGGTGGGCAGCTTTGACTGTGATGGAGAACAAAAGAGAAAGACCCATCATTCTTGTGCAAAGGTTTGTCTGTATCAGGATGCTGCCCAGTTTGCTGTACTCTGTGTGCACGTCTGCGGCTCTTGGCCGGTTAGGTGAACACAAACCCTCTTGGCCCAGTCCTTCCGTAGAGGGAAATCTTTCATGTCTGATAAAGAGTTCCATGACTGAGTAGCCCTAATGTTTGCAAAATCAACAATATTGATTGCAGATATAGATACTCAGGGTGGATTTATAAGGGGAAGTCATGATGTTGGCTGCCTACCTTACAATGATGGATGTTACACAAGCAGTTGATGGAAACTCATCCTTTATACAAATACTTAAAATTTGCACTTACTGAAAAGCATTTCCACATATTTAACACCTAGGGAGTTGGGTAATTAATACCAAATCATAAGGGGAAAGGCAGAACATAATCTTGTTCAGCATTAGCTTGTTAAATATTAGGTATCTAAGATACTTATTTGGGTTTCTTCCACAATTTGCAGAGAGTGATAGACCTTTATAGAGGGCAATTTGTCCTGCCTAATTTAGACATCTCTCTTACTGTGGTATAAATTGGCATCTGAAGGAACCTGTATTTGTATTTGTCATGGTTTAATCCCAGCAGCAACTAAGTACCATGCATGTACTTACTGATTCCCCCTCCTTCCCTTCCCAGTGGGATGGGGAGAAGAATCGGAAAGAAAGGGAAACTCGTGGGTTACAATAGATAGTTATTGGGACAGCAAAGGAAAAATATTAATATTACATATTAATAATTATAATAATAATAATAAAATATGATGATAATATAAATACAAAACGAATGATGCACAATTTCTCACTGCCCAATGACCCAATGACCGATACAGCCCGTCCCAAGCAGCAATCATGGAGCAAAACTGAAGCGATCTCGGAACGATCCCCGAGCAGCAATCTCAGAACAGCGATTTCCCCAGCAGCAATCGTGGAACCGCAAGTTCTGGGGAGAGAGAGAGAGAGGGAACGAACAGCTGAAGGAATGAACAACAGCCTGAACGAAAGGTGCACAGCCACAGCCGACCCCGCTTATATGCTGGGCATGCCGTCTATGGTATGGAATACTCTCTTTGGCCAGTTTGGGTCACCTGTACTGGCTATACCCCTCTCAGCTTTTTGCACCTGCACGTTAGCAAAACCTGGGAAGCTGAAAAAAGTCCTTGATCTCTCAGCAACAACTAATAACATCAGTGTGTTATCAACATTCTTCACATATCAAATCCCATACATCCAAAACACAGGAGCTACTGGGAGGAAAATTAGCTCTGTCCCAGACAAAACTGTGGAGTGAGTCTAGGTAAGTAGCTTAGGCTTGGTAATTAATTTTTAGATGACAAATATATCCAAGGGTTTCTGGTCAAGGTTTTTTTCATTTTTCTGAATATACCTTCTTCACACTGAATTTTCCTAGGCACAATTCAAACCTTATTCCACCTTCCTTACCAGATCCAGAGCTTAAGCCAACTAGCTGTTTAGGCATCTATATTGCAGACATGTAGTCATTCAGTAGCCTAGACGTAGATTTCTAGTGCCATCTGAGATGCCCCAGGTATTCCATGTGGTTCTGAGTAGTGCTCCTGTAGCTTGTGTCATATCTGTCAACCTTTTGTGGATGAGTTGGACACCCCAAAGCGTTGCAAATGTACCATATGTTGGGCAATTGAATGGAGCCTGTAGAGTGGAAGTCAGCTCCAGATTAAGACATTTAAATTCAGATGCCTGCATGTAGGTGTCTACATGTGAGTTAAGTGCCTAAGCTCCTGCTTTAGTCAATGAAAATTTAATCACTACACTGAAGCTTGAAAAGCAATTCGGCTGACCGCGGCTTTAGCCAGACTTGGGATAAATTGAATTGCTCTAGACTCTACTTCCTATATTGACAAGGGACTCGAGGCCTGTGGCTGGAAGCCAGACAGAAAGCTTAAGGGCATCTCAGATAGCACTGGAGGCTTGTGTGAGGACAAATGAATTGAGTTAGTCTGTGCTGCTATAATAGAGCTTGGACACTGCCTCACATGTAGACACCTACGTGCAGGCATATTTAGTGGTTTTATCACAAACTGAATCACACCCTGAAGTTGGAGGAGATTAAATCCTGTGCTTGATATCTGGGCACATGGCTACAGGTGCTAGATATGTCACTTTTCTCATGATGAACAGTCAATTGTATGTGCATAAACATAATTTCAACAGCTTCAAACAAGATGGGCCAGTAAATCACTGGCAGAGAATGGAGTTTACGTGACTCAAGGAACCCGGTACAGACTTCTGAAACAGTAGACCAAAATCTAATAGACGTCAACACAAGCAAAAATGACAGTGTGAAGCTGAAGGCAATTACTGACTTGAAAAAAGATACGAATTTAGTGGCTGCACTTGATGAGGCAGACCCAGCAAAGTCTGCGAGCGGCAGACAGATTGATGCAGATGAATGGTGTGATGACTCTGTGTTGCGAGGAAATACTGAACAAAGAGATTAGGAGGCGGAGAAAGAAGCCAAGTAGAAACACATCAGAAAAAGTTATTTTAAAAAGGAGAAAGGTGCCAATTTTGACACTGTGTGGGCTGAGGCAGGTCTACAGACCAACTCTTTGAAACAAGGAATTTTTCGTTTATAACCCTTAGTCATGCACAGTAAAAAACATTTCTTCTACCCAAATACATAGATCTCCATGTTCATTGCCAATGGTTCTGTTACTTGAGGAAATCTTGGCAAGGGAGATTGACAAATGCAATTAGCAAATATAGCATAGACTGGTTTATATCAAATATTTTGAGACAATTGCCCTTGAGGTTAGCGGGGAGAGTCTTTTGGCTCCCACTAGTAAAGCTGGCTGGGGAAGAATGAAGGAGGTGAAAATAATGCCAGTCCACAGTAACGACCCATCGGGAGTGCCGTATGCTCCATACCGTGAGCTGTCAGGGAACCTTTAATTCCAAAGAAATATGGATATTCATTTATGTCTTGCATGTGTCAGACACATTGGAGCTGACATTAAAAAATCAAGCTAGGCAAGTGCTGTAGTGTTACATCTTACATTTAAATCATTGTGCTGGCAATAATTTTTATTTGAGCCTATTGGGGTGTGAAAAATGCCTGGCCAGAAAACTCTTCCATGTCAAGGCTCTATTAATAAAAGGAGATGGTATGGTGACTCACACTGACAACTTTTGTGGTTTGGTTTTTGGGTTTTTTTTTGTTTATTTTGCAGGGGAGTGGAGGATTTTTGGGGGGCCTAGTTCACGGTTCTTGCAAAAGAACCTGAGAGAGAACAAATGTTTTTAACAGGCAAAGGGGGGGGAATTAATTCACTGATTTGTGTTATATGATAGGGTCATTACATCAATGCTGGCTGAAAGCATGGAGAATACCTTATTCGTACTTTGCTTGAGAGTTTCCTTTGCTGGGAAACCATTCACAAGAACCCTGCACACCTTTCTAATCTCTTTCCCGTGAGCAGAACTGGACTAGCACAGGAAAGGTGGGGGGAGGAAACCCACATTGTCATCCAACCCATAGATTTACTCGCATGTTCTCCACATCCATTTAGAAGTCTAATTTTACAGTACTACCATCAGTTCTAGGTGGAAACCTCAACCTTCTTATACCAGATTTTGTACAGGTACAGCTAGTATGCTAATCCAGCCTGAAAATTAGTGAGAAGAAGGCAGGGTTATTATGATAACAGTTGAGGAACTGTGGTACAGAGAAATAATGCTCTTGGAGCCTGGCCTAAATCTGTGTCAAAGAAAAGAAAAAAATGACATGTCATACTTGAGTCTAATCACTGAGACATGTTCCTCATTACCAGATTAAATACACGCATTGGCAAATCGGTACATCTAAGATATCAACAGTCAGTCACAATTATCTTACACATGATCTGTCTTCACGAGGTGCTGCTACTCAGCTGTTAGTTAACATCTCTCCTGCTGAGAGGAGATCACTGGTCATTTGTAGGAAACTGCAATGTAAAGACCCAAAGAAAATAGGTTAACTTAAACCACATTCATTACAGAGACATAATGCTACCTTATTTGCCTAATTGGACTTTTTCAGATTGCTTTTGGCTGGTAGTTTCTCTTTTTGTAACCAGTGAGGGGTGCATGCAGGGACTCATTTTTTTTCTGACCACTGCCACACAGCAAACTAAAAGCTGCTTTGAATCCCTGCCAGGGCACTTCTTTGTGTTTCGGTTTTGCAGAGCAACAATCATTCCTCGCTGGTGACCCGCCTAGTGGATGAGGAAAAGGCTGTGGACATTGTCTACCAGGACTTTAGTAAAGCCTTTGACACCGTCTCCCACAGCATCCTCTGGAGAAACTGGCTACCCATGGCTTGGATGGGCGTACTCTGCGCTGGGTAGGAAACTGGCTGGATGGCGGGCCCAAAGAGTTGTGGTGAATGGAGTTAAATCCGGTTGGTTGGCCAGGTCACAAGTGGTGTTCCCCAGGGCTCAGTATTGGGGCCAGTTCTGGTTAACATCTTTATCACAATCTGGACGAGGGGATCGAGTGCACCCTCAGAAGTTTGCAGATGACACCAAGTTGGGTGGGAGTGTTGATCTGCTGGAGGGCAGGCAGGCGCTACAGGGGACCTGGACAGGCTGGATCGATGGGCGAGGCCAATGGTATGAGGTTCAACAAGGCCAATGCTGGGTCCTGCACTTGGGTCACAACAACCCCAGCAACGCTACAGGCTTGGGGGGGAGTGGCTGGAAAGCTGCCGGGGAAAAGGACCTGGGGGTGTTGGTCGACAGGCTGAATATGAGCCAGCAGTGTGCCCAGGTGGCCAAGAAGGCCAACGGCATCCTGCCTGTATCAGAAATAGTGTGGCCAGCAGGAGTAGGGAGGGATTGTCCCCCTGTACTCGGCCCTGGTGAGGCCACTCCTCAAGTGCTGTGTTCAGTTTTGGGCCCCTCACTCCAAGAAAGACTTTAAGGTGCTGGAGCGTGTCCAGAGAAGAGAATGAGGCTGGTGAAGGTCTGGAACACAAGTCCTATGAGGAGCGGCTGAGGGAACTTGGGATGTTCAGCCTGGAGAAAAGGAGGCTGAGGGGAGACCTTCTCACTCTCTACAACTCCCTGAAAGGAGGTTGTAGAGATGGGTGTTGGTCTCTTCTCCCAAGTAACAGGTGATAGCATGAGAGGAAACAGCCTCAAGTTGCGCCAGAGGACGTTTAGGTTGGATATTAGGAAAAATTTCTTCACCAAAAGGGTTGTCAAGCACTGGAACAGGCTGCCCAGGGAAGTGGTTGAGTCACCATCCCTGGAGATATTTAAAAGACGTGTAGATGTGGCACTTAGGGACATGGTTTAGTGGTGGACTTGGCAGCGTTAGGTTAACGGACTTGATGATCATAAAGGTCTTTTCCAACCTAAACGATTCTATGATTTAAAAGCAAGCTGGGATTAGGTGGGAGTACATGAGGGATGGCTTCCCACAAATATCAGCTGTACTCTGCAAGGCTTTGCCCATGTGACAGGAAGAGGCATGAAAATATTGGTCTCTAATGGGCATAATGGTGTCGGCAAGCTCTCCATATACTTAGCTTTCGGCAGTGAGAGGACTGCTTAAATAGGTCGTGTCATGTGGGAAAGACTTATCTACACTGGCAAAAGAGCAACATCTATTTTCCTGTGCAACTAACTCAGCAATGACTTTTCTACCTAGAAATCTGGGCTCATATCAACATAAAGGCTTGTGTGGACAAACTGAAGCTAAAGAAAAAGGAATATGAAGGACTAAGGGGTTAAGAAAACAGACCTGAACACCCTCCAGACTGTCCTATGCATAGCAGCTATGCATTGACATGGTTTCACTCACCTGTTCAATTCTTTTCCCCCTACCAGCCTGCTAACTACCAGTCCAGCACACCTCATTAGTATTTATATTCTATTGAGTGCTTCATTATCCTTGGCATTGTATTAATGATAGCTGGGGAAAATAACCCAGAAAGGGAAGCTTTGAAATGGAAACTACTTAGAATGCGATCAATCGAATAAATATAATATAATTTAAAAGACTGGAGGAAAAATTGACCTGAATGTTACTCCCAATCAATATAATATATGGAAATGAACAGAGGTATCTTTGTTCACTGCTGCCCTTGCTGTTTTGCTGATGGAGTGATGATCACACCCGTACCACCTTTTTGTTTTGCTGATGGAGAGGATGTTGCACCGTTAGCCCATTTATTGACAGGAGTAACTACTGGCCTTTACGTTTCCATCAGCAGGTGCCCGTTCTTACAGTTCGTGAATGCACAGCCGCGTTCCAGCCGTGCAGAGAGCGCGCGTTATCATTTCTGCTGATGCACTGGGAAAGGCTGCGGGGCGTTGCCCAGACAGACTGTCCCGTGTAATGCCGTGCGTGCTGACACGGGGAAATCCTCCACGCTTGCTCCATAGATACAAGGGTCTATGTGTCTCCGTGCAAGTCTGTGCTTGTGTCTTTGTGTCCATTACAGGACACGGGCTCTGTAACGAGAGAAGCTAGTACACGTTCACATTTAACCGGAGGCGTAACTATTTGTGTTTTCAGAGCAAAATCTGCGGTATTAGTCCCTGCTGCCAGAAAGCAAGGAGGGGAGCCGGTCTGAGAGCATTAAACTGGGACTTTGAAGACTGCAACACTTTTCATCTGCAATCCACTGTGAGACCGGGAGCCTTTTCTTTTCCCCTTCATCCTCCAGCTTTTTTCCAGAAGGCCTTTGGGAACCAGGGCTGCCTCTTTGTATGTGTTTGTATCTTTTTTTTTTAAATAATGTTAGTCTGATCTTGAGTAGAATTTTACAGCCTTGAAATTCTAGTAATGGCTAACAATGATAAGAATTACGGTGTGCAAACAAGTAGTGCTTGTAGAGACCTGCAGTTACTGATTAGTGACCACATATGTTCAAATGTGAAATTTTCCTTGGTGTTTCAGTATTTCCTGGAGCATATTTATATATACTATGTTTCCCCCCCTTGGACAGCTCAGCTAAATTGCAGTCTGCAGGGACTGCATAGATAGACATACAGTATTTTTTCACATTTTTTTATCCCACTTTACCCATGATGTATGGCTTAGCTGGTTACTGGAAAAGAAAGTCTGGGAGTTGCATAGGCTGTTTTTTAAAGAGCATTCCTCTTGTCACTGTTATTGACATGAAATGGGTGTGTTTCAGCACTTAATTGGTGGCTTAATACGTTTTCAGTGTTCAGCACTCTGCAATTCTGAGATTACTTTCACTTTGGCTGTGTACAGGAAAATGGGAACATTGGGGACCGCGTGTCATTCTTATATCAATAATAGCTGGAAGCTACTGCACTCAGGTCTTAAAAAAAAATGATGACACATGAGACCACTTGTTTTCTCATCATACCATGCCTTGAACTGACATGAAATCATGTGTTGTATGTGTACGGGAGATGCTGCAAAAGCAATGAGGTTCCTGATCCATGTACTCCTCTATTGATCTTCCTGACACTGGAAACAGGAAAAAAAATAGGATGCTGTACTTCTCCGAAGTTCCTCTGGAGAGGAATATAAAAAGCTCACATCTTTCTCAGTTAAAGACTTCTGTTTTCTTTGTAAAGATTTAACAGGGATTTCCACTCATGTATACTTTATGGAAAGGACCTAGGTGAATTCGGAGCGATTGCTGTCCTTGAATGGGATGTTCCACGTACAAGTTCAATTTGACCCTTGACATATTTTTGCAAGTCAAACAGAAATCACATTAAATATATCCTCTGCAAGGCTGCCCTCTGCATAATGCAATCAATATTGTTTAATTAAAGGATGATACTATTGATTCTAATTAAGCAAAATCGCCTACCTCATTCGTTTACAGTTCATATGTGTTCCTAGAGACAAGATGATTTAGCACGCTTAATACGACTTTCTATACACACAAGAAACATACTTATTTTAAAAAAATCTCAACTCCAGCACCCAGTGCCTCATATGTCATTTTTCTCTTGATGAACGGACAATTTGATATGTATAAACATAATTTGAAAATAATAAATTATGTAAGTGGGCGATCCAAATGTGCAAATACAGAGTTTCAGAAAATTGAATTTTAAAATGTTGGAATCATTAGATTACTGAAAAAGCTCTGCAGCTATTAATGGCACACTTTAATACAGCGGAACTAATATTTTTCACTCCAAATAATCTGTCAGGAAAGCATTTCTGTGAGATGTGTGCAAGTGTTATAGGCTGAGGTGTGCTAAAGAGAAAACCTTATGAGCATATTTATCATTTCATTTGAAGAGAGGAATCTTGTTTATATTGATACAATATGCAATCTGATATAAACCATGGAATGATTATTTATATTCATTTTTGTGATGGGAACCAACATGTGACCAAGGATTAATGACCTTCGGTTCTCTGAAAAGCTACATTTTAATTCTTATTGGGTGATGATTTAAAGAGGCCACTATATAGGGAATACTTTTGTATTAACCCCTAGGATTGGTATGGCTTGCTTAATTACACTTTTTTATGTTTTTTTTTCCTAGGAAGAGCCATTAGACAGTAATTAGAATATTATGATATAGGCTGAAAAATATATTACCCGAGGGCTCCATGTATGATTTTGCAGAGGAGATATACTATGTATCAAAGAACTGGGAGAGTAATGGATTCGGAAGACATTAAGTACAGAGCATTTATGAGAAAATTTAAAATGAAATAAAAATAAGCAAAAGCAATGAAAAGCCTGCTGACATTTAATGAAAGCAGCGAGGTTTGTAAGTGTCAGCTGGTGTACTTGATTTATTTCTGAGATAGACCTGATCTGATTTATTTTCCTGGTAACACCAGCAGATAGGCTTATAAGAACGACTGTGTTATCATCTACATGGAAAATTTCAGCAAAGCAAACGTGAAAATTCCCAACGGGGTTTTACTGATACATAATTTGGAGCAACGCAGTTACAGAGGGTGGGCAATGTTGTGACAAATAGTACAGCGTAGATTGTTTAGGCAGATACCCGGAGTACTGAAAGCTTGCCAGAAATACTGTTGCTGTGCCAGAGGAGATGGTATAAATTGTTTTATACGAGCCTGCTTGACTTATCGGTTGTTTGAAATAAGCTTTGATCTTACAGCTAATTTTGCTGAGGGGAAACTAGTAGCCATGCGGTAGCCAATGGACTTCAGATGAATACTTTTCCTGGAGCCAGCTGTACGGTAGGGGGGTGTGGGTGACTTTATGATTCATGCCCTCTTATTTAAAAAGAAAACCAGAGTAATTAAAAGCTATATAATACAGTTAGTATATTCCAACTCCTTCTTTGTTGCAAAAGAGCAACATCAGATACTGTGCAGTCTCTCTTCAAGTCCTGAACTTGCAGGGGTGAATTTTGAAAATAGCCCAAAGACACTGGAACATGCCAATACCTTCAAAACTGATCAATCTGTTTATATGGCTGCTCCTGTCCTTTGGAAAGTTGAATGAATAATGCAAGAGGAAAACAAAGTTATGAATGAAGGCTCCTTGGACCCTCAAGCTGAAAGAAAAACATCCTTATTGGTTATCATTAGCTCTGTTTGAGAGTTCTGGTAGACTAGTGAAGGACTGTTTGCTGAGCAGAACTGATACTAGTCATCTGCACTGGGTTTAATAGATAAATAAGCCAGGGCTGGTTCAGCAGCACTGGACAACTCACACCCATATGACTTAACTCTTTCTCCTAGGGGAGTGACTTTTTCCATATATTCAAGTGAGTGGGAACCATCACCGGGTTGGTCTGTGCCATCCCTCACTGATCCCAGGGGTGGTCCTTGGCGTGACCGCGCCAAGGAGCTTGCCAGCAGTTAGCTGGCATGGATGATCGTGCACCAGTGCTTGAAGCTGGGTGCTCGTCCTGTTTACTTTTTTAACATAGGAATAACCAGGGTCATCATCATCTCCTCACAATTTTGTCACTTAGGTAAATCAGGTAGAAAACTGCTCCTGCAGTACCTCGGGTAGATTCAAAGCACAACAGATAAAGTGAAGCCACTGGAGAGATGAAAAACAGGGAGCTATTATCAAGAGATCAAGATAAGGGGTAAGGTACCTTGTTATGTTGCATCATGTATCTGCAAGTTTCTACTTATATATAGTCAAATTGTGTCCCCAGATATAGATAACGGAGATGAGCCCTTACACAGGCACAGAAATTAAACTACTTGGTACATGAACAGAGATACAATCCCTGTAGGAAGTGAGAGCATTGGTTTGGAGGAGGCAGCAATGTGTAGTAAACTCAAAGCCATTTGGCTGATGGAAACATTTTGCGGCATAATATGTACCTTATCTCCCATTCCACCTATTCTTTGTTTGCTGCCCTTGTGTCTCCCGCATGCTGCAGCCAGCTAGCTGATTACAGTGATGAAGAGAGCTGCATGGCACTGAATTTCAGTTGTGCATTGATCTTGCCGGGAATTAGTCAAAAAAAAAAAAAAAAAAAAAATCAATTGGAGCATCTTGGTCATCAGCCAAAAAAATAGGATGTAAGTGGCTCAGAGTTACCGTATGATGGGTCAGCTTAACAGGGCTCTGGATAACTGACATGACAGAACATAATGGTTATTGTGGAGAGGCAGTTACAGTATTGACAGGAACACAGAGGCATTTAGGAAAAAAAGGAAGAAGCAGATTGAGACATCCATGGCGATGCCAGAGCCAAGTGATTTTTTAACACCTTCTGAATGAGGGCCACCGGTCTTTGGCACTGGAAAGCTGGTCTGTAGAGTGAATAGATACCTGATATGTTGCATTTGATAACCTGGACCAAATGCTTACATGTAACCAGACTGAGACAATTAGAGGATAATTTGGGTAAATGAAACAAAGTTCTCAGTTGTAAAAATAATAAACAAAGCACCTGGGCTAGGAAAGAGCCCATTATATTTCTCATTAATTCAAAAACTTAAAACTCATTATTAATCTGTAGATTCAATGCATCAAATCATTCTGCAGTTATACATGGGCTTACAGGCTTGGCTTGCCCTGGCGTGCATGAAGAAGGGAAAACTGCCAAGGGCAATTTTGTCCTTTATTCTCTGGAAAGCACAGATAATGTGCATGCCTAAAGCTCCATCAGAGAGGCTGAAAGAGATCGGGTCTCAGACTTCCTCCCTTGCACAACGGTCTGCTTATGCTGGGGAAGCGGGATGCGTTATGTTCATTCCACCATGGCCTCACTCTGCGTGGTAGCACACTGGGCAGAACTGGGTCCTCTTGCGTACAATACTCTGAAAGTGCATCCACCCTCACTGTACCCTGAAGTAAAGCATACCAAGGACACACAGAGGGCTTTGAACCTTCAATGTTAGGCTTTATTTTGGAACAAACTATGAGGATGACCTCTGAAAAATCTCTTGCTTTCCATCTCCTCCAAAGCTTGGCAGGACTATTTCCTCCCCAAGCTTTTCAGTGGTTTCCCATTTTCTGTGGGTACTGCAGGCTCCCTTATGGCTGGATCTCTCCTCTCCTGTGTCTTCCATGCCTCACTCAGAATCCCACAGGCTTCTCCTGGCTCAGCATCCTCAGATACTCTTTGGGAAGTTGCCCTCATCTTTTCTCCCCAAAGGGCTGTAATGTCCCAGGGTGAAGCAGCAAGGAAAATGAGCACCTGGTCTACACCGAGCAACAAAATGTTGCAAGTCAGCAAAACACATCCACCTTCTGTCACAATCCATATATACATGTTTGTGCAACTTATACACAAGAGAACAGATATTCTATCTCATCCCAAATGGACTGGGTGTAACTGCCTCAAGGAAAATGTACAGAATTGTGTGCTTGTATTTATGAACTATCTCATTTTCTATACAATCTCCATATGTACTAATGCTTTAAATAGCAAAACCGCCTGGGGAGTCTGTAGATTTCATCTACACTATGGGGCTGATGAGCACTGTGTATATCTTAATGTGCCTCTTCCTTTTAGAGATAAGATGTAGGTGTGCACCACATCTCTGTGAACTCTGGTTTCCCTTAGGAATCGTGAACTGCAAATGCACCGGAGTGGAAGCCCATTTTTAAAAGAAACTTTTGACTACAGATAATAGAAGTCAAGATTTGAACTATATGATGGTGTTCTTTTTAAGCAGGAACTTTTGTGTTATTATTGAAATACACCGGGCCAAATTGATCTGCTGTGTAACTCCCTCATTTCAACAGAATTGCAGCAGGGAGAAAACTGTCCTATTTTGTCCAGCCAAGTGTTGAATTCCGGCCTGTTATGGTCTTTTTAGTTTGCAACAGGGTGATTTTCTCAGCAGTAGGCAGGAGATTATCTGCTTGGCTTTTATAGAAACCTCTTTGATTTCCATGTAACAGCTGATGACCTGAGTTATATTTCCAGTCATGTTCTATGTTGGCAATGGCAAGGGCTGTGAAAAACACACCCCTTTTTGTTTTACATGAGAATCAGGACAGGAACTGAGTGAGATTTAGGCTTACATTTCACAGGGTTCAGTTGAGTTGCTTTACCCTCCAGGCTAAGATACTAATAGCTCTCAGTACTCTCTCATTCCCATGCCCACACGTACCTTGTACCATCATTCACTCGCTGTTATTCTCTTTTCCCAGCTCCATATTTTGGGAGTGGCAAAAGCAGGAGGAAAAGTGGTTTCCTTTCCTCAGCTCTACTGGACTGGGTGACTGGCCCATCTTTTCTCCTGGATCTTGGAGCGGAGTAGGACCTGTCAGGATAAGTCCTTCTTTTATGCTTTTCAGCCACTAGATGTCTCTGATGCTGTAGAAAAAAACAGGAAAAAAAAAGGCATTTGGACCCTGGTAAACAAGAAAAACAAAGCTGGAAGTCGATCATTGCGGACACTGTCTCTTTGTGCTGTAGTTCATTACTCTTTTCTCTAATAAATAATTCCCACTTAAAAAGGCCACTCCTCATCTTTATCTCATGATAGTCACATACTCCTTTCCTCTTATTACTAAAGGCAAAAAATTAATGTACTAATTTGTCAAGTGTCCTCCTTCTCTACTACATTTCCATCTGGGAAATAGGTAGTCAGTTCTCACTCCTGTGATATTGCCTCCACTTTGGAAACGGGGCTTGGCTTTTGCAAGGGATCTGAAGGGCCTGAGAATGTGCAGTGGACTGAGGAAAGTAGGTTCGCTGTTCATAAATCAGCTCAGGATACAGCAACCTCAGGGCAAATTCAGAGGACACAACATTCAAGAGCAGGAGCAGTAGGAGCAGTAGCGGCTGATCAACAGGCTTCACAGCATTTTCTCTGTCTCCTTTTTTCCCCCTTTACCGTGGAGAAAACTTTGTTGACATACCAGTTGGAAGCAGAGGGGAAAAAAAAAAGTAAAATCTTAAAAGCATTGACAGGACAAGAAATTCTTTTCCTGTCCAAATCCAGTAGCATCCCATAGATGTTAGCACAGTGGTATGGTTGGATATAGACGCTCCTAAGTGACTTTGAAAGATCTGTCCTTAGATTTTAGGACCTCTGAGAACCAAGACATTTGCAACCACAATCTTGAATTTATTGCAAAAATTCAAGTTCATGGGACTAGGGCACACTGATCATGGGTTGAATCAGGTCTATGTAACTTGTGACTAGACATATTGGGATGTTTTGTTGAGGAAGTAATGTTAAACTTAATGGGCTTCCAAACGGGAAGTTATTTGCAATATTTTCCTTTTTTTTTTTGGCTTTCTATCTTTCTTAATAAACCTTGCACTTTTGAATAACCTTACTTCAATCTATGGACTAACCTTTTAGAGATAGATCTGCAAATTATTTCTAGGGATAAACTTTCTTCATTTCTTCTGTAAACTTCCAGTACTCGCAGACTACAGCATCTGAGTGCCAGGCACTGAGAAAATGTGTACTCTTAGCTATGAACTTATACTCTTAGTTATGAACTTCATGTTTATCAATAATAAGCACGAGCATGACATTTTATACAGCACTTTCCAAACTAACACTTTTGTTGCATTTAACTTCTAATAGCCATACATGTGTTCCAGTGGTATTTCCAAAACGCTGATCAAAAGAAAAGTGCATAACCCAAGCCTGTTATTCACTTAAGCCTCAACCAGACGCAACAGTGACATGCCAGATTGATGTCAATAGTTCTTCCTGTCTTTTACATAATTTACTGTGTACAGCTCTGCCTCTCCCTGGAAATGCATATGCCTTCTTTGCTACAGGGGATGTTTACATTGATACTTTCCATCACCCAGTTACTTATACACTTTTAAACTTTTTCTGTAGTTCAACATTTTGCTCTTTGTTCCTTGCTTGGGTCTCCTTCTCTGTTTCCTCAGCCACAGCATGGCTCTTGTAACCAGCATTCCTTTTCCCTTGCTATTCATTGTTGGGATGTCTGCGCTTTTTGTCTCTCTCTATACATTTAAACATAAATTAAGTGTAATGGAGATTCTCTTTGTAGAGGTACTTGGGACCACTTCCTGCCATTTTGATCCAAGTATATTTGTGTGCTCATATCTCATGCTGAATCACAACTTGGGAAGCATAATGCAGCGCAAAAACATTTTGAATTTCAGCAAGCAAATGTAAAAACATAGCTCTTTATGGGTTTTGGCAGAAATTATAGGCTACACAGATACTCCCAGTGTTGAAAAGAGGAAATACTATAGGAAATGTAGTCGGTTATAAGCAGAATAGATGTCTAGTTTTTATGCCTGGGTACTTCTCTTTGAAACAGAGCCAGATTTGGTACACCTGGATAACAGAGGACTGAATCTCTTGAACTGAGACAGTGTAGACATTGACTTGATTTAGTTGCCAACACATAGGTGTCTAGCGTAATTGGATATGTTGGTTGGTAGATATGATGCAGGACCTACGTAAGATCTCTGTCCTGGAGTAGCAGCTGGTGTCCAGAGAGAATACCCTAAAGCATCTCAAACGATACTAGACTGTGTGAGCAACCAAGTCCAGCCCAAGACACCCAAACTGAGCACTGGAGGCAGGATTAACCTCAACCAAATTTAGCCATCTAAAGGTAGAAGTCTAGTCCAAGCTAATTATTCATATAGGGTGAGCTCAGCTGCCCACATACAAAGTGTTTTCTGTGATTTGAGATGATCTGAGACATTTCACCTTGTCTCTCTACTGTGCCAGAAGAACACCTGTGGATCCTGTGCCATACCTGCCAGTTCCTTATGGATGTTTTAGATACTCTAGAGTTTCTGAAATGGGATGAAATACATATGTGTGGGCAACTGAGTATCTTTCTTAGGCTTCCTTTGCAGATGAGAGAGAAAAAAAAGATAAAGTGAGCTCCAGAGAGCTATCCATTCCGTTTTAGGTAAGGTTTCTGAGACAGTAGAATGAATTGTTCCATAAAGCTGTTTCTGATTCTCCAGTGATATAGACAAAGTATACATAAATGTTTTATAGTAGGTGTCTAACTTTTAGAATCTAGATGGAATGACTCTGAAACAACTTGGTATCTCTGGAACCAAAAGCCATCCATTAAATATTTCTTGATAGGCACCTGTGATATATATTTTGACTGCGATGATGGATATTTCCAGTTAAACCCCATCTTGTTTGGTTTTACCTACATATCAATGACTACCCTCCCAATGATATCTTCCCTTTTACATAAAACACAAAGCTAAGTGAAAGTGCCTTGGAGCAAAGCCAATGGGGAGAGATGGGTACCTTCAAAGGTCAAGTCAGAACATCAGATCTTAGGTGCCTACATTACATGGGATAACATTGAAGCCAAAGGGCACAGCTTAAATATCCAGGTGAGTAGCTCAGAAATGGCTTACATTGAGGTCTCCCTGGCCCAGCAGAACCCTAGGTAAATCCTGTACAGGAGAAGCAAAGCTTCTCTGTATGTGATTTCCACATGATCGAGAATTGTGACTGACTACTGATATGCTTTTAGCTGCACAAGTGACTACTATAGTATACGCCAATTTGAATAGAGCAAATACAAGTCACGGTAGCAAGATCCTTGGTCTCCCTTGTCTTCAAGGCAAACTTGTCCCCAATGATAAAATGGAGAGCTGGAAATGGATGTATGCAGAATGTGTTGGTCAGGGTACGAAGCAGTAATTACCATCTAGCCTTTTAACAAATCATTATTACCGAATGATATCAAAGTACTTTGCAACAGAGTAGAACAGTTGTATTACTCTCCTTTCTACAGATAGATAGCTAAATGAAGCCCAAGTTCAAGCCATAAAAGAGGCTGAAGACAAGGCCGACCGCAGTATGCTGCTGCTGCTGACTTGGGCTACCCTGCCTCCTATGACATTTGTGTGTGATGTTAATCCCAACCACCATTTAATGATATTTTTTCTCCTTTTTGATAGATAGTGTTTTTAGTCAACTGACAGAGATAATAATATTCGAGAATCTGACAACTTTTTTCATTCTGATTCTTGTTCTGTTTACAAACAATTCCTATAGTACATGTAAGCATAACTTCTTTTTTTTTTTTTCCATTAATGTCAAGCATTAGATCAGATTCCTTTCTTGCTTTTCTTTTATTTAAGAGAGTGCATGATCTAGAAAGCAGCATGTATCAGAAAAGCAGATGCACGGATCCAATCCTATGAACACAATTTTCTAACATCTGCGTATGACTGTAAAGTTAAAACCAAAAGACAAGACATTAATGGCTCAGTACACTCAAGAATATGGCTTAGAATCTATATAGAATGCGCCAAACATACTTTCCAAATAAGACTCCCCCCACTGCAGATAGACACTAGGCCAATGTTTTTTTCCACAAAAAGTCTGTGGGAAAGCTGAAGTGGGGCATAGAATTGGCCTCATGTTTTGGCTATGTGTGCATACCTGTAGAAGAAATTATTTTAATTACAACTTCTGTGGAGTGTGCGGCAGATGGGGAATTGTAGCAAGAAACCACAGGACTAAAACTACATGATCTGGGACTTACCTGGGTTTCAGCATCCAGAGACTCGCATGAAAGGGAGGATTACATACAGAACCTTCTCCATAGTCCTGTGCTAAGTAACTAAGGAAGTGTGTGGAGCATAGGAAGGTCATGTTATTTCTCTGTGACTCAGCACCATTTAGATGAGCGATTTGCCACCCAAAGCACATATGTGCTTCATCAAATGATGTACCATACTCAGTGTTAAACTGCCTAGCAAGAATACATCCGAAGTTGGCAGGAAATGTCCCTTCTGGTATTTTCCCTATATCCTGTGTGGGCTTGGCAAACCCCTTGTCTTTGGCATGCTTCAGATAAAGAACTAAATTCCTCAATCTAAACTGTCAGACAGGAGGATGACAGCCCTGCTCTGTTGTTAATTATGTGCAAGACAACTTTCCCAGGCCCCTCCATTCTCTGTTGTGTTTCTGGTTAGCTGTGACGACCTCTCTGCCACCATTTGTCCATAATAGTTAACAAAGGAAGAACAACACCACAGGGAGATGAAAGACGTAGGAAAGACTGTGCCTGCGTATACTTAATGGTTTGGGTCACAATGTAATGAAGCAAACGGAGGGAGACCGGTGACTGCAAAATTTTTGTCCCTAGATTTTAATAAAACCATTAACCTTCCTGTAATTTTTGACCATATAATGTATACTCCCCTTAAAGACTCCTTACACAACAGTAGAAATATTACAATTCCTCATTAATCTCGTACAGATTTGGGAGTAATTTCTGTCCTGATGATCTCACTGGACAATTTTATAGGGGTTCATTTGGACCAGATGCAGACATACATTGAGCTAGTTGTCTTGGCTTCCCTCTGCACTCAATGCAGAGTAACTGCAAACTATAGGGTGTGATTCATTTGTGTTCCTAAACCAGTCAGATGTGTGTTGGGCTGCCCTACTTCTTCCAGTGACAATAACAGGTTAGTTTGAGGTGATGGCTCCCTTGTTCATGACTGTTATAAATGTCTGAGGACAGGTGAGAAGACTACACTTTTTTTCTGTCAATCACTACGAGGCCTTTAGTTACTTTACTTTAAAATCCTCCACTCATATTTAGTACAGTTAATGGAAAGAAACTGAAATGTCCCCTGAAAGACTGAGTACTGGTTATTTACAGATGATCCTTCTTAGCTGGGAAATGGACATATTTCATTTTCTAAAAGAGAAAGATAAATAACTAATAATATTTACTGATTATGTCAAAGTAAAATATAAATGACTTAATATTAACATACAGGAATTAGAAGTTGTTGATTGTGTTTTCCCTCTGTTCCTTTTCTGTGCAGAGGGCTCCTTGATGCATTTTCCGTTCTTCTCCATTTTGGCTGGGTGCCTACTTTGAACTTCTTTGCCAGCTCAATTCCACAGTTAGAGTGACTTTGATGTAATATACAGAACTATGCATTTATCCATAGTACAAAGCTTTTTTTAAAAATTATTCTGGTGGCATTCCCCAAAGCTGACAAACCCAGAGAAAATCCTGATGTTTATAGATAAAATTCACCAAGACGACAGTGATTTCATGATTTGATTGAGGAGAAAGTTTTGGGTGTTTTTTCTCCTCAAAAAAAGAGTGGTTTAGAGTGAAGGTAGCATTTGCTCATCTAATAAAATGGTGTTTTTGCATTTAAATTCCCTCATTTTTATAAAAATATTTTCACACTAGTGCTCATTTCTACTTCTTAAAGCGCTGCAAGTGTCCCCAGGGCCTTGCCTTCCCCTCCAAAATGTTTTGCAAGCTGCAACGCTGTATGCAAAGGATTTTCTCACATGACCAGTTCACAAGCAGCCAGAGAGAAGGAAAGTGCAGCGTGATGACACACAGAATGTGACTAAACATTATTCAAACTGTTTGTCTGAAAATATTCCTTGCTTAAAGTGCCTGAATTGTGCTAAAGATAGAAGCCTTGATGTGAAAGCTGGAGACAATGTCTTTGGGGAAACCATGCCACATATGAACATTTTCTCTCATAGATACTTGCTTTAGGAATGCTGGGATTGGGCCGAAGATAATTTTTTTTTGGATTAGGGAAGATTTACAAGAATGTGTTTCATGATTATCACTTTCTTTTTTCTTGGCAGTGCTGTGTTTTTCTCAGAGTACCCCATTCTGTGTACTAATTTGTTAAGTTAGGAGCAGGCTTTCTCCATTGCCCAAAATATATGTCGTAATCAGATGTAAAGGTGAGGAAATGCTGCGTTTCCAAGACCGCTTGTGTCCTAAGGCAGCAAGGTGTCTGAAGGCACCCTTGAAATCATTGGATCAGGACATGAGTGAACGTCTACTAAGTCAAAAGAAAAAAATTATTTTATTTAAACAAAGCCCAAGTGCATCTGGGAAATGTCTTCAGGGGAAATTTTCCTTCTACAGCACTCAACTTCTCTGTCTTGTTTAGATTAGCCCACACAAATCCTAATTTCAGTTTGGCTCCAGAAAAATCAGCCTATTTTTTTTCATTGTTTCTTCAACAGTCTTATGTATCTACTAGAGTAGCATCCAGAAACAGCCTTCAGCCTGCCTTTTTGGGTTTGATTAGCCTGCAGTTAAAGGATACAAAGGCTGATACCCGGCAGCTTTGGAAGAACAAACATAATGCATGGGTTTTTGTCCATCCTCAGGAGATTATAAGTGATGTCAGTACTTTTTCAGGCTCAAATGAGCATGCTGGCATTCAAGATGAAGACATTAAAGATTTTTAAAATTAGTGTTAACCTTGTCTCAAAGCCTGTTCAATAACCTTAAAAATTCAGCACAAGTTGGGACTGAAGGGAGCTGTAATAGGCGACTTTGTACCTTCATTGTGTTGCACTTCAGACAAGGGATTTCCAGGTGCGTTGCTTTATAACGGAATGGCTGCTGCAGCACAATCAGTAACAAATTTCAGCTTCTTTCTCTGTGCAACACAGTCAGTAACTAATCGTTTCACAAAATGGAAAGTCTTGTCGAGGAGTGTAAGCCACTGGGAGTGTTAAAGTAACCTTGTAGCTCTGATTAACAGGCTTCCAGATGCTAGATTAATGAGTGGATCTGAAAAGTTTGCATCAGCATAAGCTTCACGCTTGCTGAAAGCGGTAAGCTTTGTTGCTAGCACACTGCAGTAAAGGACGAGTGGAGCTATAGCATGGGGAAGAGCATTTTGCAAAAAAATCCCCACATAACAGCTAGATACTGAAATGTGTGTTTTTTTTCCCCACAGCAACAAAGCCTCTCCAGGCTGAGATAAATCCCCTTCTGCTGCTCATTTTGGTCTCAGAAGTGCAATGTGTTGTCCTATTTGTATAGCTGTTTCATTTATGGCTGCGTTGTTGAGAAGAATAATCTCACTAAAGCAAAAACTGAGCCAAAGATAATAGATTCTGTTTAGTAGTGGCAAGGAACTCCCTTTGCTCCGTCTCCTTCCCTTCACGCCTGAAAACACCTCGGTAAAGCAAAATGCTGGCTTTAAAAGGAAGCAACATACCCTAAACATAGACACTTTGGAAAGATGCTGGATAAGAAGTTGCTCGACAAGAATGACAAGAGTGACAGCAGTGAAGACTGGGTAGAGTTGCATCAAAATTAGTCTTGTCCTGTTCTATTTCAACATGCCATAGCAAGCTCTCACCTGAGCATAAGCCATTTTTTTCTTATTTTCTGCAGAGGCCAAGTGCATGTTTATCCTTTGGGTTCAGTGGCTGATTAGTTCAAGCCAGTCAATGGCAGCCAAATAACGGGACATAAGCTTGGTTATAGGTATCATCCCTCCAGTGCCATTTCTACACATTGCCAGTCAAAGAAAACTGTGTGGAAAGTACCGTGATGATCCATTTGTTTTGCGTCTGAGCAGCTTGTGTGATGGTGTGAAAGGACATTTCACGGGCGTCTACCTTTCCTTTTGAAATCTGCTTTCCGTCTCTGGTCAGTTATTTTGCTGTGTCCTTAAATGAACTTTAGTGTTGCTGCTTGTGCTAAGGTGCATTTATCTGTCCACAGAGGCAGCTTTGGCTGTCAGGTCACACTGTATATTTTGCAGCACCTGCTACAAACTTGTTTTATCTTGAACAGTCAACCTATTCCTTTGTGGAAAGGAAGGATATAACAAAAAAATGGCAAAAAATATGGTGCCAGTGCCACAGCGATTTATTTCTCGTTCAAAGAGCAGATTTACTGGCAAGCAGGTAAGAGTCTGCTGTCTCTAGGCTAATTTTGATTGGATTCATAAATGTTTGGGTGACATTATTCACCTGTTACTGCTTGTATGCTGTACTATGAAGTCCTTTAGCTAACCAAGCAAACACTGCTGTGGTGCCAGCAGTCCATGCTTTTTTTTCCACGTAGGATGAAATGAAAGAACATTGCAGACAGTGAGTGCTGAGCTTGGCTTTTGAAGGGTGCTGCTTTGACCATTTTGAGGTCAAAGTGACTTCGAATTGAAAACAGATAGGGAGCATTTCTGCTCCTTCCTAAGGGGAAGAACATGCACAGCAACAAGACATCTCACCAACAACAGAGGAGCCTCATAACAGATACGAGGTCGTGGTTCACGTTTACAGCAGCTCTTAGCAGCACTGGTCTCCCAAGGCCGCCTTTCCTCCTCTGAGGTTCCCGTACATATCTGCCTCCAGTGCCCCTGGGAACTCACTGTCTGGTGGTTCACTGCAGCTGCGCCTTACAAAGTGTTTCCCCAATCTCCCTTTTCCCAAAGAGCCAGCCTCTTTACAAGTGAAAAATAGAAATAATTCCCTGTTTTGACCTGGATTTTAGGACGCAGCAAGCCCTCTCCCACTCTGTGGTTAGAGACTAAAGCTCCCTAGGCTTTCCGCTGTGAATTTGGTTCCCCTCCTGCAGGCCTGTGTCAGCTTCGCGGTAGCGGAGCTACACCAGGGTGGAAGGAGGAACGAGAAAATGAGCGTTTCCAACAGCTTACAGGCAGCGTTCGCAGCTGACGCTGATGCTCTGCCATCTGTGTGCTTGGTGTTTACAGCACTGACTGCAGCGAAATTATGATCGAAGAGCAGCTCAGTAACATTTTCTGTTGGTCGATTTTGTTCCAGAGTATCTGCCTCTAGGGCCGATTTGTGACTTCACCTGCACAAGTGAAGTCATCTCAGATTCTAATTTTATCTTCTCTCTTTCAACCAATAGCTGCAAATGGCACTTTTCAGTCTCAGAAGTACTTTAGCCCTGAAGCTAACGGTAGACCTCTAGCAAATAATAATACAAAGCAAAGTTCAGGGGCAGAATTCTTGCATTAAATAGAAAATTATTTAGTACAATAATTGAAGGTTGAAAATCCTTGTCAGCTTGTGTACACGTCCGACAATTTTCCATCTGTGGATTAATCCCTCTGGTCTCCAAAGGTACTAACATATGTAGTTGTGAGAGAGTTTGTCTAATGCATTTGCTCTCCATCAACCTTTATTTGCTCTTTTCACGTCCCTTCTGGATAGATGTATTGAAATACAAATGAAGGGGTCTTCTCTCAACAGTTCCAGCACTGGAAAATTTGTCACCACGGAGCCACTGCTCGAGGGACTTTGGGGTTTCAGCCTTTATTACGCAAACTGTTGTTATTCCCTTTCCAAAACCTACCTGTAACCGCTGATTTTAATAGATACAGGAAAACAAGCAAACCAGGCTGTTACAAACAAGCAAACAAACTGCTATTTGATATGAGAAAAATAGATGATGCTACTGACTACCGTTAGAAAGACTCCTGTAACTCTTTGCATCTTGCGGGATCACACACACCTAGACCTTACTTATTGTTTTCTGTTTTGCTACCAGACCTTGCGGTGGTCCTGCCAGGCCTTGCTGAGCTAAGCTGGAGCCACCTAGAGAAGAGTAGGAAACAGCACTGGGACCTGAGCAGTCAGTGGTCTCTGTGCTGGAACAGGGTGGTTTTCACAAGTTGCCTTCTTTCAGCCTTGTTCTTGAAGGATAAAACGGATCCTGTCAACGGTGACAAGACAGAGTGGCCCCTAAACGAAGAAGGATTATTTTGGAAATGGTTGACTGGCTATTGCACATCCTACGAGAAGCAAGTTAACAATATCTGAGGATACAGAAGCGCTCTGTGCCTGTTGAGGGGAAATTCAAGTATTTTTTGCGGTGCCACATTAGCCGCAAATTCCAGATATACAGCTGAGCAATGGGAATCAATTTTTCTCAGGAATCTGTGGATAGACCTTGATAGCTGTGGCAATCCTAATAAAACTAGCCAGTATCTATTAATTGAATCAATTTTTCAGGAAAAAAAAAAATGAAGCTTTGTCAACAGTAAAATATTTTTCTCAGTTGCGCCAGTTTTAGCAGCTTCAGATGTAAAAAGCAGCAAAAAACCATTCAGGGAATGAAATCACTTTGATTCAAGAGAAGTGGTGTGCTTCAGACTTCCACTTTCATACCCAAAGAAGCTTGAATCTGAAATGAAACATTTCACTTCAGGATTGAATGAGCTCCTGAGTTTTAAAAAAATAAAATTCAGACAGATAAATAAATATAAATATAAATATAAATATAAATATAAATATAAATATAAATATTATAAATATAAATATAAGTATATGAATATGAATATGACTATAAATATAATATAAATATAAATATAAATATAAATATATATTTGGCAACAGTCAGTGATTTGCATACAGTAGAACAATGAACTTCTTTATGGAAAGAAATTCTTCCCTTTTATGAAGGTATGTGCATCACCTGATTCCCCTGCCTTCTCTGGCTTCTTGGTGCTGATGTTTCCAAAAGCTGTGCTCACAGTTACCTGTATGACTTAAAGTGCAGCCATAAGATCTGTTTGCGTTGGCAGTGAAGCTGTCATAAGAAGTTTCTCTCTTGCTGCTTGGTCTTACATCATGATCCGGTTCACTGCTGTCTTAGAGGTGCTGCTATAACTGTTGGTGGGATTGTGCCATACACCTGATTTGTTTACTGCCTGTCCCTTCAACAGAATTATGGTGATGAAGGACAGTGGAAAGGGAACACCAAAGCCAGTAAACGGCATAATTTCACTCTATGATCCAATAAGAAATATCCAAAAGAAAGAGCATGAAATTAGATTTCTAAGCCAAGCCTTTTTTTTTTTTTTCTTTTAAGTAAAACATAAAATGTTTTACATGTTGCTATGTATAATTGAGTTGCAGAGCCTGAAACTGCTCCTTGGCTTAGGAGTCTAAAAGTCATGTGTTTGGTAACAGGGAGCTGAAGTTCTGTCTCCTGTAACTGCTGAGCGGCTGGCAGATTGCTGCCACGCACAGCCGCGTAATAACCTCGCAGTGAGGTAACTGGGCATGAAGTGGATCTGGTAGTGGGGTGGAATAGGAGATAATCTCTTTTCTTCACTCCTCTGCTGAAGCTAAACGACCATGCAGCCAGCAATGTAAAACTCATGGGCCCGGAGCAGGAGATGGAGCTGAAGAAGGATCCTGTACTCCGCCGATCGGTGCAACCGCCTGGCCCCTTTCTCCAGGACCGCATGTTCGTTTTACGTTAGACAAAGTAGAATCAGCTGAGGGAGCAGTCTTTGCCCATAGGCACAGAAGTGCTCTCTTTGATTGTGTTCTACCATCTAAATAGAGAAATTGTGTAAGGGGAAGAAGGAAAACAGGAATTGGTGAAGGCTGGACAATAGGCCAGTGACAGGACTGGGAATACAGCCCAGATTTTCCAATTCCCACATCGGTGGTTTACTCACTGACCTGTGCTGGTTTTTTCTCCCAATAACCAGACTCCTTTTTGTTAAACTGCCACCAGTCCAGAGCTGAGACAGGAATCTCACTAGCCAGGGTTTATATCCATTTAGGTGGCTTTAACGTCAGTGGTTACAAAGGTGTATCTGAACATCCAACTTGCCCTTATCTCTTTATGGCAGATACCCACAATGAAAGATTCTAGGTTGAGGGTTATATTATTAAGAGATTTTATTCTGAGATCCTGGATGTATTATTCAAAGACAGACATATGCCTAGGGTTTATATATCAGAACATCTGATTTTCTTTCTCAAATTATACAGTGGCATTTCTGGTTTCTAGAGCCAGAAGCCAAAGAACAACCATATCCAACCTTATAATCACTTTGAAAGCTTAAATATTGGATGAACACATTTTGGAAATGGCTAAAGCCTATATTAATATTATGTAATTTCAGACAAGGGGGAATTGCAGGCATTAGTGACTGAGTGACATTTCTGGGAGGGTTCCTTTCAGCCATAGATTCCGGAACAAATCTTGCAAAATCCACTCCTCACCATTAACCAACTTGAGGAGGGAGAAAAGAGAAACATAAGTACAAGGATTTTCTTGACAGTCTTCATGATATTCCTCTCACTTCCCAGATACTCCCCTTCCCATCTGAGACAGTCAAGAGGCAATAGGATTTTGATGGAGGAGATGAACAGACATTATGTTGGAGAAGGGTGGTCTTTTATTACACTGCAGGCACAACAGATTTCTAAAATTTCAAAGTTCATGCTGGAGTTAATACTTGTAAAAGCACTACTAATTGATGCAGATGTCACTGTGGCCTGTGATGGGAATGTATCCAAGTGCAGCTCTGCTTCTGGAGGAGCTGGGAAGGAAATAAAGATCTTTCTTACAAATGTAGTGAGTCAAGCCTTCAGTGATATAGACCCCAGAGACCAGTGGATTTGGGAGATGGTTTCCCAAGGAAACCACTCAATACTTCTTCCTCTAGTAGAACATCAAAAAGAAACACCTCTTGTTGAGTCTACAGTTTTCTGTCTTCTCTTGGATCACTGATTTTACTGCAGGACATATGTGGTGAAGAAGCCTAACCTTGAAGTGTACCAGCCTGTAACAAAAACACAGCAATGTTATGCAAGCAGTGTCTTCTCCAGTGCAGGAAAAGGTAGCAGGTAGTATGCAATTATTCAGTTGGAAGAAAACCAAGCCACTGGGGTCAACTTCACTGCTTCTCTTGTGAGGAGGACACAGGATTTTTATTGTGCATAAAAGATCATTGGCTGTGTTTTATAGCTCATCTTGAACAGAGTATCTAGCATCTAACAACTCGATAAGGCGTTTCAGTGATGATTCATAAAGAGTGTTTTTAATACTAATTCAGTTTTTCTGCAGCTTCTGTGATCCACAGTGGTCACCAATTCAAACAGTGACCAGAATTGTGTTGTTTGAAGACGTACTGAAAAGAAAACCTATGGGACTGTTGCTATCTCTCAAACTCATGTTCAACTCACTTTAGATTTCTAAAATGTAGGTGTCAGGTCTAAGCTACCTGTATACCTTCTTGTTATACTCCAAGGAGAGAGAGATATCTCCACGTAGTTATTCATCCCACAAATTTTCCATGCTTATCTATGGAAAAGTTGAATTTTCCTGTAAACACGTCTGTCACTTTCCATTGACAGTAGTCTGATCACCAATTACTAACTTGGGTCATCATCACTGAATTGTTGATGGCTAAAGTCAAATAATACATATCTTACCCTAAATATTGTCTTTTCAAAGTATGCCATGGAATTCTGAATTCTTGTTTTCCTGAGGGCACAAGATAGAAATTCAGTTTCCACTGTCTGCCTCCAAAAACTCTCGAGTCTTTTGTTTTCAGTTCATTGCTCTGAAGAACATCTTCAGAATTAATTTATCCATACTCAGGTCAGGGATTTGAGATTCCACAGTGATGGGTGCAGTATAACAATACAAGTAGAGCAGAAAAAAAGTAATTCCTTTAATGCAGTGGGATGGCCTGGCACTGAACTGCAGAATTTATCAGGAATTTGGACATAGCTTTCAGTGGGACCAGGATTTCCATTCCTAGATGTCCTTGTTACTTACAAAGTGTCAGATCTGGGACAAAAATAAAGGCTATAAATAGAGGGGGGCAAGGAAAGGCCCTAATAGCAGGTACTAGTTTGGAAAATAGTAGGTACTATATTGGAAAATAAAGGCTATAGGTAGAGGGGGGCAAGGAAAGGACGTAATAGCAGGTACTAGTTTGGCCTGAAATGTGATTACAGAGTTTATGCCGTTTGCATTCGTAGACTGATGGTTACTCCTTTGCTCCTGGAAAACACGGGGCATGTCTCCAATGTCAAATAACTCCAGTGTTCCTCCTGGTTCACTGATAGTCAATACTGCCTGGAAGTCATTTCATTCCTGGGCTCTCTTCTAAAGTTTCTCTAAAACAAAACCCAGTCTCGGGACCATATAAGAGCAAGTTCCAGAGTGCATCTAACACATGTTCCAGTTTGTGCAGCAGTTTCTGGGCTCTGCTTCTTTGAGATCTCGAGCTTCTGGGCACTTTGCTTGTGATCTGGGACCTCTGAGAGGAATGGGAGGATATCTGCTGCTGTCAGTTAAGGCTAAGGGGAAGGTAATGGTAGGTCTAGCAGTTTCTAACAAAATCTGTCAACTGTCCATCATGAAAGGGTGTCTGCAGCCTTTCTTCTAGATGACCACTGGTTAGGGACGGTCAAATATCCTTTAAGCTTGTGCTAGGGGAGGCCTTTATAAGAGCCAGGCATACAGAAGGCTGTGATCCCTGACGCAAAATTGAGTTGGAGGCAAGCCACTAGTGGTATACCCTAGGAGTCAATACTGGGGCCAATACTGCTTAATATCTTCATTAATGGCCTGGATGATGAGACAGAGCGGACCCTCAGTGGATTTGTAGATGGTATAAAACTGTGAGAAGTGTAGTTAATACACCAGATGGAGGTGCTACCATTCAGAAGGACCTGGACAGGCTGGAGAAATGGGCTGACTGGCTGGAAGGATGCTCTGCAGACAAAGACGTTGGGGTCCTAGTGGACAGCAAGCTGACCATAAGCCTGCAAGGTGCCCTCATGGTGAAGAATACCAACAGCCTTCTAGGCCTGGAGAATAGAAAGCTCAGGTGAATCTTACCAATGTCTATAAATACCTGATGGGAGGGAATGAAGAGGGACCCAGATTCTTCTCAACACAGACTACTGAGATGACAAGAGGCAGTGGGCACGAATTTAAACAATAGGAAAATCTGTCTGACCACAGGAAAACACATTTTTACTGTGAGATTGGTCAGACCCTGGAACAGGCTGCCCAGAGAAGTTGTGGAGTCTCCGTCTGTGGTGGTAATCAAAACCTGACAGGACACAATCCTGGGACACATGCTATAGTTGACCCTTCCCGGGCAGACAGTTAGACTAGAAAAAGAGAGATGAGAGTCTTTTCCAACCTAAACGATTCTGTTATTCTTTCTTGGGGTAGTTTGCTCCAGAGACCCCTTTTGCTAGCCATAGGACTGGAACTGTGTTGTGTGTTGGCTCTGTGCCCTGTAGTGTCTTCTGACATTACTCAAGCATGTCTTGCATTCTTAAGCACTTCCACGGTCTCCTCAGGGCCTATAATCCTCCTCTTTTGTTTCATGCTGTAAATATACCAGTCCATCAGGTTGTGACAATGTTCTTTCCTTGTTCTGAGAACCTTCAACTGAAAACCACTTGCAAAGTAATAACTATTTTTTAGAATTCAGTGGCATGGTGTACATGGCCCGTTCACTTGAACTGGTCATGTGTCATGAGTGACATGAACGTATTTATTATGTACTACTTGGTCTGTGATATGGGATTTTCTTACTCGTGTGGCAATATCTATTGTTGCAGATATAGCCTTACTTGATCAAGTAACATGCAGTAAACAACAAGGAGGTTCTCTCAGCATCCTATTTTACTTTTTAATCTCTATGAATGGCTAGGAGCAGCATGGAGCATGGCATGCTTCAAAGTTGAATCCTGTTTTACGAGGGATATTCCCTGTAGGAAACTTAAGATTCCTTCTGGAGTGAAGAAAAGAGTATTTTGGAGTATAATGAAACGGTGGCTTTCAATTTCTGATTTGCAGGCGGTGGGGACCAATTGCAAGGGAGCTATGAAAAAATAGCTGAAGAAAGTGCTGTCAGACAGCACAAATTTGCTATATTGGAAAATTCTGAGGGTTTCACAAAGTGAGGGAAAGAAAGGTTGAAAAACACTACAGACTGAAGTGTGAGGCCATGTTCTTTCCATCATGAGATGTATAAAAGTCTCTTTGTTCTAGGATGGATGCGATACAGGTGTGTTGTGAGGCATAAGTGATTCTCCAAACAGAGTTCACATTCTCAGTTTGCAAACAGGCCCTTACAGATCAGCTGGCTGGAAAAAGACATTAGGCCTCATACATGATGACTCAGAGCTCCATAGTATGAGTGCAAATCCAGAGGAAGTTTCTCTAGGAAGCAGCACTGGGAAAAAGATGGATTTGGTCTGGTGTGGGAGCACCATGGACATTCAGGCTGACTTGGAACTATGATGTACAATTATGCCAGTAGCAGCTCGTGTCCTCTTTCAAGGGTGTTAAAAATTGACACAAAAATAATTATATATGAGAGACAAGTGGGGTAGCCCAGGTGTTCTTGGTAAATGCTGCCATGAAAATTAAATAAAATAAAAGCCTTTTTAGGAGGATCTGAACGAGTAATCTTTCGTGTTTCATACTGAAGCCACTTGCCCACCATCACCACCTCACTACAGACGAGGAAAGAGACATTTTGAGGGCTCTTGAGCTTTATGAATGATCGCAGTGAATCAGCACAGAATGATTTAGCACAGGTGTTCTGTAATTGGGCTGCGCAGGAAAAAGCCCGAATTCATTCAGTGATTCTCAATGTCACCTTTCCAGCGGGGACTTTGAGTGAAAAGTCTGCCGACTGGCATGTGAATAAAACGGCTAAGCGTGGTGAATATACACAACCTCACTATTTCCTCTCCTTTACGTTTTTATAGGCTTATTTGTTAGAGGCACTCATTTTCATTTCAATAAGAAGCATTTAACAGGTGGAATACTTTAAAAAGCCCCAACTAGTTCTGAAAAAGTTACTACTGAAGCACTTCTGATCACCACGCTCATTCTGAAAGGACATTGCCCCTTCGTTTGTACCCTGTGGCAATTCTCAGCACCTCGTCAAGCATCATTAAAATCTTATATGATTTCTATGATTGAAATTCTAAGGCTAGTTTGAGGGAAAATAAAAAAAAAGGGGGGGGGGAGAAGGCAGAAAAATGCATCAAAGTGCATGAAAAACAGATGAATACATCCATCAGAGCAGCGAATACATTCTTCTGGAGTGTTTGCTGTATGGGATAATTTTGACTGTCAGAGCTGAGCAGAGATTGGGTTTTTCACAGATTCAGAGTGAAAACCAAAAGCAATGTCATGAATTAAATCTGGAAACAAAATGGAACACTTATGCTCTGCAGCGCCTGGGAGAAACCCAGCACACTTTCCACCGGAGTTTCTTTAGCCTCTTTCAGTCCTAACATTAAAGTGTGACTGTTCTTACATACTTTCAGTAATTAGAACATATTGTTTTCGTGCCAAGAGAGACAGGGGTCTGTGAAAAACATTTCCCCTTAAGAATATTTCTCAGCTCCTTTTCAGCCTCAGCTCTTTATATGTCACGTTGCCAAAGCTATAGAGAACTAAAGCTCCCTGTTAATACATTAGTCTCTCAGTGTTTCATATGCTTGCAATACAATTTTCCTTTGTTGAATTTTCCCCTCCAAGCAATCAAAGTTCCAGGTAAATTAAGCCTTATAGCAGCAAGGTGCATGCTGTTACTTCAAAATGACAAATTGAAATAGTTAAGCCTGGTAGTTCTTTACTGCTGAGAAAAACCTGGTCCAAAGACTCTGCCGCCTGGAAGAAGCAGTTTCAAGCCTACATCCAAGCTCCGCAAGCCGACTCCTAGCCACAAGGGTGGCTCCAGCCCTCCAAAGGACAGGCCTGCCTGCGCCAGCGTGCCTGCCAGAGTACCAGCCCGGGGGTACGCGGGATCCCAGTGCTCTGGCCATAGTGAATTCGGGCAGGCAGGTTTGCTCATTGAGTGTAATTACCCCCAGTGTATAGGGTATAAATTCCCAAAGCCACAGGGAGTCCCAGGGCAAGACATTGGCTTATTGTCCATTTCCTATTGTAGTAAATGGCATTTTCACCCCCTTCGACAAGTAATCAGGCGCTTTTCACAACATCCTTCCAATGGCTTTTTGACATCCACTGAGTATGTGGTACACTTGGGACTAAAACGGGGATTTCTGCACTACCTCCCGGTTGCCAGGCTCATTAGAAAGAAAAGCTTGCTGAGACTCAAAGTAGATATTTTGCCTGTTGTACTGCTAGACTGGCTGATAGGAAGGTGTGTTGGGAAGATTTAGGCAATTATTTTGGGAAGTGCTAAATTGATCCTGGCCAAAACTGTGCAATGGACTGTGTTAAGAATTTATCTTTGGACCTGGATTATCTGTGGATAATCATGTGCAAAAGCTTGAGTTTATGCACAGGTCTTATTTATTTCATTAATATGGATATACACTAAGACAACATCTTATCCTACTGTGCAAGAATGTTTGTGTGAAAGACAGGCAACACTGCTAAAATGTGGGTTTATTTGCACTTAACAGTGATAAAATAAATGACTTTGTTCAGTTTCCATGGAATGGTTACACAACATTGGCATTTGTTTATGAAGTAACAGACACATTTTTAAAATTCTCCTTCCTAAAGAAAAGATTTATTTTGTCTTCAGAGCAGAAAAGAAGAGACAAGCAAACTGTAGAGAAACGGGAAGCCTCTTTACAGAACTGCCAGAAATGCATATCTATAACTTGTGAAATCCATATATTTAAACAAACGAACATATGCTTTGCTTTCATGTAATAGAGAGAGAAGACACAAAACAGTCTTTCTACAACTTACTTAGTGTGGGAAGTAGAGAGGAGTGCAGTAAGAATGGTAGCATATGAACATTTAAAATTCTTAGACACAGTCAAGATTTGACCTGATCTCTTCACTTCACCCTGCACACACAAAAAACAGCCTTTGAAATGCTCCTTTTGTCTGCTCAATTTTATTTATCCCAGAGAAAAAATTCTTAGTGTAGCTGTAAAAAGCACTACAAGATACAGACTCCAGAAAAGGGATTTAGGATGTTCAGAGGTCATTAGAAAAATAGCAGAGTACCTTAACTCGCCTGTCAAGTTCAGGCTCAATATACTTTATTTTCCATCCTCCACCAGCTGGCTGGTACAGGCATGTCAGACTCTCCAGAGTCTGCACTCCTTCACTAACTATTTCAGTGCTGCATGCTAGGATGAAGGTTTCAAAATAAATCACATTCGGAAATCAGATTCACTAAAGTTTGCAGGTGTTTGGTACTGGAGCTTTGGGATGAATTGCTATCAAGGCACACAAACATTTGCACCTAGATTAGCATTTTCTGCATATTCCAGAAAAGCTTGAGGCATTACTTCTTCAACAGTAGGAAGAGGTTGCAACGAAATTCTAAAAAATCTTTCAGAAAGCATTTCCACTTATCATATCTCTACGAGAAATACAGAAAGAAGAGTTTAAGAAGAGAGATGTAGAAAAAGATGAAATTCCCTGAGGTAACTATCAGGGAGTCAGTACGCATAACTAGCAATGACTGGAGGTAGCTTACAGTATGCCTAAATCTTCCCCATGTATAGGGTTAGGCCCTGAACTGACCTCAGGTCTCAAAAAGTAATATCTACCTCATTTTAGTTAATCCTATAAGCAACTACATTTATAAAGATTCACCCTGCTTATTCTGAAATTTCTCACTTCAGCTGCCCACTGAAATGCCAAAGTGCCTGTCCTGGGCAGGAAGGTGAAAGTTTATATCCCTTCTATAAGCCTCCAAAAGTCTTCTTGCTTGCTGTTTTTCTGAGTTCACTGGGGTCATGCAGGTAGGCCAAATTCTACTGGATGAATAGGAACACTTTAATCTGGGATATCCCTTGGCATTAGAAGACACTATGATCTATTGAGCCCTATGAGTTCAGTCCCACCAGGTTGAATGGAACTGAGATTTCTGGACCTCTTGGTTCTCTTCTAACCGTCTGGCTCTTATGGAAAAGGACTTGGCAGAATGGGAGTAGATTCCCACTCTTTCCTATGTTTACAGCAGAAGAGAAGGATCTCTAACTTAGGTAGACTCAATGCTCTTCAGAAGTGCCTACATTCCCTATTTACACAAAAAAATACCTTAGACATTTGTTATGGTACAGGACAAATGGCCCATGGTGGTACCAGTCTCTTGCTGTCCATTAAAGCAGTATGTTTCAACTTGACATCTATATTTTAGACAGTTAACATGAAGTGAGATGAATAATATCCCAGGAAAACATGATTGAATAATCCCTCTTATCATGACACAGTTACACATAGGGGCTGAACAAGGATTTGCAAAAGCAGTACTAATTCTACAACCTCCTAACTTCTAAGTGTTTGAATTCACAGTCCTAACATTTTTAATATGTACTTTGCATGTATATACAGTTCCTCAGTTTCCCTTAGGAAACACCACGTCACAATGGCGTGCTGCTGAGGAGACAAACAGCTGCTTGAAAAGCTCTTGCTCAGCTCCTGCAGGAGAGCTGTACCCAGTGTGTGGAACATCTAACGGCAGCAAGGAGCTGGGAGCGGTGGGAACGTGGTCAGGGGAGTCACAATCTGTTGAGAATGTGTCTGCCAAACTGAAACAAAATCCAATTTGGAAATTTTTCAGAGGCAGAAACTCTTGGGCAGTTTGCTTGCTTGTTTCGTGCTTTTCATTTTAAGTAGAAGAAGCAAAAGGTGTAGCTCTGCTGTTGGGACTTTTCCCCCTCCCTTCCCTGCAAAATTTCAGGTTTTTGATGCGTTAAGTCAAGGTTCTAGAACTTAGTGAGGTGGTCACAGGATAAATGCATTTCTTATTCTTTTAAGCACAGGGAAAATATACTTTCTACTTGGATATAGCTTGACTGTTTTAGTTAAAATTTCAAATTATTGAACCTGTGGCAGAACCTCAGCATGGAAATTTAAGCCTGTAGTGTTAAAAATTGGCAGTTAGAAGACAATGGAAGAGTCTCATGATGGAAAGCGTGAAAGAAGTTTAATTCTAGACATAGTTGCCTGTGCTGCTTGATATTCAGCTTTGCTCTCAAATCATAAAGCACAGAGAGATGGCAGCTTTTAATTTGGAGTGATATGGTCTGCAGAGTGAGTCTTGCTATCTAAAATTCTGTAGACATTCCGCCTGTACGTTTTTCACTTTTCCACATGGCATGGAAAATAACTAATTTTTAACATGTGAAGTGACTTACATTGAAGAAAACTCAGGTATTTTCCTGACCAAATGACAGCTACAGGCTCCCATGTTTTGTTCTTTTTTTCCTATGTTGTCCTGCATTTTTATGTTGTTGTTTATATATAAGAACACACAATAAATCAAGAGAAAATGAAACATAATTGCACAGGCTGATCTAAATAAAAATATGGTCCCCTTTATTTTATCACGGTTCTTAAGAAAATACCATGAAAGCTTTTACTACTGTAACTAGAATCAGAATGAAAAATAGCCAGACGAGTTCCAGCAGTATCTTACCTTGCTGTTAGAGAAGAGCCTGCTCCTCCTGCCAAAAAAAGACATCACACCTAAGAAGATATATGAGTTCATCTGTTTTACAGGCTACTCTTCTAGGAAATTCAGCTGAGATGGCGTTGTGGAATAAATTGTTGTGCACGCAGAATCCACAGACAAATGCTGATTCTTCACAGATGTGTTCAAAAACATCTGGTCTCCCTGTCAGAAATACCTGCCACGTACAGTTTGCTGTTAACAAGAGCTGAGGATGTTTAAGCTTTTAACTCAAGGCCTTGGAAAACAAGCTCTGGTTTATCTGAAGGCATGCAGAAAAGATAGAAAATGAGAAGGTACTACTGACTCTTCCTTAGTAAATGCTTTTCCATGTACGGAAGGGATCACAGTAGCATTGGTGAATAGTCAGGGAAGGACCTAACGCTGTAGGAAAGGCATTTCTGACAGGTAAAGCTAGAAATAAAAACATAGAGACCTGTCTTTAGGAACAATTGTCAGCAGCATACAGTTAGTTAGCAAAATCATATAAACATGATGGACAATTTAATCTGTGCCAAGGCATTTTAAAGATTAAATTAGGGCAACCTTGCCCTAATTTAAAAAGGAGAGGTTACACTGGAAGAATCTCTTGGTCTTTTAGCAGCTACAGTCCTGTTTGTAATTGCTGTGAAGGCTTGTCAATGTGCCAAACCTTTTAATCTGTCATTTCACTGTAGGGACCACAACTGTAGGATTTGTTTTAAAACAAATACATAAATAAACATAAATGTAGGACATCAGCTATGTGACCCGTGTTCAGAATTGTCTTGTCTGAAGCATGTTTCTGGTATAAAAAATCAGACCCTCTTTAAGGTCTATAAATATTCAGGGAGAATCCAGTGTGTTAGGTACAAATAACTTAGACATCAAGCTCCCTTGGCAACGAGAAAGTGCACAGAGTTTGTATGTTCACTTTAAAATCACACAAGATGCCAGGGAAGAGCAGCAGGGATTGGGGCATTTTGAGGGGCTGCAGAGAAGATGATGTCTTAAGTACTCTTCTGCCTGCTCTGTCCCAAGACGCCAGGGCTTAGTTGGTGAAATGAGAGGCACGCACTGCTAAGGCAGGTTAGCTAACTGAAAGGAGCAAAGCAACATTCAGAACTAAAGACAACAACCACTGCAGTGTCTACTGGGAATTTGGGTTCAACCTAAAGTTCAAAATGCAGAGCATACTTCACATTTCTGGTCTCAGTTTTGTCACTTTATCACCTGTTTTTCTCTCTTTCTGTCAAACAAACAGAGGTTTGATGTCTCATCTTCTCAGCTTTCAAGGGCTGGCTGGCCTGTTTTAACTGTAATTCAGGGACTGTTTTCTTTTGCCCTGAGGTCAGTTTTATCAGGCCTTCCTCATAACGAGTAACAACCTGTTAATTTTTCTGCATCTTGAAACAGAGGGTTAAGTGTGGGTGGGATTGACCCAAAACATGAACAATCTAGTGGGTGTGTTGATTTTCGTGATGATCTATGACCCATGATTTAGACACATTGAAGGTCTGGGGCTTTTCTTTACATTTTAATTACAGGCCATATGATTATTCACCTATCAGCAACCCTGCCACATAGCAACACTTAATTGAACTTCACTATTGTTATCAAGATCCTTTGACTTTTTCCATCACTGTAATAAAAGTATCAATTAATTTATCATCATAACCATCTTCTGGAGCAGTTTGCCTTTTGTCCTGGTTTTGGCTGGGATAGAGTTATTTTTCTTCCTAGTAGCTTGTATAGTGCTGTGTTTTGGATTTAGTATGAGAATAATGTTGATAACACACTGATGGTTTAGTTGTTGCTAAGTAGTGCTTACACTGTCAAGGACTTTGCAGCTTCCCATGCTCTGCCAACGAGGAGGTGCACAAGGAGCTGGGAGGGGGCACAGCCAGGACAGCTGACCCAGCCTGGCCAAAGGGATATTCCATACCATATGGCGTCATGCTCAGTATATAAACCGGGGGGGAGTTGGCCAGGGAGCGATTGCTGCTCAGGGACGGGCTGGGCATCAGTCAGTCAGTGGTGAGCAAATTGCATTGTGCATTGCTTGTTTTGTATATTCTCTTATCATTATTCTTATTCTTATTATTCTCTCTTCCTTTGCTATCCTATTAAACTGTCTTTATTTCAACTCACAAGGTTTGGGGTTTTTTTTCTGATTCTCTCCCCCATCCCACTGGGGGGGAAGTGAGCGAGCAGCTGTGTGGTGCTTGGTTGCTGACTGGTATTAAACCACGACAGTACTTTTTGGCACCCAACATGGGGCTCAGAGGGTTGAGATAATGACAGATCTGACCGGAGCGTGTTAAAACAAATTTGTTACAAGTATTCATTATATTAGTTTAATAGTCGGAGATTATAATGTTGATTTATTTGCTCTCAAAGTTGTTGAGCTTGTTCTCAGTGTTGTGTTTTGTAACACCTTACTTGCAATATATGTTCCCTGTTGTGTTGTTTATCATCTCTAGGAACTGGGTCAAGGTTATAATTTTGCTGTACTTCATAATACTGGCTTACGATATGATAAACTTGTTGGTCATGAGACTAATCTGGTATTTGTACTCAGCATTGCTGTCATTGCTGTACTTCAGGAGCCATCTATTGGAAATTAGTAATAATTACACTTCTTACTTTTTCTTCTTGCAGAGCCAGTCTATGGGGGAGACACCTTCCTTCATCTTCACCTTCTCCTGCAGGCTAGGTACAATAGCTCTTGAGAATGTTGAATATCCTTGGGATGTTCAAACTGGCATGTTCCTACTGCTATGTCTCTTGAATGTGGTTCAGGTCTTGTTGAGGGTTAAACAACTATTTCAGAATACCACCCAGAGATCAACCCCTGTGACAAGAGCTGCAGCTACTCAAACCCCGGTGACAGGCACTGTGGTTACTCCAACCCCCGAGACAGGCACTGCGGCTACTCCAATCCCTGAGACAGGCACTGTGGCTACTCAAACCCCTGTGACAGGAACTGTGGTTACTACAACCCCAGCAACAGGCACTGCGGCTACTCAAACCCCCATGACAGTCACCGCAGTTGAACCAGAGAACCAACTTGTACCGGTATCAGTTGTCCCTACACAAAAGAAGAAATCTTGGAAGTGGACGTCCTCTCTTTTAGTAAGGGATGAAGAAGCTTCTTCTAAGAGGGAGCAGGAAGAAGAAATGGAAGAGGCAGACTATTCCGAAGCAGGTCCATCATGAGAACAGGGGAGGGAAGAGGAAGAACTCAAACGAGGCAGTAACCACCTAATCTCTGTTCCTGAGTGAGCTGTGAGATATGTGAAAAGATTTCAGCCATCATTCAGGTGACCACATTGTCACCTGGCTGTTCCAATGCTGGGATAACGGGGTCAGTAGCCTGGAACTAGAGGGTAAGGAAGCCAAGCATCTGGGATCCCTTTCTAGGGAAGGGGGCATTGACAAAGTGATTGGAAAAGGAGTACATATCCTCAGCCTCTGGAGGTGACTCCTGTCAGGCATGAAGGAAAGGTATCCCTTCAAGGAAGATGTTATATGTCACCCAGGCAAGTGGATCATCATAGAGAGTGGTATCCAGTACCTGAGGGAATTAGCTGTGCTGGAGGTGATTTATGATGACCTGAACAACGAGCAGTTATCCAAAGATCTGGATGAAGTCAAGTGCATGCAACCTATGTGGCGGAAGTTTGTATGGAGCACACCATCATTGTATGCCAACTCATTGGCAGTACTGACCTGGAAAGACAGAGAGGAACAAACAGTGGATGAATTTGCTGGCCAACTTCAGCAATACGAAGAGAGTCTCACTTCCTCCCTATGGGCCTGCGTCTCAGCTGTAGAGAAACTGCCAGACATGCTAGCCGAGAAACTATCCAAGAAACTGTCCTGGGAGTTCCAGCAATTCAAAGAGGATATGTCCCACTCCCCACCCGTACAAACTAGTACCTCAGTTATTAGGAGTAAGCGTTCCTCTGCCTAGGAGAGAGGATATAGAGGGTACACACCACGGGTCACCCTGTGGTTTTACCTGTGTGACCATGGAGAGGACATGAGGAAGTTGAATGGAAAATCTACCTCAACCCTAGAGGCAAGGATATGTGAGTTGCAAGGAAAAACAACCACAAAAGGGGGTTCTTCCAGAAAATTGCCACCCCAGTTTCCAGCAGGCAGTTCCCCAGACAGAGCAGAAGGGCTGATCTGACTTCTAATCCTCTTGAAGGGACTTCTAATTTGTATTCACAAGAAGTGAGTAACAAATACTATGACCAGGACTAGAGGGGCCCTGCCTCCAGCCAGGTGGAGGAAAGGGACAACTGAGTTTACTGGACTGTGTGGATTCAATGGCCTGGCACATCAGACCCACAGGAATATAAGGCTGTGGTGGACACCGGTGCACAGTGTACTCCAATGCCATCAAGCTATAAAGGGGCAGAACCCATCTGTATTTCTGGAGTGACAGGGGGATCCCAACAGCTGACTGTATTGGAGGGCAAAGTGAGTCTAACTGGGAATGAGTGGCAAAAGCACCCCATTGTGACTGGCCCAGAGGCTTCATGTGTCCTTGGCATAGACTACCTCAGGAGAGGGTATTTCAAGGACCCAGAAGGGTACTGGTGGGTTTTTGGTATAGCTGCCTTGGAGACAGAGGAAGCTAAACAGCTGTCTATGTTACCTGGTCTTTCAGAGGACCCTTCTGTTGTGGGGTTGTCGAGGGTCAAAGAACAACAGGTGCCAATCGCTACCACAGTGGTACATTGATGGCAATATTGCACCAATCGAGACTCTGATCCCCATCCATAAACTGATTTGTCGACTGAGAGCCAAGGAGTGATCAGCAAGATGCACTCACCCTTTAATAATCCCATATGGCCAGTGCAAAAGTCTAATGGAGAGTGGAGACTAACAGTAGACTATCGTGGCCTGAATGAAGTCACACCACCACTGAGTGCTGCCGTGCCGGACATGTTAGAACTTTGATACAAACTGGAGTCCAAGGCAGCCAAGTGGTATGCCGCAACTGACATTGCTAATGCATTTTTCTCAATCTCTTTGGCAGCAGAGTGCAGGCCACAGTTTGCTTTTACTTGGAGGAGCGTCCAGTATACCTGGAATCAACTATCCCGGGGGTGGAAACACAGCCCTACCATTTGCCATTGACTGATCCAGACTGCACTGGAACAGGGTGAAGCTCTGGAACACCTGCAATACATTGATAACATTATCATATGGGGCAACACAGCAGAATTTGTTTTTGAGAAAGGGAAGAAAATAGTCTAAATCCTTCTGAAAGCCAGTTTTGCCATAAAACAAAGTAAGGTCAAGGGACCTACAGAGCAGATCCAGTTTTTAGAAATAAAATGTTATTTATTTCTACAGAAAGGAACCAATAGTTCCACTAATGTGCATAGGTTTCTAACTCTTACATAGGTACCTAACTCCTCCTGAAGGGAGGAAGGCAAGAAGAACTAGATGCTTAAATGGAAAGGTGATGGAACAGTTCATTTCTCCCTGGAAAGGTGATGGAACAGCTCATTCTGGATGTCATCTCTAAACATGTAGAGGAAAAGAAGGTTATCAGGAGTAGTCAACATGGATTCACCAAGGAGAAATCATGCTTGACCAGTCTGGTAGCCTTCTATGATGGCATGACTGGCTGGGTGGATGAGGGGAGAGCAGTGAATGTTGTCTACCTTGACTTCAGCAAGGCGTTTGACACTGTCTCCCTCATAGGTCAGCTCAGGAAGTGTGGGCTAGACGAGTGGACGGTGAGGTGGATTGAGAACTGGCTGAATGGCAGAGCTCAGAGGGTGGTGATCAGTGGCGCAGAGTCTAGTTGGAGGTCTATAGCGAGTGGTGTTCCCCAGGGGTCAGTACTGGGCCCAGTCTTGTTCAATTTATTCATCAATGACCTGGATGAAGGGACAGAGGGTACCCTCAGCAAGTTTGCTGATGATATGAAACTGGGAGGACTAGCTGATACACCAGAAAGCTGTGCTGCCATTCAGCAAGACCTGGACAGGCTGGAGTGTTGGGTGGAGAGGAACCTCATGAGGTTCAACAAAGGCAAGTGTAGGGTCCTGCACCTGGGGAGGAATAACCCCATGCACTGGTACAGGTTGGGGGCTGACCTCCTGGAAAGCAGCTCAGTGGAGAAGGACCTGGGAGTCCTTGTAGATGACAAATTCCCCATGAGCCAGCAATGTGCCCTTCCTCTAGCAGGGTGGTTGGACTAGATGATCTCTGGAGGTCCCTTCCAACCCCTAACATTCTGTGATTCTGTGATTCTGGTTCTGTGAAACGTCATTCGGGATCTTTGGTTAGATAACTTGTCTGTGTTACACAAGAAAACTCTGGTAGAACTGACTGTTGAGCCCAGTCATCATACACATAGAGCCTCAACCATTAGGCCATCATTTTGTGACTGTTTTCAATAGAATCATACAATTGATTCAGGTTAGAAGACACTTTAGGAGATCTCTAGGTCAAGCTCAATGCAGAGCAGGTTGCTCAGGGCCTTGTCCAGTCAGGTCCTGAAAACCTCCAAGGATGGAATATCTCTGGGCAACCTCTTTCAAATGGTAGGTTCCCCCAAAGCCTTCTCAACTCCAGGCTGACCAAGCCCAGCTCCCCCAGCCTCTTCTCACAGGACGAGTGCTCCAGCCCTCAGCATCTCAGTGGCCTCCCCTGAAGTCCCTCCAGTTTGCAAACATCTTTCTTGTACTGGAGAGCTGAAAATTGGATGGAGTATCCTGTATGCAGCGTAATGAGTGCTGAGTAAAAGAAGAACCATTACTTCCCTCAGACTACTGGCTACCCTCATATTAATACAGTTCAGTGTGTTGCTGCCTTTCACAGCTAGCAGGGCACGCTCCTGACTCATGTTTACCCTAGTGTCCATCAGGACCCCAGTGGCATTTTCAGCTACCTAGTCCTCAATGTGTTTAAAAGTGATAGTACCGTGCTTCAGTGACCCCTGAGGGCACAGACACCCGTCCAGAGACTCCTCACAGCACAGCACTGAATTTGCAGCAGAACTGTGCAAGGGGAATAGTGGGTCGTTTTAAGGTGCTGTGTCTGGTGAGTAAGTCCCGTCACCCAGAAGGGTTTATTAGCTTGGGTTTACCATGAGAAAGGCTCAGCTGTTCTGGGCAGTAGCCTGTTTATGCATTGCTCAGGTGTCTCTCTATTTCTGTTTTGGAAGGGAAGACAGTAATCACCAGCTGGATACATAAACAACAATGGGAGGCAGAAAAACCACCCTATAATTTGCTCCATGGTGGAGAAGAAGGTCCAGACTAGGAAAGCCAATGACTGGACTAAGCCAGCGTCCATATCCACTAATCCCTTCTGGTGCTTTCTGAATGATTTGGAGTCTTGCTTGTCACTGCAGGTGATCAACTGGCAGGGTGGATCAAATCAGAATTTTCAGACGCAGTTCCCTCCTCCCCTTCCACAGCCTCTCCATGGCTGGCTGCTCTTGTCAGCACGCCCATTTTGCGCGTGTGCCTGGAGGTGAACGGAGACCACCGCTGAGTGAGCATATAACCTTGTTTACACTATAAATTGGTGGAGCTTGGCTGATTTTCTGTCAAATGCTGCTGGTAGTCAATAGCTCCAGTATACTGAGATGAGCCTAATATCTTAATTCAGTGGCTGAGGAAGCATCTTGACCTTTTGTTGCTAACAAATTAGATACCTCGTGTATTAGGAGGGATCCTTCAGTGATACTGTCTTTTTCTTTTTTTTTTTTCCTCTCCTGTTATTAACTCAAAGCTTGAGACTCTGTGTCTGAATGTTTCTCTTTACCTCTGAGACCTTCTGCATTAATTTCAGTAGAACTGGGCTAGGACTCAGGACATGTGAGATATTGCTTTCTGTACGAGCTGACTTCGGGCAAATCACTTCACATCCTCATATCTCAGTTTCTCAACATGCAAAATGGTGCTGATAATTCCGACCCTGTTTAGAAGCATTTTGAAAGCTAACAGTGAAATATATTGTTATGGATCTGGGCACTACACTTTGCTTTTAGTTCTTCAATTGATTTCAGTTTTGACTTGTTTGTGGGCAATGAGAAAGCATCGGGGACCTCATAAAGTCAATGTGTAAACTGGCAATGAATTTCAGACTCTCCTGGCAGCCTTTATCATGCCTGCCTGGGAATTCCTGCCAGAGAATATAAAGGTTTAAATGAGGTGTAGTTGTGACCATCCTGCAGGAAAGCAAGATGTGTGTGCTGGGAATCAGCCAAAGGTTACTATCCACAGCTAACGCACTTAAGGACATCTCAGCTTTCACTGAGGATTAGAAGCAGGTTTCTCTTGATTCAGTGTATGAGAAAACAGAGGAAGAGTCCCCCAAGAGTGAAATGTTTCCTTTCCTAGGTAGGTCTGTAGTAGTGGACAAAAGCCTGTGGTTTTCCCTGGGTGAACTGATTTTACTTCTGGCTGATTACTTGGTCCTCTCAAGAATCTTTATCAAAGCAACTGTGACTGTTGTTTGCTTAAACTGCAAGATGGTGAGAGCAGACTACAAGGCCCCAAGCTATACCTGTCATTACTGGTAATAGGTTCACTCTAAGAAAGAGTGAATCCTCATTCATTATTGCTGCTTTACTTCAGAATAACTCTAGTGAGATCAATACATTGGTAAATTGATCTCATCTGCATTCTAACCCACGTCTCCTTTTCATTCCGAGCTGTTCCTACATTGTGATTTAGGGAGTATGCTTATTGTGCCTTGCTCAAAGCAATTAAGGATTGGAATTATCCTTAATTTTCAGATACTCAGGCTTCTGAGAAAGACAGTATATTTCTCAGAAAGTCTTGTGGAGAGCTGACATGCAAATCCTCATAAAAATATTTCTCCCATGCCAAAAAAAAAGGCTTTGCAAAAGTGATTAAAATTTTCATACTCACTTTCTAATCCTTTGAATTGTAACAAAGAATGTTGAGTTTGCCTTAATTTCACATTGAAAACCAAAATAAAACATAAACAATTACCAAGTCGTTAAAAAAAGATTTCTAAAGTCCTACTTGCCTTCCTGAGAATAAAATCAAATTAGAGAGAAAGGAGAAAAAGCTACAAAAAGAAAAAGATGTCTGAAAGAAATATGCCAGTGGTTCCCTTAGAAAGAAATAAACAATTGCAAAACTAAGTGAATGTTTTTTGCTTTTAGGAAAGTTTAAAAATATTTCTCATGAAGTGTATTTTTTCCTATGAAACTCAAATATCTGGTTTTCCAGTTCATCTTCTTGAAGGCACCCCAGCATTTGTATTTCAGTCTTAGACCAATATCTATATAGTATTTTCCATGAAAGACAATAATATTTTTCATCCACTAACTTTGAGAAGCAAAGCTCGTCCATTAACTTAATTCTCTCCTTTTAACTATGTTAGCACTTAGGTTATCTCTAAAACTACTAGAAGCGACTTTTCTGATGGGAAAGGCATTTTCCTATTAATGAAGAGAGTTTGCCAAAAGTTTTCCGGTTTACTGAGTGGTAAATTTCTAGAAGTTCAGAAGATGAGTTTTGCATAGGTTTTTTTTTCTATTATTTTAAATATTTGCTTTCACCTTTCCCAGATAAATAATGAGCTTTAATTATAACCTGGGACTGAGTAGTGATACGTCACCTGCTGAGAATGCTACAAACATTTTCAATATTGCATGTGGAGGATGATTCTAAAAGCTGAGCTACGTCAATAGAGAGCGCCTGCCATCTCTGACTGACTTGTTGGGAAATCTGACAGTGACGCTGGTGCCTCCAGCTCCTGCTTTTAATCCTCTACAAAACGTGGAGAAGACATTGATTGTCACATTTACAAAATAAAGTGTCCCACCATTATGCATGTTCGACAGGTAAAGAATATGCTGGGAGTAAAAACCCACGATGGTATTTGAAATATAACAGGTTAGATCCTCAGCACCTGGCAATAGACTGCAGTGAAGTTACACCCACTTGTACCTGCTTCTGTTTTTCTGTGCTATACTATAGGTTTTATAGAAGAAGTCAGCTCTAAGCCTTCCTACCGTGTGCTTTTCTTACATCCACAGAGATCATGCACTGGTTCCTAAAAACTGTCATGCCATATTAAGCCATTGGTCCTTCTGGATCCATATCATGTTTCTGACAAAGGTGAACACCTTGCTCTACAAAGTAAGATTCTCTAGTAAAACATCTGAGCTATATGGAATAATACACAAGGTATAGGGACAGATGGACATTCCTTTGCTGACCACCACGGGTGACTTGTTTACATCTTGAAATGTGAGCTTTTGTTGTCTATCTTATTACAACAGCTTGCATGGCAGTGCATATCATTATTAAGCACTAACTTATCCAACCTCCTTAAAAAATCTGGACATAGTGCTTGACCTAATGATCTCCTGTGGAAGTAAATTCCAGAAGGAGGCTGGAGGCTGCATATAGTACTTATTCTCTCTGCTTCTTCTACATGGACTGCCCTGTCATTTAATCCTCTGTCCTGCTGTCTTTGTGCTATGTAACGTAGTTAAGAGGAGAAACTGTTTAGTACCTATGACCTTCATAATCTGAATATCCTCCCTTCACTTAGTCTCCCCCTCTCCAGGCAAATACATTTAAGCCTCTCTGGTTTTACTAATCTCATCCCAAATATTTTCACTATTTTTATTACCCACACAGCTCCTTATGATCTTTACTGTTTGGTTTCTAGGGGTTTAAGGCCCTGTGGGATCAAAAGAGTAATCTCACCAGCTCAGCTGTCCTCAAAAATATTCTTTAGTCACTTTCTATCAGCTTTCAACTGCAATGCAGTTTTTCAGAGGTTTTTTTTCCATCAAGGGTTCTTGGCAAGTCTTCAGCAGAGCTCACTCCAGTCCTAGCTGTGAGGTGCTGATTGCCTCAGTGCCTCCAAATGGTGGGTGCACCCCAGGAGTGTAGGAACTTCACTCTCCATCCAGAAAGGCAGACCTGTATTATTTAAAAAGAAATATCTCCACAGAAGCCTCTCTATCTCTCATTTTTATCCTCTTAAATCTGAGGCAACAATCTCAACTGACAGCTCAGTTTCAGCTGACAGTTCAGGTTATTTGAAAGAGGGATCTTGATGCTGTTCCCATCGGATGTGTATCCCATCTTGTTCTTCACAACACCTAGACTCAGTGGCCAAGATGGGCAATGATGTATTAAACACGAAGGGAAAGAGTAGAGGGATAGCAGGGGCTATGGACAAACATAGATGAGTCTCATACATGAACCTAAACACAGGTGAACCCAGATGAGTCTCAGGTAATAAAGCATAGAAAAGACTGATGAGAAATGTCTTTGTTAGGACTTACCATTCTAAAGGTCTTTGCTTTCTCCAAGTAGAATAGCTTACTGAAGACATCCTAATCTCACCATCTCTACTTTAAATGTGTTGGGTCTTGCTTTCAAAAGAACTACAAAGATTATCCAGCTGGGAGGTTGTAGCTAGCAGTCAAGTCTTACCTGTTCAGCTGGAGGAAATGGGTGTCTGACTGTCAAAAGCTTAGGGGAGAAGATCAGGCAAGAGCTGATCTCGTCTTCTCCCCTAAAGTCAAACCAGGCTCCTGCCCTGTATGGTATTGAGCTCTGTCTCATTTTGCTGAACGGTTGAGTCACTGGTGTGAGATCTCATCGTACACCCTCAGAGAGCGCATGACCATCTTGCTGTGCTTATCCTATTGCTGCCAGTAATTCTGCTATTGCCCGGGCATACAGTGAATCAGCTAATCCGAAGAGAGCTGCTGCTTAAGGCCTGGTGAACTCCGGGCTTCTCCAAGAGAAAGCTTTTGGCAGCATTCACGCTGCAAAGGCTGGTGCTGTTGCACAGAAGGATTTGTTTGAAAGGTGGCGTTTCTTTTTCTTTTACAAGCCAGGGGAGGCTAATTCATCTTGGCTCACTGCAGCCTTCTGCACCGTCTGTGCTGCCTGCATATTAATCACTTGGTTTTGTATCCCCCTCTTCCATTTCAGAGTTTACTTCTACTTCTGCTTGGGAAGAAGTTTTTCTATTCCTTTTTTCATCCTTGTGCACTAGAAAGGCCATCCTACCCAGCCAGAGCAGGGGTCATCTGAGACTTCGATCTGGCTTCCAGGTTTCCAAGGCCAAGTCAAACTTGTCGTTGGATGAATTATGACTAAAGCTGGACACATTATTATCACTCTGTCATCTGGTCTGAGTGCTAAGTCAGCATGAGGTAATGGCCTTGTAATGGCCCCCAAGTCAGCCAGGTCTCTAGGATGGCTTCACCTAGGCTGTTTTTCCTTTATAGTGAGCTTCCCAATGAAGACCAAAAGGGCTTCTAAACATAAAAAAGGTAGTTCAATTACAATTAATAACAGAGTAGGATAATGAGAAATAAAACAAAATTACAAACACTTTCCCCCCAGCCCCCTTCTTCCCGGGCTTAACTTCACTCCTGACTCTTCTACCTGCTCGCCCTCAAGCAGTGCAGGGGAATGGGGATTGAGTTCAGTCCATAACACTTCATCTCTGCTGCTCCTTCCTCCTCATGCTCTTTCTCTGCTCCAGCACGGGGTCTTTCCCATGGGTCACAGTCTTTCATGAACTGCTCCAGCACGGGTCCTTTCCACAGGATACAGTCCTTCAGGAACAGACTGCTCCAGCGTGGGTCCCCCATGGGGTCACAGGTCTTGTCAGAAAACCTGCTCCTGTGTGGGCTCCTCTCCACAGGCTGCAGCTCCTGCCAGGAGCCTACTCCGATGCGAGATCTCCATGGTTCCTTCAGGACACGTCCACCTGCTCCAGTGTGGGGTCCTCCATGGGCTGCAGTGTGGGTATATGCTCCAACAGGGTCCTCCACGTGCTTCAGGGGGACAATCTGCATCACCATGGTCTTCACCATGGGCTGCAGGGAAATCTCTGCACTAGTGCCTGGAGCAACATCAAAATTAACACCTTTTTTTTTGGTAATTTTATTTATATCACTTTTACTGCTGTGAAATCCTCTTGCAGTGACTAGACCTAAATTGGACTACTGTTCTTTCAATTTTTAAAAGAAACAAATCTGATCAGCATTATCTAGTGCTGTAAAAGCAGTACAGTAGAAATTCTACTGGATTTTGATCCAAAAGATATAATGAATGTACAGATTTCAAATAAGGCTTATGATCTAGAGGATGTAATTTTTTCTAGGCTGTCTGTGGTATTTCTTTTACAGATGGCCAGTAGCTGCTCCTTGATTTGGACGTGCGACCTCCACTCTAACTATAGACAGCTATACTGTCACTGTTGTGTTTCAGATGTCATACAGCACCTGTAGGAACAAATGCATAAAAAAGAAGTTGAATTCATAGGAAAGAAGGCGAAAAGATGAAATTTCACAAATGCATTGCATTGGTTTATTATTTACATTTTCTCAAAATATCTGTCAGTCCAGGAATTTGATCAGGAATGTGCTCCTTAACTTTGTAATTCTTGCTACAGACAGAAGAGCTGACTTTGTAAACTCCATCTTTGCTATTCTATCGTAATTGCAATTTTGTGCTATTACTGGTCATAAAGGCAACACAAGGTGTTTGGTTCTGTAGATACCTGCAGTGACTAATTATCAGTGGAATTTTATGGAAAATCCTTAAAATGCTGGAGGCTGAGCTTTAAGCACAAAATGTGCCTTCAAAAGAAGCATTAATTGGAGTGGATTTAAAGCTTTAGCTTGTAGAACCTAATCAGAAATGACTCAACTTATGTCACTGTCAAGCACAAAATCTACTGAAGTCAATGGATATGAAGGGAAAATTTGTCTGGCTAAATGTATGTCAAGCCAAGAACTTCTAGCAGGACTCAGAGTCTCCTACAGAAAACTAAGGAGTGTACTGTAGCTCTTTAAAAGTTGTAGTGATCCATTCTTTGCATCTGTCCCTGGGTCGCTTCTCCCCTAAATCTTGAAAGTAACAAAACTACTCTTAGCAGTTTCTCCATCTGCTCACAGCAATTTTGTGAGCTGGCATGTACGAATGAATAACGAATCAGACAAGAACAATGTTCCTCTCAGAGCTACAGAAATCGCTCAGCGTGCTTATTTATACTCCATTAACTAAGCATTAAAGCATAAAATGCTGATTCATGATGCTCTCGGAGAAGTAGCCTCAAACCCTTGCACACAGCGTCTCTAGAAACTAGGAAGGTCCTGGTAAGGACATGCTTGCTAGATAGGGGTGTGTGCAAGTAGAATGCTCTGCATTATAAAATAATAGACAATCCAATTCCAGCACCTTCAGCTGGCTTTTGGAATGCAAATTTCAACTGTCAAGTCTTAATTAAAAACTACCAGTCAGCACTATTTAAAAAGTGGAAGAGAACTAAGTGGTAGGTTGTTGCGGAAAATGTGCAAGTTGCATGCTAAAAGAAGTAAGTAAGGTGACAGGTATATAATTATCATCACATCAAGTGAAGGACAAGAAACAGTCTTTGGTTCCTGAAGAGGTGGGGCTTCAGAAGTCTTCAGTGTGGCAAGGGGTTCTTCAGAGAGAGTTAATTTGTCATTCCATTTATTTCAAAGGAGAATCTCCTTCTCTGCCAAACCTCTGTGAGCCTTCAAAAGTGGTGACGTGCTGGGCAAGGTTCATGCATAACGAGGTTAGTGTGAACACAAATGCTTGTGTTTCATGCGTCAGTTAGGGATGACTTTGAGGCCCAAGTTGGGTTCAGGTGTTTGGCAGTTTCTGTTCAGCAGCACATCACAGCTGTGCTGTAATCCCTCATTCAATGGAAAACCAGCAAAGCAATGAATCAAAAGCCCACTGCGGTTGATCATCTCATGGCAAGAATCTTCAGCATCTTCTGCAGGATTTAAACCAGCAAAACAGATCTCCTCTGTATGCTACTAAAAAGTGAAAGTTCTGGGTAAAGGATCATTTTTGCTACCTAAGAAGAAACCACTCAGAAATAATATTCAGTGCTCCTTAAGACTACGATATTAATGCTACAAGCCTTAACAACATCATCCTCTTCCCCACAGCTACACAGAGGGTGACTTTCTGCACAAAGATTTGTTCCGTTTGAACATATTAGTGTGAGGCCACAGCAGTGCTCTGTTTGCCCAGGTTTTACAGGCCAGATCCTCTGACCTTCACCCATTGCTGCAGTTGGTGCGTAAGTGCACGAGGGACAGCGACAGCCTTGTGTCCTGCACCCCAAAGCCACGTGTTTGCAGTCCGTTCTCCCCTGTCTGTCTGTATATTAGGTGCTTGCATGGCACCCCTGGTGTCAGAATGGTTACAGAGTGAAGAAAAGTTGCAAAGAAGAGGTGCCACTGATAATTCTTCAGAAATATTTTGAGAAAACAGTGCCAATTCAGACTTTGAATTTTCTGATTTTGTCAGCTTAAGGCTGCGCGTGAAAAAAAAAGGTAATCTTTTTTTATATTTAACCTGAGAATTTGGCTAAGTATGCTTAACAGTCAAAGCTCAATTTTAGAAATGGCATCATGCTAAACTCTCTCCCCAGTTAGAAAACATTAGCCTTTAAATCTTGGCAGGTTTGGAATCTGGATAATATATAATCAGTACTGAAGAGGAATAGTGTATTAGCTACTCAGACATCTGTCAGGAAAAATCTTTCTTTAGTAATTTTCCACATGCATGTGATCTATACTTGACGCATTTGACTTGACCGATTATTCATAAATAAAAGTAGAGTTATGATACTTAATTATTGTCAGGGCCTTGAGGGCCTTCCTGGGCTTTAATGGCCCTGCCCGCCCCGGGGGCATCCCCCCACCCTGACCACGGCCCAGGACCCCATTTCAGCCCCCTGGGGCCATCAGTCCCTGCCCCAGTGACGCTGTAGGACATTGGTCTCCAGCTCCCCACAGCCCTGCCCTGCCTGGCCATGGGCCCCACCAAGCTGTGGGCCAACATTCCTGTCCCCATGCCCATGCCAGGCCATCTCAGAGCTGTCTCTGACCCTGATTCTCCTCACTGGGCCTGATCTTAGTCCTCTGTTGCCCTCCTACCTGGTGCTGCACAGCCTCTGGCATCCATCAGGGCTGACCCGAGACCAATTCCTTCTCCCCTTGGCCCACTTGGCCCCTGGGACCCCTTGGGGCAGCTGGGCACCTTCCCCACCATGGTTGTCACACTCAGCTCCCGGTCTCCATCCCTTAGGGAACAGCTGGATCCTGCTGCTCCCTGACAATTACAGTGCAACACGAATGCTTCAATCCTTCATTAAATCAAATTCAGTTTTCTATATGCTCAGATTGTATTTGAGGGAAAAAAAAAAAAAAGAGGGAGATAAAATGGAGGCTACTGCAATTCCTATCTCCACACGTTTGTTGGTTTTACTTACTCCAAGATCTTTGGGACAGTGAGGATTGTGTGGGTTGCCTTGGGAAAGATGATTCAAGTTGAAATAAAACTGCTTGGATGGAATTAATGTTGTCTCTTCTTTAGCATAAGTTTGGACTGTTTATGGTGACTGATCTTTTCTTGTCGCTGTCAACACGAGTGCAATGATTTCAGAACTCTCATAAATGAAAATAAATGAAATTCCACAAAAGGTTGTATGCAAATACTGTCCTACAGGGTGGTAAGTAGCACTGAATTCCCACTTGTCAGAAAGGTAAATAAAATCAGTGAGCTTTTAACAGATACATTATTTCATTATGTGACAGTTAAAGCACAGTGTGAAATCTAAACAGAAATCAGACATGGCACCTGCCAATGATCGTTGAGCTGTGTGTTTTTTCAAGCTCATGATTTAAAGTCTTAAGAACTGGGATAATAGTTCTTCAAGTTTTTAAAGTATTTTTTCTCTGAAAATCCCCTGAGAAACTAAGATCTGCAATTGTTTTTGATTGCTCAAATCCTCCATGCTGTGTCTTGGTTTCCTGAGGTGTCGGTTGCTATATTGTAAAAGCATTGGAAAGGCTTCCTCTGAACTTCATGGTACCTCTTTCTCCTCTTTCATTTGATGTCTTAACCTGTGCTGTTCCCTGATGGCTTCAAAAAAACTGACAGATCACTGTTTAGCTCAGGTCCCTGCTGGCCAAATCGTTGTCATTTTGTGCAGATTGTGTTGATCAGTGGGGTTCCAGTGACATGACATGCTGTTAAATCAGACCCAAATTTCAGCAGGTACCCACAAATTTCTGTTCCTTTCCACCATTTATAATGGGAGCGACTAGTTTAGGTGGACTCGCCATTGTAGACCTCTGAAGTTAGATGAGGTGAATCCAACACTCACTTTTCTTCTACTCTCCTTCTGTCTTTATTCTCTGCTCTCCCAGCACCAATGCCAGTATCTTTCAGCTAAGCAGACATCCTTGACCTGAACCTCCTCTGTGGACGTAAAAGAGACTTTGTTGGAACAGCCTTCTAACGGCACTCTGCATAACCAAAAAAGGGAGCAGGGTCTCTTTCTTGTCCACGTTCTGACTTGCAATATTCCATATATTTTAGTTGTTATTGTTACTGTAGCATTGGAATAAGCTAGAATTTAGTCATTCATGATTAAAGTTCTGCTGATAATACGTCTCCAGTCATTCATTGTTTGTTGCTTAAAAAAACTCTCTGTAAAAGTATCATTTAGTTTCTATCATTTCAGCAAGTTGGGTAAAAAGAATGAATCCATAAATGTTAGGTCCTACCTACACTTAGCTCACACTTAAGCTCCCCCCCCCCCCCCCCCCCAAGATTGTAGAATATTTTCAAAGTAATCCATTTTCCTGAACTCCTAAACTTCCAGTTAGATACCTAGAAAGAGTACAACATACTCTAGATGTTATGAGAAGACTGGGCTGTTTTCTACCTAATTTACATATTGTGATAACTTCTTTTCACTGAATTTTTGGAAAGTGTCTGGCAGTGGTGGGTGGCACTGAACTGAATTACTCATTCACTTAGATGATATGACAATGAAGATGACTAAAGTGGGACTACTAGGGACTACTAGGGAAGATGGTCACAACATAGCCCTTTGTCCTCATATGCTGGTAGGAGCAGGCTTTTTAGATCCATGTCAAGACTATCGGTAGCCTCTACTGAAAAAATGAATAAGAAGAAAAAATAACTCATTCCAAAGATTATTAAAGCACTTTTTCCTTATATTGAACTGCTACAGAAAAGTGAATGGTAAGTTTCTAAGTCAGAAAGACTTAGTCAGCAGACTTTTTGACCAATATCTGAATTATGGAGGTCTGTAGTGTTGCACCTTGAGGCAAGCAGTACCTCTGAGGAAATGGCATGCACCAGGAGGGGCTGCAGCTGGCAGAATGGTTCAGCATGTCTGTGGCTCATCTCCTTGGGAGTTTGAAAGCTGGGGATCCCCGTGAGTGGCTTTGTAATACAAGCAGTCATTTACTCAGGGAGAAGGAAATTGCCTACACTAACCATGACTGATGTTCTCCTGGACAGGCTCTTCTTCACCTCCTGAAAGTCTAAAAAAATATGTATTTTAGTTAGCAAATGACTTGAGGAAGAGCTGATGCAAGGCTATGTCATTTCTAGTAAAGAAAATATACCTAGGACTGCTTTTTGATACTGATGTGGAACAGCCCACATCTGTACCATGTATGCTCTTCCTCTCCAAAACAGGGTGCCCACAAACAATTGCCCATCTGAACCTTGTCCAGAAATTATTTTTGATGAACTCAGTTGACATGGAACAAAAACATGCCCAGAAAAGTATTCGCTCTGTAAGCAAGATGAGTTCTTGTGCCTGGGAATGTCTCCTAACATAATTTCATTAATTAAAATAGCTGTAACTACAACATATTTTTACAGACAATGGATCTCAACCTCACTTTCTGAAGAGGAGTTGTCTGGTTTTGTCTCTTGTTTCAGAACACCAACATTTTGGAAAGAGAGCCTTTTTTTTGTCTGTGTTTGTGCAGATGCTACTATGTGGGGTCCTGGTCAGTGATGGGGACTCCTGGGAGCTACCAAATTCTATGGATAATAATCCAAGAAGTATTTCCGGTAGAAGAGGCAGTGTGGATTTCCTGAAACAACCTTACTCACCTGCTAACCTTCTTATGAGAAAGAAACTTATGGGTTCAGATTTGTCCTTGGAAAGTTTATTTGCTTCTGCAAAGAATGAAAGAGAAAAAAAAAAGAAAAAGAGGCTTAGTTTTAATGACCAGTTTGTCGTTATTTCCAGCCCTCTGCAAAAACAAATTAGGATCTGTACTTTTACTGTTTCCCTCCCATGGAGAAGAGAAATATTTAGTTCTATAAATATTTGGTCTGGGCTCAGCCACCTGGAAAAGCTTGTAGAGGAGGAAATAAACTCCAAGAGGCCAGATCTTCTCTTGGTATCTGGTTCACCATATTGGACACAGAAATATTGGGGCAGATTTCCCAGGAAAGCTCAGGGAACATTAGTACCAGCTGGTGTGGTATGTGCTGCCACACTGTATGATACAGCTCTGTTAGGGAGCCTGCACCTGCCTCTGTGTGCAGCCGGGTTTGCGGGTGGGATTCATCTCACCCCAGCGTAGGTGTCCACATGTTTGGTCTCTGCGGCAGAGACAAGTCACCCCAGCTTCCATTTACAGCCAATGGGGAGTAACAGGCATTTTAGAATACGATTCATCTGATTTGTTTCAAATGTCTACTCAGAATGAGAGTAATTTCACTCTAGAAAAAACTGTTTTTCTCTGTTTATTACAAAGAAAACCTAGAGTGACCAGTTCATATATGGACGTCTCTCCTTCATCTGTTGAATGCCATCCTGTTTCATAAGAAATACTTTAGATGCTGCCATCAAGCTTCTACTGTGGTGACCTCGCTGAGTTTTTTAAGTTGATTTACTATCCAGGACTGGGTGGCAGGTTAATATTTATGGTTGTCTGTATGACAATCTCTTGTCTGGGAATTCAAGAAAAAACAAGGATGTGACATTACTTTTCAAAGTACCGGCTGTAGGGATAAATTAGAGAGTCATATTAATGCATCACATCAATCCCATGGCCACATGCGAATGGTATGACCCTTGGGCCGAAGCTGGCACAAGAAAAAATGTTTATTTCTCTGTAAAGGATATGCAAGTCTTGTATTCCTGCAGGATGAAGTTTCTTGATAGAAGTTGGGACAGAGGCCTTGCTCTCTCAAGGCAAATGTCCATCCTGAAAAAGCATTTCCCATTCAATGAGTTCAGCTCCTCACTGGTCCCTGTTGCCGAGGTGGCTTGAAGCCACGAGGAAACTATGTCATGTTATTCAGAGCAGAGCTGGCTGAATATGTTTGGGCTGCATAATTTACTCAGAGCATTCTGCAGTCATATTTGAATGCATTATTCACTGGGTTTCCCCTTGCTCCCATCATTCATCCAGTTCACGAAGTGAATAATTTGGGATTATATAGTACAGTGCAATGTTTTGTCAACATATTTCGGAGAATATTTCATGTAAAATCATTGTATGTTATTTGCTCAGATTTAAGAAACACACCAGGAAAGAAAGAAAGAAGAAAAGCTGATATAAGGTTTTCCTGCTGCTTAAATACTAAGGATGAAGGGTAACTGATGGAAAGGAAAGAAAGCCCAGCTTCATTACCTGTGCCAAGACAGAGTCTTCTTCCTGTCATGACAATATGCCAGCATTTAGTCAGGAGACAGAGTACATACTAGTGTGGTGTTAAGTAGCGTTCTGTCTGTAGGTTTATTGAGAAAAGGAAGTTTATTGATATCTGATCAACATTGGACTTTCTCCCATATTTAAATGGATGTTCAGGATTAGCTGTGGCAGAGCTCACGCTCCCTGGTGAACCCTGAGGTGATTCATCTTAACGTTTTTGGCATGTGCAGTGTTCTGTCCTTAGCACATAAAATATACCTATAGGCTTCATGAGGAAAGAGATGGCCAGATTTTAAAGCCTCTGAGGTTTTATAGTGGACTTTGGCTTTGGTCCTAAAACAAATAAGCTTGAGGTAGGACTAGAGGAGCATCTGTTGCGTGCAGTGCGACACTGGGGTGGGAGGAGGCAGGCGGAGGACCGAGAGATCTTCCTGAAAGGCATCACCGCTGGTTTTCCTCTTTTGTGTGCTGCTGGGGGAGCAGTTTAACAAGCAAAACATGCAGGCAAACAGTGCAGCAGATGGTGCAACCTACTATTGAGGAAACATTTCAAAGGGTAACAAAATATGGTTGAAACCAGCTTACAGTTTACACACTGAATGGAAAACCGAACATGCTGTTTTCAGCAGGCTGTAGCTGTTTTCATTTGTTGATGCCAAGTGCTTTGGGGAGCCGCAGCTCCAAAGTGGTTAGTGCAGCAGCAGGAATCCCTGTAACTGCACAAACTTGACTCAGCTGGGTAGGTGGGGTAGGACTGCGTTCTTACCTGCAGACGGGCTTCAGCGCGAGCAGAGGGATCCCTCAAGGATACTTCCACTGCAGTTTCCTGGAGTACGTTTTCTTTCTCTCCATCTTTCTATGTGCCACTAATAACTTCTAAACTCAGGAGATTTTGATAGATATACATAAATGGTATGGAAGATCTCATAAAAGAAAAAAAAAAAAAAAAGAATCCAAGAGAAGTTGTAGTTTCCCAAGAAATCATACAGCATTTGGCTAAATTATGAAGTCTTTATTCACTCTAAACATTGGGTGTGGATAAAGGAGAGGCAAACACGGATCATTAAGCACACATACAGAGCATCAGGAGCAGGTAGGAGCAAAATCAGAATGGACAATGCAAAATGAACTGGAGCTAGCAAGAGAAACTGGAGGTAACAAGAAATAATTCCTTGACTGGATTAGTAGCAATAGAAGGCCCAGAGGAAAGTGTTAGACATTTATTCAGTGCAGAGGAATAGCTATCACTAAATTGTGTAAGGAAAACTGGAAAGGTAAAGGATGGGGTTTTTTCTCTCTTCATTATAAAGGTTACTTATGACAAGTGGCAAACTCATTATTAGCAACAATGGATAACAACTCAACCCAGAACAGAAACAGACAATCTCTGACAGTATTTGGGTTTTCAGTTTGTCTGGGCCTTCTGATCCTGCTCTCACTATGGGCTGAAGCAGTCTCAGAAACTTTAGCAGTTGTCTTTGAGAACTTGTAGAGGACATATAAGGTATTGCTGGACTGGAAAGGAGCAATCTTAATGTGTAACTGTATAAAGGGAGGAAAAAATGAAGTCAACTTCACTTCAAATCCTAGAAAAAATCTAAAACAAACAGCCAGAAGTGACTTGCAAGCACTTGGAAGATAACAAGCAGGAGAGTAGCAGCAAAGATGAATTTGTCAAGGAGAAGGTATCTTGTCAAATCAACCTAATTTTCTTTTATGAAAGAGTAAGGGGTCATGTAGACAAAGAAGCAGCAATAATCATATATCTTATTTTCACTAAGGCTTTTGACATTGCCTTACACTGCATTCTTGTAAGCAAACTGAGGAGATGTATCAAAAGTAAAATTACTGTGGAGAAGAGCGTAGAGTGGCACGTAACCAGGTAAAGTTATCACTTGTTCCCTGTGCAACTGCAAGCATAGTTCTCTTCACTCTGATTTGTTAATGGCATAAATTACAGTCAAATCAAGGCTGTGCTTATTACATCCACAGATGACATCAAGCTTATAGGAACTGTAAGTATGGCAGAGGGCAAGAGTAAAATTCAAGATGATCTTAACAAATCAGAGAATCAGTGTGAAAGAAACCAGGAAACAGGCAGAAATATGCCACCATTTCTTAACAGAATTTTGATGAAAAGTAATTAATAACAATAAAACTTCACTCTTTAAAATTGACCAGAGGCTGAAAACTATGGCGAAAGGGACAGCTGCAATAGTGAATGGGGATCAGGTGAAATTAGAAGAATGGAAATACTGAAAGGCATAGAGAGAGAGAAAGATGAGAATTCTGAAATCATCCAGAAATGCTAGCTATAAATAAACACTAGCAAAAATATAAACAGTGTATTCTCAAAAGGAAATGAATGCTGAAACCCATCAAGCATAGGTTTAAGTGTCAGTAGTCACATTTTAAAGTAGAGGAATGGATTAAATGACACTGTTAAGTCTGGCCAAATTCCTTCCATATTTTCTATTTATTTTATAGGGTTTATTTATTGAAATTGTATATATTTATTTATTCTATTGAATTTTGTAGAATGATCTGTAAAGTACATGGGAACTGCTGGATCTTAGTCTAGTGTGGTTTCAGTCATCTGATGCTATTTAAAACAAGTGTTTATTTTGACAATTTTAAGAGAATTACTGTGCCTATTTTATATTGACAGATTCTCACAGGGCAGAATGTCACTAATTGAATCTAATGAATATGGCTGGAGACTTATGGTAGACTGGAGGCAATAGATAAAACAACAGATACACATCAAGACTTCTGTGGATATTAACAGCAGGAATATGTCCATCAACAGAAAATTGCATCATGGCTACAATTTGCATATGCAAATACCAGGAGCTTTGGAGAACTGAGATAATAACAGCAGGCATGCACTCTAGGAGAGCATGATCTTACGGGTTTATGGACAAATTACTTATATGGCAAGAGAGGCAGAAAACATAATGAGACAAAAAATGTGTAGCAACTTTGAATGCTCAGAAGGATACGACAGGAACTGTTATATCAGTTTTATTCTGGATCCCTCATTGAAAGAGTTGTGTATGACTTGCACATTGATAAAATTGTCCTAAGAATGTGATTAAAGGACTGTTGGTGTTTCATCCCTAAGACGTATGTTGCTAGAAAAGAAAATAAATATACAGACTTCCTTTCTATTGATGATAACATTTTGGAGTGAAAAGAGCTTGTTGTTACCCACTTCTGTTACCAGAGTCTATCAGAGTTTAGACTTCCACAGGGGTAGGATATAGTTAATATTCGTTAATGTTTAGTTATCCTCCTCAATATTTCTACTTACAGACTGATTTTTTAGCTTGATGGATGAAGGGATCATTATGAAGTCATCAGGAAGAGATCATGACCAGGAGGGATCATTAAAGTCATCTTGTGTTGGGTGCTTTGCCATTTATTGAGTTGAGTAACCTCTGTTGAGAGAGGAGAAAAGAGCTGAAAATGCCATGATTACCTCTAAACAGCTAAATGAGAAAGGCACAAGGACTAAACCCCGCCCTGCATGTCGGCGATCAGGGACTGGTTCAGGTCCACACAGTTTTATGATAGTCCTACAGGGCAGACAGGCTAGGTTTCTGCTGTTAAGGGGATGTTACACACCCCTTGGCCATGGGTCTCCTCTGGGGCCCATGTGCGTGTCTCAGTCTCCTCAGACACTAACAAACTACATTAAGAAGAGCTAAAAATGAACTTTTTAATGATTTTTTTTCTTTTAGCAGAATATGACTGCGTGAGGCTTGATGTTACTTGGGAATGCTGGGTTCCTAATTAAGGGATTTCTGTTCATAGCAGTTTGTTTCTTCTGCTCTCTGTATGTGCCTTTTTCAACCACAGGAAAAAAAATTAAAGGAAAATGCATTCACATAAGGTGATTATTCCTCAATTCTAAGAGGAAAAAATATCCAAAGTTTTGTGTGTAATGAAGTTTTTTATAACTACTTCAGAGGGTTGTTTGTTTGTTTGTTTCTGGAAACATGTCACTCAAGTCCTTGTTACCCTTTTTGTGTGCAATACAATACCGCACAGTTTAACCGTTCAGCCTTGGGACTGAAGAGACAGTGGCTGTTAAAAGGTAGGAGCTTGTTTCGAAAATAAATAAGGCCATGCACCAGGCTATCCAATAACAAGAAAGAACAGCTAGACCATGAAATAGCCATAGGAAAAAAAAGTCAGTAGAAAGTGTAGTACTGTGAAAAAACATTAACTTTGATAAGAATATTATACATGGAGGGCACTTCAGATTTACTGAATATAATGAAATGTAGTAGTGAAGGAGAGATAGACCTTTCAGAGAAAACGATGTTGTTCATAAAGATTGTTTTGTTAATAAACACGGAAATAAAACAGACCAGTGTGAGTGGCCTGTTATAAAAGGTTATAAATAAGACCAGGAGAAAGAAACAAGTTTTTTGGAAGCCTAAAATATCAGAAAGGAAACATAATAACAATCCATTGCTCAAGGCAATCCTGAGAGGAATGCTTAAATCAATCTTTTATCTTGAAAGGGAAGAGAAAAACTTTTAAACTAAAACTGAGTATTTCCTTAAGTGGCAGAATGGATTGTTCTGAAGGCCTGATTCTGATGCACACCTACTACAGATGATAAATATGACTCGCTGAGCCTCCTAGGTACACCTGCAACGCAAGCAGCAATGAAAAAATTATTGTGAATGCGACAAGTTCTCAGAACACCAACTTAGTATTTGTCAGAAAACACCTCGGGAGAACAGCTCATTGAATTTTGATACACTGCAGACCCATGTGAATCCTATTCCTGATTCTGGACAGGCCAAAATGACAGTATTTGGTCCCTGCCTACTGCTTCCCCATAAATAGAGTTGGGATTTTCACAGTTCCTTAGTGGCTCACGCTCAATATTAAATTGACATATCATGTGCTAAAACCACTTCCCAGGACAAAGCACATAATACTCAGACTTGCTATTCTAAGGTTTTTCCCTTAAATCGAAGCTCAAGCCTGTTTTACAGGAGCTGTAGAGCACCTGTTGTTTTTAAAGCGCTGTGCTGAAGACCGAGGATACAGAGCAGACAACCAGAAGGGTCAAACAGATTCTGCAGCAGGGAACATATTTTTGTGTCCATGCCTCAGACAGACTCCAGACATCAGATATCTGTAAGATTAACTCCAGACACTGAAGAGCTCCTAAGCCTGTGATTTGTCTGTAGGAAAGATACTGGAAATTTTGGTAAGAGCTGGGAATTAAGCAGCATTTCAGAAATGTTTAATATGTTAAAGAATAGGCTTGAGTTCAAAAGTGGGCAACTGCTTCAGAGGAACTCAAGTTCTTTGAGACCATTTCTGAGTAAAGAGACAAGGGTAAAACAGAGACGTAATTTATTCAGATTTCAGTAAAAGGGTTGGTATTTGAATAGATAAAAGATTTCAGCACCCTCCCCCTAAGCTAATATTTTTGTGAAAGAAACAATTGACAATAGGACTCTTCAAAAATCTAAAGAGAGAGAAAACCGACATTTTTAGAGGACTATAAGGAGGTTCACAAGGAAGATTTAGAAGGGTGAGCAGTGGTACATGCGCACAGTCCAATGCTAGTCACTCTTCCAGGTTTTACGTGTAGATATTGTAAGCATTTTCTTAGGGAAGAAGATAATATGTAGCAGTGAAATCGGTGGCACCTCCACATGGCATCCTCTTCGGAGGCTGAAGGACTAACTGAGCCTCCGAGCTGCAATAATGGTGGCCATGGCCCAGCCACCTGTGTACCCTGTACACCAATGCCTTCCCGGCCTTACCTTCCTGACTGGTGGAGGACCATCCCAACAGTGGAGTTAAGGAGAAAGGAGCGGGAAGAGATGCATCTTAACTATTTTATCTTTATCCTTGAGGCTGCAAAGTTAATTTTTGCCTACGCTAGTGAGAAGTCTTAAACCATTTGTAGTTTTGCTTATGCCCTGCTCTGACCAGAACATCACTGAGCAATGTAGTGCCAAGGCCAGGATAACAAGATCCGGAGAAAGTCAGGATACATTTGCTGAGATTCTGCAACACAGTGAGGTTGACTGCCCAATGCAAACCCTGAGTTAGTGGTAACACGAACGCAGTCTCAGCACTCCTACCTGCATACCATGATGAGTCGCAATCTGAGCAATACAAGACACCAGTTCTGGATATCTCATTCTGAGTTGGAGACAAAACCCTAGCCTAGCTGGTAGTTAGCATAAGATCAAGAAACCTAAATTTACATGTCCCCCATGTAGGGATATACACTTGGCTAAACTCTCCAGTTGGTATGGTCAATGGAAGTCTTGATTCAGTTGTCTGCACACAGGCATATAATACCAGTTGAAGCACACTAAGGGTATCAGCTGGCCTCCGTGTTTTACTCCACAATGACAGATGTCTCCCATAGATCTTGTGTCATAGCTGCTAGGATTGTACAGATGTTTGCAAGCCTCTATGGAGGGTTAAATAGCACTAGGAACATATGTTTAGGCAGTTGTTTTGCATCTCTAGTCAATACAATAAATAGAGTCTAGAAAGTGATTCATCTGTCTGATCAAGTGTCAGTGTCTATATTGATGGTAGTTGGAGCTTACATGGAGACTCCAATGCTGCAGAAATCTGAAGTCAACTGTCTGTATCTGGCATTGAATCTCATCCCTAAAGTTACATGAGATTAATTTCTTCCAAGGAGATGAGAATTCAAATCTCTCCTCAGCTTTGGCACTGACTGAGGTCAGCAATACCAAGAGTGTAAATTTGGCTGTTCTTGAGCAAAAGGCTTCTGACAAAAGCTCTTTAGCATGTGCAAAAAGTCAATATGTTATATGACCCACTGAAGCTGATGTTTAAGAGCTGGCCTGATTAAAGTTATAGTTACATCAGGAGCTCTGGCTGGAACAGGTTTACTATGCAATAATAACTACACACTCAAGAGAATGACAAGAGGGTATCTAGAGAGACTGGGAGTTTCTTAATAGGTTTATGCTATTCTTATGAAAGATACAAAATATTGTTATTATGTAAGTTTTAAAACTAATTATTTTGTTAAATCTTGTCATATTCAAGTTTTGTTGGACGTACTGTCCTGAAAATCTACCCTTTATTTTATAATAAATTACTATAAAGACACATACTCATATTATTTTATATTTAAAATTCACTGTTTTGCAGAAATTTGTCTTGCCAATGCTACAGAGGGGTTACAATGGGAGATCCTGTCCTTTCGCATAGCATACATTACTACTGACTGTGTTACTTCATGTAAGTGTTTTGGATGCGTTCAGTGATCCCTTATAGATCTTTTGTGATATATTGAGAACTTCAAGAAATTACTCTTCCAAAATAACTATGGTTTTGTTTTTTCATAACTATGTTCTTGTTTTTTTCATAGATTAGGATAAAAAAAAGAGAATGGAAAGTAGACTGGTGCGATGCTGCAACAGAGGGAGCAACTCTAGAAAGCACTGGAGCAGATGAATATGTGGGAGGCACTAAGAGATTAAATAAATAATAAGACTTAGTATTTGAAGAGAATAAAACAGAAGAGAGCTTATGAAGAAGACCAGCTTACTGTTGCCTATGGATAATATGCTAAAAACCATCTGCAAATGATGGCAAAAGATAGTAGAAATAGAAAGAAAGAAGAGAGACTCATGTGTCAGCTTCCTGGAGGCTCAAGTCTGGAATACAAATCATCAAACCATCTCTGGCTAAACAATAAGGCACTACTAATTAAATCCAGTTCTAAGACCTGACCCTACAGACATTGCTCAAACACCACTCCCACTGAAGTTAATCAGAGTGCTGACCAAATAATCACGCAGCCCTGGGCCTTCAGAGGGACTACGCTGTGTGCCAAGGCCCAACCTCACCTGACCTGTTTGCCCAACCGGAGTTCCTCAAAAGTGTCCTTAGACAAATCCTTGAGTCTGTTTTGTCATTGACTCTCTTCAGCCCAAGAAGTTCTACCCCAGGTTTGCCAAGATGTGCAATGTTCATGACTGTCTGTGCGGCTCACATGCTGTCATCTCAAGTACCCAATAAATGTCTGAAAAGAAGATAGTGGGAGTGCACATGAAGAGAGGTTGAGGCAGGTATTTTGAGGGACTGCAAGGGAGTGACATGAATAGGAAAAAAAAAAAAATGTGTACAATAGATGCTCATGCCTGAGCCCTGTGTTTGCCCCCGTAAGAAGATAATGCCATTCCTGCCTGACGTCTCATGTCTGTCCTGGTGGGGAGGTGGTTCAGGCCATCAGCACAACAAATAGTTTATACCTCCTCAGGTGAAAATGTGGCCTGAGAGCTTGATCTGAAGTAATGATTCCCCTGAGTGCACAGATTCTTTTAATCATCATTAGGAAAGTACCTCTCCTTTCCAAAGTACTATTTTTATAGCCTTAGGAGAGAGTTGTTTTGCTTACAAAACATTCAGTGAACATTGTCTGACAGTTTCAAAACAAAACAAGCTTAGGAAAAAAATTGTTAAAGTGTATCACCATCAATTTTAAAAACCAATACATTTTTCCTGGTCTCCAGCTCAAGTGCATTTATCCCGCTGAGGGATTACTTTTATTTTTCAGCTGTGACTCACTGAATGTATGACAGAGTCTTGTTTCAACAAATTTATTGAGGCTGAAGAAGATGTTAAAAACAGACAGGCACCTGGAAATGCCAAAAGTGGGAAAAAGAGCAAATACAATTTATTTCAAGAGGAGCCATGGCATAGTCCCCGATTCCCCTTGTGTATAAAACAAATATAATCGTTCTCCTACTCCTCTACTTCCCCCTTCTTAAACTTTCATATGAGCTCAGAGGATAACGTTTATTTATCAATCTGGTAATAACATTAATATCCCCGAAATGCATTTTTGAGAAAACTGGCAGGAGACATCATTAGCCTTCTGATACACTGATTAAGCTATTAGCTTTCCAGAGCCATACTCCCTAACTGTAACATTTGCATATGGCTAAACTAATCAGGGGGGAGAGGAGTTTGCATCTAACCAGACAGGAAATTTATAGGTTTTAATTTCCTGGCATCCGTATCACTAGCTATTGTGATAAAACATTTGGCAGAAATACAAGGAGTGCCCTTTGAAACAAAATTAGTGTAGCCTACCCTCTGGATGCAGATGAAGTTTTGGTATGCTGTGCTAACCTGTGTGAATGTTTTGCCTGACGATTTTAATGTTGGATCCAGATACGCAATAGATGAAATTGGGAATTCTGTGGTGGCCAAAAGTTCTGATGCAACAAAGCCCTTAAGTACGTGAGTAATCCAGTCTTCCTACAATAATGCGTTTAAGTACATATTTAACTCTTATTGTTTTCAGTGGGATTTAGCCACATGCTTAAAGTTAAGCACATATTTATACGCTCTGCTGAACCACAGATGCATTGTATGAATTGTCCAAACCTCTTTATTCATGGGAACTGAGGATGCTCAATATCTTAACATTTAGTCTCTTAGTAAAACATCTGTCCTTTACCTGTTTATGCATATGCCTGCATTGCAACCTCCTACCTGTACAGCTATTAGAAACAGGCATGTGATGAGGTGTGATCTTTGGCCAAGGCAACAAAACCCCTTAATGTAGTTGTAGTTATATTGACAAAAATGTCCTTTTTTTTACCCATGTAGCTTATTTCAGTAGCAGAAAGCAGAATAAAGCAGCCAACATTCAGATTTGCCAATATACCTTAGTACATGTTAGAAGGGTTTTGTGGCCATCATGCGCCAAGGTCTTTATGATCAATAAAGTGATTTTAAGTGGGGAATTAGCTTCCACAGTTTCAGGTTTTAAAATATTTTGGGAGACAATGGAGCAGCTAACTAAGGGAGAGAAGAATATTCTAGGTTATTAGATGAATACTCAATGTTCTTTAAAACTGTGACGCTGGTTCTGTGTTCAGAAATAATTCTGGATGAACTGTGCTGAGGCTAAAGAGATCTGGAAAGCTAATTGGTACAACTAAGTGGTCAAGAAAAATTAAGGGTGGTTTTAAATATCAACCTGGAGGGGGAAGATTGCATCAATTACGTGTTTACTGTCTAATATGTGTATTAGGTGGGTGAAGAATTACTGCTACCTCTTTATACTTAACAAAGGAGTAAACCTGAAAGTCATTACTGAGTTCGCTAGAAAAACCTACTTCGAATAATAACTGGAGAATCATCTCACTGAGCTTGATGCCTTCAGAAGTTAGGCACCTGTTCCTAACTGGTTATCTACAATTCCTCTAAGGTCAGTAGTGAGTGCAATGAGAAAACCTCTCCTGGAAATAAGTCATCCTGTGGCAGACAACTCTTGAGAGGTGGCATGAATAGTCATATGAAAATGCCAGTCTCTCTTGGTTGAACATAGAGGAAACAGAAGTGCTTGCTTTAACTTGAAGCCTAGCTTTTAGAAATATACATGTCCACCACATTCATTTTCAGTCTATTTTAGAGTCTTTGAGATCTGGGTGTTCAAAATCACCTAGTGGGGTGAAATCTCAGCAGGTGAGCAGGGTGGGGAGCAGAAACCAGAGCTTTCTAAGGTGCTCCTCAGTCTTGCACAATATACGGAATAAGTCTCTGGGATGTCCTGTGGGATGCACCTGCCACATACTACTGACACAGCCAATAGCCCCAGAATAATGAAAAGGAAGATGTTTCAGCCTTTTTTGGATCTGGGGAAAGATACATTCCAGGAATTACCTTCAGGGCAAAGGGATTTATAGAAATAAGGTGTTTACTGTAGATAGATATATTTTGCATTGGAGGCATATTTTCCTCATTATATTCAAATATTTATTAATAGGTCTGATGAATGCTTTAACTCAGCTAGATTTTACTGACATACCCAGGAGCACTGTGCCCTGCTGCTACCATCTGTGCCATAGAGTCAGCATCGCTGCCATAAGATAACTTCATTGAAAAGTCATGTGACATAGAAAAAAATGGGATCAAAACCTTTGGATTTATTACTATTTTTATTAGCTTTGTAGGCGAGAATTCTTCATTAGATTTTCTTCCTCTACTGGTACCACAGAGAAATTTGAAAAGGATCTGAAGACAAAAGAAAGGAAACCTAGGTTAGACTGCATTATATACAGGAAATAAATCCATATTCCTAAAATACTGCTATTCTTGTTCCAGCATCAGAGTTACTTTCCATGAAAGTCTCCTTTTTTTTTGAGATCACTGCATCCTGTGACCCCATATTAATTAATGCTGCATCAAAGATGGACCAGAATAGAAAGGAAGAAGTTTGGGGCTATTTTGGATCTGATGAAATATGATATCCTGGAAATTGCCTTCACAGTAAAAGGATTTCTAGAAATAAGGGGTTATTCTGTATATATACTTTGCATTGGAGGCATATTTTCCAGGCACCTTGCCTGGTTATACTAAATATTTATTAATAGGCTTGATAAATTCTTTCTGTCAGCTAGGTTTTATTTCCTTTCTGCTGTATCACAGCCTCTGGCAGGAAAAACTCAAAACTCAGCCAAGCGCAGAGCACCCTTCTCTCTATCTTAGGTCAAGGCCCTGATTCTGGTTTCATCAATGAAACCTTCATGGAGGGAAGGTTGATAGAGTTGTTTGAAATTCCCTCTCGTGTCAGTGGAAGAAGAACGAGGCCTTGGTGTCACGTCTGTCCCCTGAGGAAGGGTGGTCTCCAGATGGCCGTGCAGATGGTACGTTACACTTGCCACTGGCATCCCGTCCACAGAGCTGCCTGATGGGCTTTCTGCGGGGTGCTGGCAGACAGCTCGTCTGGGCGTGATGCAACGTGTGATTTCATCTGAACAGGCTACATACATGGAGACAAACCATTTCAGGGGTGTGAGCTTTGACAGCACCCTGAATGGGTGCTCGTTTTTGTTGTCTGTGCAGCCTTCACGCTAGTCACGAAGATGTCCTTGATACTGTCCCTGCAGATATCTCCAGAGGACTTGTCTCAGCTCAGCATGTACAGGGTGGATACATCAGTTTATAGTTTGGCCTATTTTTCCTAATCAAAAGTAGTTTGATACAAGTCTCTCCAAGTTCTTAGTCTCAGTAGTCATGCTTTTTTATATTAATTTGGAATGCATGCTTCCATAATGAGTTGGACGCTAATGGTGATTTTTCTCATTAATGATCTGGATTTGGATCTGATTAGGAGAAGAGAATTTCAGAACAATGTCAATGCAGTGCATTCAAAAGCTTTGCTTAAGAAAGTCAAAAAAAGGTGTTTAGAGGATACGGTCACCCATTTTTTTTAAAAGAAAGTTTTTTCACAAACCTTTCTTTTCTTTGCTGTGCTTTTTATTGTGTTTTTTTGTTGTTGTTTCAGAAAGGTGCTTTTTCATCATAGTAATGGGAATGGTAAAAGAATGATTGGAATTGTTTTTCTGGCAATCAAAAGGTAGTTATAACACTATGATTCAAACAGCTGCATCATATTCAAATGTCATTTAGGCAACACTATTAAGTCAGTTTTTATAATAGCTCAAGGGGGTAGAGTATCATGGAGTAATTCAGTCACTAAGAACAGGGTTCTTAACTCTTGTAAGAGCAAATCTCTAGTATTGATCTCTAGACCAAGAGGCAAACAACAAAAAGACAGAGCAATCATCATGCAGCATGGAATATTTCCAGGGCTGCCGCATGGACCTTTCAAGGTACAACACGAGTATTTATATTTGAAGGAATAGCTCATATTGTGTCAGACCTATAGCTGAAATCAATAGGAATCTTCTCCATGTAGATCTTTAACGCGTAGTGCATCTGGTCGATGTCAAATAGTGCTGCATATTTTAACAGAGGCTTGGAAGTCAGGACATCTGAATTCTGGTTCTGCTTAAATTTCTGTCTCCTTGGATAGTACTCTATATGTCATGCATAATTTTCTTATCTATAAGAGTTGATTAGACCTGGGAGTCCAAGGGCATGAGCAACTTTCAGAGTCCTGCAATACATTCTGTCTCCATTTATCATGCTGACTTTAGGTGCTTGGGTGAATAATTGTCTATACACTGAGGATGAGTACCATTTTCCCATTGCACTACTAAAAAGAGCCTGGTTTGGTTGCTTAAATACAGGCACCAGTGCCATTTGTGAGACTCTGAGATATCCCAGACAGCTGCATGTGAATGGCAGATGAGGCCTGGGGAAGACCATGTCCTTCTGGAGCAACAGGTGGAGACCAGGCAAGATTCCTTGGGGTATGTCAAACAACATGAAACACTTTTATGTTAGGGAAGCCGAATCAAGTCCTGAATAACTAACTGAAGGGGATTAGTACCGCCTAAATTTAGTTGGCTGAAAGTTAATTATGTAGCCTGAATTAGTAGTTCAAATTCCTGAAGAAGACAGAAATACCTTACACTATGATTCATTCCACCTCTTTCAGCTCCATTGCAGAACAAGATGAATCTCCTCCTGGAGTAGCCTATGTCTTCAGAAGAGCACTGACAGTCATCAGCATTGTTTTGATATCTGGCCAACTGGGGCTGAACTCACTTGCCCACACATCTGCTGAGATTTAGGAGGCACCAGTGTATCCTTCTTCGCCTTCAGCTATCAGTCTATTAGGGCACAGATCTCTTCTGGCTCCTGTGACATTTCTGCCAGCCCCATGCAGAAGCCTTTGATACCCTAGGACCCTTCATATGTTACTAGATGACTACGCATGGACAACTGTACCTGCCTCCTGATGTTTGGGGAGCTATATCCCACTTCTGCTTTCTGATTTAAAGGACTTACTATAAAACCCCTCATTTTCAGAGGATTAGCACCGGATATCAAGGAGGAAAAACAGATATTCAGCAGATTTGAAAGTCATAGTATTTTGTTTAGGTTTAAGTACTTAAATCTCTACATGTCTGGTGAAAAGTGAGAGGATTGTTTATAGTGACAACCCTGAAAATGTGTACAATTTGTACAGTTCAACATTCCCAGAGGAAGCTTCCCTGTTCCTCTGGAATTGCTTTCTATGCCAAGAAATACTTTAACAGGGTATTTTGTCACTCTAAATTGTCATCACTGTACTGGTAGTAGAAACTAATTAATTAATTGGGATAATTAAAGGTGCACTTGGGCTATAAATGAACATTTTAATGAATATAGGAGTATATTATTGATTTAGGGACTAAATTTTCTGCTGGATGACTGGGTTTAAGAGAGCAGAGAGAACAAACAGTGGGAAAGAGAGGATGGAAGCATTAACATCCCTTTTACAGATTCAGTGAGGTTTCTCTGTGAAAGCATCAGTTATGAGCTCTGTTTCAGAACCACTCTTTGGATTTTTTGTTCGTTTGTTTGTTTTCAGCGAAAAAGTCTGTCCTAAAGCTAGGCCTCCGTTTGTTCTGCATTCCCATCTAGACTTAGCTGAGCATGTGTGGGACACAACAACCCCAGGCAACGCTACAGGCTTGGGGGGGAGTGGCTGGAAAGCTGCCCAGAGGAAAAGGACCTGGGGGTGTTGGTTGACGGCCGGCTGAATATGAGCCAGCAGTGTGCCCAGGTGGCCAAGAAGGCCAACGGCATCCTGGCCTGTATCAGCAATAGTGTGGCCAGCAGGAGTAGGGAGGTGATTGTCCCCCTGTACTCGGCCCTGGTGAGGCCGCACCTCAAGTGCTGGGTTCAGTTTTGGGCCCCTCACTACAAGAAAGACATTGAGGTGCTGGAGCGTGTCCAGAGAAGGGCAACGAGGCTGGTGAAGGGTCTAGAACACAAGTCCTATGAGGAGCGGCTGAGGGAACTGGGGATGTTTAGCCTGGAGAAAAGGAGGCTGAGGGGAGACCTTCTTGCTCTCTACAACTACCTGAAAGGAGGTTGTAGAGAGATGGGGGTCAGACTCTTCTCCCTAGTAACAGACGACAGAACAAGAGGAAATGGCCTCAAGTTGCGCCAGGGGAGGTTTAGATTGGACATTCGTAAAAATTTCTTCACCGAAAGGGTTGTCGGGCATTGGAACAGGCTGCCCAGGGAGGTGGTGGAGTCCCCATCCCTGGAGGTATTCAAAAGACGTTTAGATGAGACCCTAAGGGATATGGTTTAGTGGGGGACTTGGCAGTGATAGGTTAATGGTTGGACCCAATGATCTTGGAGGTCTCTTCCAACTAGAACAATTCTATGATTCTATGATTCTATGATTTTAACAGGGTTGGTAATCAGCAGAGCTGGGTGACATGCCAGTTTTTGACTTCACGGATTAACCTTGCAGACTTTTTCTCTTGAACTTTGTTCTCCCTGCCCTGACTTGCTCTAACCATATGTTTTATGATGAGCAGTAATAGCAATTGGACCCTGACACACAATTACTGCAGATGGCTTGAGACTTTACTGATGTCCCTGTCCACTCCATCTCTGTACCAGGGATTTCTCTTTGAACACATGCTGGTGCTTTAGCTACTATAGATAAACTCATTTTAGCTTGAATTCTTGAACTTCCAGTGAAAGATTGGAATAAAGTAAATGTCACTTGTGTCTTCAAGAAAGGCAAAAATGATGATCCAGGAAACTACAGGCTAGTCAGCCTCACCTAGAACCCTGGGAAGGTGATGGAGCAAATAATCCTGGAAATGATAGCAGAGCAGAGCAGAGCAGAGCAGAGCAGAGAAGAGAAGAGAAGAGAAGAGAAGAGAATATTTCAGTTGGAACGGACCTACAATGATCATCTAGTCCATCTGCCTGACTAATTCAGGGCTGACCAAAAGTTAAAGCATGTTGTTAAGGGCATTGTCCAAATGCCTGTTAAACATTGACACGCTTGGGGCATCAACCACCTCTCTAGGAGGCCTGTTCCAGTGTTTGGCCACCCTCTCGCTAAAGAAATGCTTCCTAATGCCAAGTCTGAACCTCCTCTGGGGCAGCTTTGAACCATTCCCACGCATCCTGTCACTGGATATCAGGGAGATCAGCACCTCCCTCTCCACTTCCCCCCCTCAGGAAGCTGTAGAGATTTCCAAATGCATGGAGGACAAGGTGGTGATTTAGAGTAGTCAGCATGTATTTATGAAGAGAAAATCATTCCTGAGCAACCTGACAGCCTTCCATGATGAGATGACTAGCTGGGTGGATGAGGAGAGAGCAGCTGATATTCTTTATCTTGACTTTAGCAAGGTTTTCAACACTTTCTCCCACAACATCCTCATTGACAAACTGATGAAGAACAGACTAAATAAGTACGCAGTGAGTTGGACTGAAAAATGGCAGGTCTGCTGGGCTTAAAGCATTATGATCAGTTGCACAAAGTCCACCTGGAGGCCAGTCACTAGTTGTGTACCCCAAGGCTAGATAATGGTGCCAATACTGCTTAACATCTTCATTAAAGACCTAGATGATGGGACAGAGTGCACTCTCAGCAGGCTTGCAAATGATGCAAAACTGGGAAGAGTGGGTGATACACCAGATGGTTGCACTGCCTTTCAGAGGACCTGGCAGGCTGGAGAATTTGGCTGAAAAGATCATCATGGAATTCAACAGTGGGAAATGCCAAGTCTGGCACCTGGGGAGGAATAATCCCAGGCACCAACAGGCTGGCACCAACCAACTGGAAAGCAGCTTTACTGAGGAGGACCTAGGCATCCTGGTGGACAAGTTGACCATGAGCCAGCAATGTGCCCTCATGGCTAAGAAGGTCCACAGCCTCCTGGTCTGCAGTAGGCAGAGTGTTGGCAGAATGTCGGGCAAGGTCATAAATCCTTCAGATTGTCAGTTAGAGCCCTCAGATTCATTGATCAAGTAGTGCCAGACATTATAACCAATTACATGTATTTTGTGATTTCATCATTTCATGAATTTCCACCAATCAGCGGAGTGCTGAGGTCAGTGTGCAGCTTGGAGGACAAAGGTGTTTATAAGAACTTGAAATAATCAGATTCTCCTAGTAACACAACTTTTCCAGTGGTGCAAATTGTTAGTAGTAACAAATTTGTTCTTAATTATTGTACAGGAGAAAATTAAGGTTCTATTATGAGATTAGTATCCATATGACTAAGTGAAGATCTAGGTACTGAATTGCATTTACCTTTCAATAATTTTTAAAAATTTTATAACTAGCACTTTTCCAATAGTTAATTTAAAGAGATCTGACTTATTATCACAAATATTTTCCTCTGTCTCTTGTGCTAAATTTCTGTGCACATGGTAGGTAGTTTGCTTAAGTAACAAATGTTAAGCAAATATCATAGGACATTCTCAATCACTGAGTTTTTATTCAGGAATTTTCCCATCAGAAATCTTAAGCTTAACCTTTGAAGGAACAGAATATAACATACAACCTATAAACCAGTTTTAATTCTTGATACTCAACAACAAAATGAATAATTACCAAATTACCTACAGATTAGAAGTTACCACAGAAATGACGCTGAAAATAAACTGTAAATATTGATTTTTTAAAAGATAATTTGTAAATAGGAAGAAAGAAGAGCAGATGTATCCTCTTTTTGTCTTTTACCCTGTCTGCAATCCTGACGTATCAGTCATCTCTCAGAGCATAGATGGAACTTTGTTCTTTCTCTGCCTCATGTCTGCATTGCAATTAAACAGGTGACAGATGAGCTTAACTTCACGTAATTTAGAAGTTTACAGTGTCAGCGTCATATCTGACTTGGCCTTATAACCTGTCTTAAGTAATCACATGAGAAAAAATAGGCATTTATGGGATATGATTCGTCTCACCTTAAGGTAGATGATACCTAAGAGAAGTTGGAGGACTTTTATTCTAAAAGTGCATCTTTCTCTCAGTTGACCACTCAGATATGGATGTCAACATTGTTGATACCTAAAACCAGGTGCAATGAATCCCAGATCTTAGGACTTGATTCAGTTGTCCAGCCATGGTGCCAAGTGGCCTTTGAGATGCTGTAGGTTCCCCTGCAATTTCAACTTTCTCCTCTCAAACAGCACAGTGTCCTATGTCATATCTGATACTCTCTTGTGGATGCACTGGATATGTCTGTAAATTGAAAAGGACAATAGGAACGTATATTTATGCTATTGAATGGAATTCTAGGAGTCTAGCTGTCCACAAGGGTATACCCCACAAGGGTATTCCTGCTCATGGACAGGTTTCTAAAGTTAGGTACCTTTCAGACAGAGTTTGAAAACTGTGTAACTTTGTAGATTTAAAGTTTATTGAGACCTCCAGAATTAGGTGCCCTGTAACTGTCTCTCTGTAACCCTCCTGTGAACTAGTCGTTGTTTCTATCAATGAAGATTATTGCATGGGTAGGGAAAGAGCACGGCAGCAACCTTTACATGAAACAAATGCTTTCTTTTTCCTGTTAAACACAGCTTTGGGAATGGGAAAAAGGAATAACCCAAAAAACTGGAAGGGGAGAACAATCTCCCTTTCAAAATCACAGATGTTGAGGTGCTTTTTTTTTTTACTACGTCTAAATAGGCTGCAGTCTGATGTTCAAGGCAAGTTGTTTCAAAGAAAACCACCTGTGCAAATTATATACTGAATTGGTAAAGACAGCTGTGATGCTGCTAATTTTCAGGGTGTAACTCTACTGCCAAAACAGAGGTGTGAGTCCCCATAAAAAATTCAGGAAGCTCCATAGATAGCGATCCCAGCGTGAGGGTGCTGTGACAGAACAGGGGCCGGAATGACAGCCGTGCAAAGTGCACCGTGGCTACCCCAGGAGCCTCGCAGCAAACTGAAACCGTGTGTTTGCTGCCGAGCTGATGGGAAAAGTGACTGGCTTTAAGCTGCATGGATGTGTTTGATAAACTGATTACACTGTGAGGATCTGGCGGCATGGGGGAGACTTCTAAATAAGCTGAATGCTCTGAAAATGAAGGATGCTTGCCTCTCTACCCAGGACTGTAGGTTTGCAGCTGCCTTTACAGGTGCTGAATACAGTTCCCCAAGATAGATTCATTTGCATCCTCGGAAATAAAACCCTAAGAGCACTTAGACACTGTTTTTTAAACATTTCAGCAGCTGATGATAGAAAGTACAGGTTTCTTCTGACTTGTAATATTTTTACTGTCATCTCCTCTAAAGAAAGCAATATCTACTGCTTTTGGGAATCTCTCCCCAAAAAGAGGTCTTAGTATGACTTGACAGTGTGATACCCTTCCAATCTGATGTTTTAAACCTGGGATATGTTTCGTGAGTCACAGCCAGTTGAAAAGCAAGACGCCTTTTGCACTTAATCTTGACGAATCAACATCAACTGCAAGGTAGAGATTACATAGCTTGAGTGAGGATATTCTAGAGGGTTTTTTAGCTGAGGTCTATTTTAGACAAGCAGCTGTCAATCTGGAAACTGGCTCATGTGTACCACGGCAATGAGTCTAGATGGTTGGTAGAGTACAACCTGAACGCAATACCCATGTGTAGCAGGGGTAAAATCGACGCTAAGAACAGGACTGAGGTAAATTATGGTGGATAATGGTAGATTAGCTGAAAGAGCATAGATTAGCAGATACGTCAGTGATGAATGGAATTAAAATGCTTGTAAACCAATTTACATAGCACAGCTGCTGAACACAGCACCTGTTCAAAGTGGTTGTAAGACGCTAATAGATGTAGTAAGTGCAGAACTTTTGTCTGGTGAATTTTCTGTACACTCTGAACAAGTGCCCATAGGATGTGAAGTAAATTGCGAATCCTGTGCATAGATACGAATGTTCGCTTTGATTATGAAAAGTATAAAAATAATGAATATTTCTTTTAGTGTTAATGAATATTTTCATTCAGTTCCATAAAAAAAAAGATAAATAGTAGGACACAGACCTACTGTGAAACTTTAGATAATATTAATAGTTTAGTTTCTGTCAGGAAAAATGATAGTAGGAGGCAGATACTAGACTCTTCCACAGAGCATTTAAGTATTATCCAGTGAGGTTACTTCTTCATAACTGAATCCAACAATGTTCCCTAATATTGTGTGCACCCTGGATTGATCCGACTACCATAACGGAGATACAAGAATTTCCTTTTCTGCTTTGCTTCTCCTCTCTGGTGCCTTGGTTTCTACAAAAAGAAAATTCAAGGAGGCAGGTCAGGTCTGATTGATAGGAAAAATATGCTGCAGCAGAACTAGAAATTCAGGACATGCCTTGGCACACGAGTCTGGAGATGGTCTGAACTGCCCTCTGGAAGAGCTTCTCTTTCTCTGTTCACTAGAGAGAAAGCCTGGCTTCCCAGCTTAGCTATCAGAAGGTGGATGCCCAGACTTAGGCTGTGTGACTACCCCTACAAACACGCAGTTTTGCTGAGGGTTGTACAGTCCCATGGAAGATGATGGAACTGCAGTGGCGTAAGGAAAGGAGAAGAGACCTAAATATTCTACCTGTAAGAATGCACGAGGGTTTTTTGAAAATCAAGCTGGATACGCTATCCTGTTAACAAAAAGCCAAGGTGTAAATATTAAATAAACAAATAAATAAAGCAGCATTTCTACTGTTAACAGAGCAAATATACGCCCCACAAGTTGGAAAAATACACTTTATTGGTGCTACTTATCTCAGCTTCCTATGATTTTGATTCCTTCACTGGTATGGTCAAAAGCCATATTGGTGGAGCTGATATGGCCGAGTTGAGTATTGGCACACTGCTTGACATCCCTACTAACAAATGCTGTTATTCTACATTATCAGGACAAAATATGTCAGTAGGTGTTATGTTGATTGCAGATGGCTTTTCCAAACAAATATATGAAGTTTACTAGCAGTTCTCCAGCCTTCTGTAACTCTGCTTTATTTAAAAATATTTCTCTCTGTTAAAATTTTAGCGGGAGTTTTCTTCATATTACCTTTGCACATAGGCTTCCAGCCACTGCTTTGAAGAGCTGGGGGAAGTACACTCATCTCACCTGATCCTGTTCCAGTACAGAGCCTGAGAGGTCTCGGAAACGGATTTTTGTGTTTGCATTTTTTGGAAATTTTTGCAGTTTCTGTAACCTTGAGTTTGACATTTCCTACATCTAAAAGTCAGAAGGGACCATTACAATATGTCTTAGGGACATGGTTTAGTGGTGGACTTGGTAGTGATAGGTTAATGTGTGGACTTGATGATCTTGGAGGTCTCTTCCAACCAAAACAATTCTATGATTCTATGATTCTATGATAATATTTAGTCTGATCTTGCAGCTTTTTGCCAGCTTCAACCTATTTATTAAACTAGTTAGACTTTCTCTAACTTCTCCTGATAAGATCCTAACTCTCCAGTAAAGTCTTAAGAGCGTTTAGGCAATCACATTAACCAGTGTTATCACCAGCCCTTTGCTGCCAGAAGCAGCCAGAGGCAGCAAACGTACTTTCACATTTGTGAATGCATTTTTTGACAAACTTAAGGAGCCATCTATGGTTCTTAAAGCTCTCCACTGACATTCAGGATAGATATTGTCTACAGAGAAAAAATGCAGATGAATGGAATTTTTCAACCTCACAGTATCGTTTACTGTCTTTTTTGAATCTTCTGTCTTCATGCTGACTGTGTGTCACTCAGGCAGCTGTTCACATTGAAAAGCCAGTGAGTTGTTGCCTAGATCTTTGAATACCCTTAAGTAAAAACTGTAGTATGAGACGTAGACATGATGAAATCACTATAACTTAAAAAATAACTGTGAATCTTTTAAAACTGTGCTAATGCTTATGACACTCCTCTTGGTCTTGGCAAACGCGAGATAATTCAACTTTCAGTGAAAGAGCACCATGCTACATTTATCGTGGCTGCAGAGCTTGCATGGAGGCGGCCAGTGAAGCTGAGAAGCAGCATGGTAACTTCTTAAGAAGCTGGAAGATGATTGTGCACAGTTTGCAGAGGAGATGTAAATGGATAAGAATGGGTCAGTGTAGTTTGGGATTACTCTAGAAATCTCTGAGATAAATCACTTCTGAGAGGGGAATATCTTGAAAGGTGCATGAGATAATGATTAAGGAACCTAGGCAGCATGTTTTTCCCTTAATGCCATTAGGTGAGCATCACAGCCTTCTCCTTTGTCTGCATGATTGCAGGCCATTGAAGTCCACTCACCTCTGGAGATGTGAACACTCATTGTCTTCAAACTCCTATTTGTCTTCTCCATCCTGACTAGTTTTAACAAACCTTTTTGTCCAAATCAAGAGACTTCTTTTTAACCTGTGGCCTGCACTTCTGTTCGCCACTGAGGGAAGGGCTGCAACCTTGCTACCCGCAGCTGTGCTAACATATCCTTGATCAGTCATCTTCTCACTGGATCAGCTCAAAGCTTCCGACACATCTTGGCTTTTAATTAAATTAAAATGGGAGGAAAAAGTTCCCCTTTTATGCGTGTGCTCCGAAAGGAACAATATCTTGCAAGTGAAGCGCACACAATGATCCTGTCTATTTACAAGTCTGAGAATTAGATGAAAATAGAAAAAAGGAAACTTTGTTCTGATCAGAACGACAGTTTGATATGAAACAAAAAGGGTGGCTTTCTAAAACATTTCAAAAGATAGGCTTTTCTGAAGATGTGTTTGTAATAGAAATTCCCAGCCTACTTCCAGGGCTTTATACAAGCCAAGTAAGAAAAATGGAATTAGTTGTAGGACCTGAATCAGAATCTCGGATCCAGAGAGTAATGAAAGTTGAACACGTTTTGCAGTTTTCTGTGTAAAATTAAAAAAAAAAAAAAGGCATGGAGATCAACGTATCCCCTTTAAAGACAGGACTCTGCTGCACATTCAGTCACGTTCCTCCAAAGGGAGGACTGGTTTTCTTTCTCTGACAGTCACTCATGGACACAAAAATCAGACTTAAATGAGCCACACAAAAGTCTTTTCACAATTTTTTCCTGTCCTTCACACACTGAGTTCTCAGCATCTGGCAGGGCATTCACAGGTGTGTGCAGTGGCTACTGAAGTTGGATTCATAACTGGGGGAATCTTCTTTTTTATACCCCATAGGCCCAGCAGTGAAGATACAGGTTAGAAATGCACCTTGAGAAATAAATATCCTCCTTCCGACTACTTTTCCTGTGTCTCATTCATAACAAAGCTACCTAGTATCACGCCAATGTTTTCTTATCAATGGTACAGCCCAGATAAGCTTCACATAAACAACAGCATCCACCACGCTATTGGTGATTAAAACCAATCTGGGGTCTCACAGATGATATATTTCAATTTAATTACATTTTCTGATAGTGAATATGACTCCTACCTCTGAACAAATGAAAAAACGATGTGATGCCATATTCTGCTGCCTGGCAGAACACAGTTTGACACAGACAGGCATAAAACCTTAATTCAGGAGCTGCAGTTGATTAGCATCAATACTACCGCTTACTCATCATTCAACAGCCAAGACTGGGGTGGAAAGCTGAAAGTTGTCACCTAAAGCAGGAAGAGATAACAAACTGACAGGCAGTACGTTTTGAATAGATAAACAATTGGCCCAGATATTTCTTTCTTTTTCTCAGTGAAATGGGTGAAAAACAAGATCAACAATGAAAGTTACGTGGGACTTGCATCACTGCAAACAGTCGAGAATCACCCTGACGCCAAGTCTGCAGGCCTGACAACGCTCAGAGTGCCTACTGAAAGCTATTGCTATCATCTGACATATGTTGCTATAAGTGCTAATTAAATCTCAGGGCTGTGTTCTATTATTAAAACAAGAGTTCTTAGTAGCTACTAAACAGAGCTGCCTCCCCGCAGTAGCAGAGCTATCAGCTGCCTGGGTTTCCCTGATATGTCTTCCTTTTCTGTCCTTGGGGCACCATCTAAGCAGATTTTTGAACAAGTGCAGCCCGTCTCTGGGGTTTGGGGATTTCCAGCAGAAGCTTTGCAAGGGGCAGGCTTGGCAGGCTGCAGCGGGCAAAGGCAGGGCAGCAGTGAGCGCGGGCAGGCAACGGGAGAAGGGAGGAGGAGGAGACGTGCATGCAGCGTTAGATCTGAAGTGCTGGCAGCTGCTGTGCTTGGCCCGGGTCCACAGAGCCGCAGATGTGAGCAAGGCTGGGGCTGGGGGGAGCAGGGCTTGGGGCAGAGCGAGGGGGGGTGCGGTATAGGAAGGTATTTGGGTCAGGGTGGTGGGAGCAGGGGGGAGAAGGGGTATTATGCTACTGAGGAGGGTGTAGGGGTTATGCTACTGAGGGTTGGACAGGGAAGGTATTTGGGTTGGTGGTGGATGTTTTGGGACAAATGAGGATGGGGGTACTGGGGCTCTGGGTTGGATTTGGAAAGTGTGGGAAGCTCTGAGGCAGGAAGCCTGGGACCTGGGCATTTTGGGACAAGAGAGATTTGATGTGGCGCTGTGGGTAGGAGTGATGCTCCATAGGTGAAGAGGAGTGTGATGTGGCAGCGTTTGCTTGGACACAGTGATTTTGGTTTGAACATGATTCATCAGTTCCTTTTCAGGAGAGGGCACTGGACAGTAATGCACTCCTCCTACCCCCTGCTTCTTTTAGATACTTTTCTCTATTTTTCACTTATTTTGAAATGTGTTTGCGTTAATCAGGTTGCACTGTAAGATCTGACTGTACCTCTCCCCAAGAGAGACGGCTTAATTGTGTATGGGGCAAATGGGAGAGAAAAAGAACTACAGATAATGAAATGCCCCCCCCCAACCTCTTTTCAGTGATTAATGTTCATATTACTAGCTTTTAACCATGTTCATTGTCCTAATGCAAGGACTGCAATGCCAGCGCGAAGTAGATGTCTTTTGCACAACTGCATAAGCGTGCATATAACCTATCCTAAATGAGCATGATGTACGCATAGCAGCTGCCATGCTCTGCTACTCATCACATCGTTTATCCCCACTGTATACAGAGGGAGTCTTTAGCACCTAGAGTTCCTACCCTAGATGCTTAAATTTAGATGGGATCAGTGTTCCTGGTGTCTGCCTCTTTCTGCATATCATTCTCAACCAGAGTATTTTAGGAGCATCCAGAGCTGGCTAAATGTTGTCCTTGTCTACAGCATCTTTTGCACACAAAGTCAAACTCAGTCCATGTGCCTGCCCAAAGCTGGTGGACCTAATGCTTATAGTCCAGTGTTGGAAATCTGAAACCCAACTTCTCTGCTAGTAGAGTAGGAAGAAAACTTCCCATCCTTTACAGATAACTGGCAAAAATTTCCAAGTATACTAAATATGAACTTTGCGAAAGTCTGTGCCTCCTAGGACAACGACCCTACATTGTCCTCTGCCAGAAAAGTATCTCACACTGCTTGCATTGCCCTGAAATGGAGGAGATAGGGAAGCTTTTTTTTTTCCCCCAATTCATTTATACATTGCCGCTAACAGGATGCCATTTACTGTGACACTTAAAAGATTACTTCTCTTTTTTTTTTCCAGTGGATCAGCTAAACAATTGTAGAGGGAATATACTGTAAATATACACACAGTTTAAAAAGGAAGAAATTCAGTAAGACAAATGCTGGAGAAAATGCAGTACGGTACTCTAGTCTGTCCACACACAAGCATCTGTGGACGGATACAGAAACATACAACAATTCCCATTCTCTATGTACAAGCTCTGCTCTCCAATTTTAATAAAAAACTAAAACCTTTCATGGTGAGTCCTACATAGCCAAAAAAGATGATGTAATCCTGGAATGGTAGGAGTCAGCATGAGGTCACAGGCGGAAGATTGAAAATGTCTGTGCACGCGCCAGCCCGCTGTTATCCCAGGCAGCCATACTGCGGAATTTCATATACAAGCTCATTGTACCCTACCTCAAAAGCATGTCGGTTTTTAGCTCCTCTGACAAAAATGTTCCACAGCTTCACCCCTTTCGTTAGCAGAAAATATCTTCTAGTTCTCAACCTGAATGTATTGCTGGCTAGTTTGTGCCCATTTGCCTTGTGCCAAACTCACAACTAATTTATTAAGAGATTTTAACCTCCTGCTTCTCCTCTTTTTCCAGCTGCAGTATTCCTGGCCATTTAAAAATCGATAGTTACCTTCCTTCCTCCCCACCCTAATTACGAGAATGCTACATAAATTGCAATACAAATCAAGATTTTTTTTTCAGGTATATCGCAGCATTTTGTCCTTCCTTTCTTCTAGTTTCTTTCTCATCTGAGTTAGTGAGATATATTCAGGGTATGTTTCCAAGCTTTTCTTAGAAACTTAAAAGAAAGAGGAAGGCAGTGAGACTCCCTGCACTCACGTGACTCCTCATGGACTCTTCCTGGCATTGATCTTTAAAGAAATATGATGTTTGATTATTTGCACAGATTTCATAAGACTAATAATGTTAGAATGAGTTGAGCTGAGTGACACAAAGGGCAAATCTGGAGAAGTCTGGAGGAATTCACTGTAGAAGATTCATTTTACAGTCATGCTTTGTCTTCAAAAATTGGTTGTTTTCAGTAAGAACTTGAGTGTTTTCATATAGCAGCAAAGCATGTTAATGGCAGGCTAGACATAGCCAAGATGAAACCTCTAGTTCTGTAGAGATATCATTTTTTTTCTTTTCTTTCTTTTGTAATTTAGGTTTCACTCAAGTATCCTGACCCTGTGTCCCACAGCATTCTCAAAACTGAAAAGCAACTGAAAAGTAAACCTCGCTGTTACAGGTCAGGTCTACACATAGGTCCCAGCTTTTAGTTTTCAGTGTTTTGTAACCAGGTCATCTTTGCCGTGACTTCAACAATAGTTTCTTTGAAATCTTGCCTTGAATCCACTAAAAGTTCCTCAAATCTGAGCCACTTTGTACTCAATATTTCTGGCTCATTGCACTCACATTTTTTGATGACACTTTCTTTGGTAGGACATTTCAGACTGGCTGAATGGGAACATATTATTATTATTATTATTATTATTATTATTATTATTTTTACTACTACTACTATTACTACTATTACTATTACTATTATTATTTCATTTTTATGAAGCAGTCTGTACAATTGTGGTACCTCCTTAAAGTCAAAGAACTTGACAGAAAGGCAAGTGCTGGAGATGGGATGAAAGAATTGTGATGCATGTCCTACGTACAATAATCTTCTTGTTACTCCAAATCTCTGCAGCCATAAAACAGTCCTCTTAAGAAAGTTACATGGAAACAATGAGGAAAAAAAGCCAATGTTCCTTCTGCCCCCTACTCTGCAAAAAAAAAGAGAAGGATTAGAGTGAAGAAAAAAAGCAACTTACTTTCCTTCTATCCTTATATTTTGAACAAAATACACATATGCATGCACTCACATATCGAGAAATCCTGATTTCCTGGCTGATATCCTTCTTAGGCTTGAAGAATTAGCCTCACAAAATGTTTAAGCTACAGCAAGGGTAAAATAATCCCCGCATGAACAGAGCAGCCCATGGGAAGAAGGACTGAAACAATAGCCTGCATGTAACAGCTTTGAGCAACTACACACAAAACCAGTCGGCTGCCCTGGAGAAAACTCACGCTGGACTGGAACCAAGCATAAAAAACATGAGGTTTCAGACAATGCACCTTGGTTTGACGTGTTGCACTGTATGATAAAATATTTTTTTTCTCCTCTCCTCAGCATATTTAGAAGGTTTCTATAGTATCCATTTTATTGCCTCCATGGTGTGAATTAATGACAGGCCAAGATTTGCGCCTGTACCACTTTTTTAGGCCCTCAGGGCCAACCACAAATGTGCAGCAAATATGATGTCAGACACTTTGGACTAAATGAGCATTTATTATGCAGTCATGTGGACATGTGCAATGGGGTGCTGTTCAGTCTCCTTGTATTTGTACTGTAGAGTCCTCCACAGAAGCATTCATGGGAGCGTTAAGGGCTGCCAGGGGATCTTGGTTGCCTTTCATTATGGCACAGATTTTAAGCATTCAGGAATATTTCTAAACAGAAGTTATCACTCTCAAAATGCACATTGCACACACCGATAAAAGTGAGAGTTTGAATCCTACCGTCTAATTTCTATGTCTCTCTTTAACGTGTTGAAGGCATGCTGTGGCCAACAAGATTACAGAGAAGAGCAAGAGGACCTCTCAGTCCACTCCCCTGCAGGATAATAAAGTGACAGGGAGAAAATTTAGAACATTTTTTATTTTTATTTTATCTTTATATTGTGTCTCTTTTGGTGCAAGTCTCTGCTTTAATAAAAATGTATAAGAAATATAGCTTTATGCTTCAGGGTACTAGACTTCCACGGATTGTCTCAGGCTTGAGGGAGTCTTTCTGTGTTAGGCACATGTCTCACCAATTGCCCTTTACGGGATTCTTCCTGGAGTTACCTTTAAAAGTTTCTGGTCACCAGAAGAGACAAAATAGAGGCCTAAACGTACCATCTATTTTGCCCAAACCAGTAATTTTGATCTTCAGTCATTGTCAGTTATTTTTGCCATTTATGTACATGTGTCTGTAAGGAACAACGGTTCAATATTTATCTCTAGCTCTTTGTCTCTACATCAATATCTGTATATCTTGGGTGATTTCATTTAGCCCTTAGTATGTGCAAGCTAATAGGCAACTATTTAGCTCCACTCTGTAAAATGGAAGTGTTGGAAAGGTTACTTTGGTAGAGCCAGGTTAAAGTCAAACAACCATCTGTGCCTCTGGCGTAAGTGATTTACAGCTTACTGCAGTATTAGCGTGAGGCAGTCTGTGTCTTTTACCCAGTAGATGAGTTGTTGTTTTTTAAAGCTTGACAGCCCCTTCTTTTAGACAAAAGTTCACAGGTTTTACTTGGAAATTTAACTTTTTTTGTTCAGCCACAGTGTATCCTGCTTTGTCAGTGTATTGCAATTTATGCTAACTAAAAAAATGAATAATAAAACCTTGACATTTTTCTCCAAAGCACAGCAACATTAAAGGTCACATTTTCAAAAGGACCTGTAAAACTCTCCTAACAAATTATGCTTGAGTATTTAAGTGTGCAAACTTTTTTTCTAGAGTGCATAGAATGAAGAATGAATGCAATTCTGGTAGTGTGTTTCAAAATTTGGCAATGAAGCTGAATTAATGGAATTAGGATAATTTTTCAAAAGAACATATGTCATGTAGGCGCCTAGATTTTATTTTTCAGGTTTTAGGTGGAAAATCCCCAAGGTACTTACAAACATATAGCCTTTATCATGGGAAATAAGGAAAGTGGCAGTCAAATTTCCATTGTTATTCCTTGGTTTTATTAAAATAATATACTGGGACTTCCACAATACAGGAAATTTTTTGCATTATTTAATCACACTGTCAGTCCATCACAAAGAGCTCTCTGGACTGAGAGATGAAATAAAATGTGGGAGGGGAAACAGAGGGTTAGAGAGGTGAAAAGAGAGCCTGAAGATCACACAGATGGTCAGGCACAGTACTTTCCTTTGAACTGTCCATTAGATCTTTCTTGCTGTACAGATGATGCTCTCTCTTTCTTCAGATATCCCATACAAACCGAGAGAACAAAACCCTATTGATCAGCCTACTATTGAAAAATAGACAGAGAGGAGAGCTGTATTTGTAATTAGCCAGCCAAATTCTATTTGAGTAATCTTTAAATTTATTTTTAGAGCAATAAAAAAATCACACACTCTGAAACCTTTCTTGACAAAAATACTCAAAAATTGCTATTTTGACAGGTGGGGTTATGGTCATTTATATCTTATGCTTACAGATAGGCTCAGCTTGCTAAAGATAACTATTGTGAGAAACATGCTGACAAAATAAACCTAACAAAGAGTTTCCAGAATATAGCCCTAGGTTTTATTCTAAAGGGCTTGTCTATTGGGGTAACAAAAAAGGGTATTACTTTGCACTGATTTTGCTCAAGGTCTATGGGGACTTCTGTTACACGGATTGCCTGCCAGGGAGGTGGGGCTGCAGTGGTTTTTCGCCCTCCTGTAGGGCTGTTGGCATTGTGAGATTTTTCTGTGATGCAGTGTGGGATACATTGGAAAGGCTCTGGAAGGAGATGCCTGGGGTCAACTGGAATTTTATTGTGATTATTCTTTAATATCACTTTCAGCTGTGCTGTTAATTTATATTTATTCATCTGCCTGGTTTTTGTTTGATTTCACCTAGCCACTGTTAAGGAACCATGAGGACTGGAATGCCTTGACAGTAATCACGGGATTTCACTGCTAAGTAAAATTCAAAGGTGGAAATGCAGAAGCTGCTGTATCTAACGCCACATGGGAAAGAAATGGTGCTCCCACAGCTAGTGGATTGAATAGGAAGCATCTCTGAGACTGGTAGAGCTGTAGCTACTCAAAGCTGTGGTGTGACAAGGGAAGGGGACTGGGGAAAAGGTACTCTGTCATGATATTGAAAATTTCTCCAAATTGTCTTTTCATGTGGCCACCTGCACCACTCCAAGATCCTGCTTGGCCATTTCTTGGCCAGCTTAGTGGTTATGACAAAGACCACCTCTACCAGTTCTCAGGGTAGACCTAAACTCTAATGTCCTTCTCTTTCTCAACCTTGAGAAAGGTCTCATCCCCTCCATTCCCAAATTTCAAAAAGTGGAGAGTTTGCCATACATTTATCCTTTTGATTTTTTCCTCTACCTCCTTGGATCACACAAAGACATTGAGTGATTGTTAGCTCAAGTGTCCTTAGAGAGCTGTAATGCTGTCAGACACGTGCTGTGCAAAGCAAGGAAAACAACAAAGCTGGTTTTGTCCTTTGTCTGTTACCACTGAACCCCGTAACGGGTTGGAGGATTGTTTGTTTTGCTGTTGCAGGGGCAGGGGTTGCCAGCCAACCTAGAGACACCATTCTCCCATCTTCCACCCAGGACTGGGGGACCCTTCAGCCAGTCATTTTACATCCATGCATGGATGAAGCCTACACACATCAACCTTGTGGTGGTTATAGCAGCGGCTGTAAGCAGTGCGGGGTGTCCTGGACTGCTGGCTCAGGGGTGTTCTGTATTGCGATCAGCTGGAGGGCAGGACTTCAGGCATTCGTTAGAGAAAGTGGTTTGGAAGGGGCAATTAGTGGTTCCGCTTTGCCTCTTTTCAAACCGTTATTACACTGAAAGCCATTTCATCACTAGGAGGGCTCAGGAGATACAGAAAATAGCAGTTCAAGTAAGTGAAGGGGAATCTTCAAGCTATGCATTGATGTTATGCACCAGTGCAGTTATATGTCTGCGCACCCCTGGAAGGGGATAGCCACTTTTTCTGCCTGAGGCAAGAAGACAGCCCTGTCCTATTCTGACAGTGTGAGAGTGGAAGCTGTAAAATGGAGGGTGGGAAAGTCAGTGAAAGATGAGTAGCTTGCTAAGAGCAGACAGATCACACAGTAATTCTGCAAGTCCAGTGCAGTGGTAGCTGTTTTTATCACTTGGAAGAAGGGTAAAGAGGACAAGAGGTCACTCAAAGGACACTAGTTTTTATTCTCTGAGCATGAAAATGAAACAACTAAAGTACAAATACTTTCCATGTATCATAGTAGGAAACACAAAATACTCACAATAAGATCAAATCTAATGAAACCAGAAAAAAGTATTAACTGAAAACCCTGTGGGAGACTGAAGACTGCTTTTAAACAGGCATGGGAGGAGGGTGGTTGGATAGATTTCAGAATTTTTAGGGGATCCTGTGGTATCTGTCCAGATGCTTGCACACTGAATGAGCATTAGGTTTGAGTGAGATCTTTCAGGAAGTCTATATTAGCACTACCATCCCGGATTGCCCATTGATGAAGGATACCAGACTACATGATGAAGTTGTGCCAGCTGGTTCACACGATGGATGGGTGGCAGGAGCACCCCTGGTCTACTGCACACCACATTATTACTTTCTTGTGAGAAGATTTCTGATTCTGCTCATTACCTAGCTTCTGGTTATACTTTTGCATTGGAATCCCTTTAAGGATAGCCTCAAAAATATCCTTCATCTCCAGAGCTTCTCAAAAGTTCACCTCCCTCTGAAGGAAGAGGAGATTTGGGACCTCCACTATGTAGCTTAACTCTTCATCAATATTTAAAGATGGAAATACCATCCTATCACTGTGACCACTGAACAGCAGAAGGCAAATGAATAAACACAGCTGTTGGTCCTAGATAGCACACAAAGCAGCTCGGAACGATGGCAAGATCACTGCCAAAATGTTGTGTACTGGAAATAAGCCCCCACATGCATTTACACATGTTGAGTTACTACACTGAGAATTTACTTTGTTTTCAGATAGGAGCGCACTCACGTTTGTATCGGTTCATCCATACCAATCCTTACACTGATAACTGAAAGACGAGACATTATAATGATTTCAATTCAAATAAAACCTTGCTGCATAGAGGAACTGTTTAAGGAATTATATACCTTTACATGGTTATGGCTGCAGCTGGGATCTAGAGAACCCAAAGATGTGAATACGAGCCAATGGCTAAGTAAGTCACCTATAGATTTGAGGTATTTGAGGTATTTGAGGTAAAGGACAGGTTTGATTCCTTCCAGTTGACCATAGATATATAATGAAGGTAACTAAAACTAGGATGGAATCATCAAAATCTTAGGAGGGAGCTTAGGATAGAGAGAGAAAGACACTTCTGCAGGGCAATTTCCATATCTACGTAGGCCAGAAGAGAAGAATTAGATCCTGGTAGAAATATTAGCAGGGTAGCTAAAGAAGTGGGATGAGTCTGGGTTCTCCTGAGATTTTCAGGACCACATAGAATCATAGAATCATAGAATTGTTCTGGTTGGAAGAGACCTCCAAGATCATCGGGTCCAACCATTAACCTAGCACTACCAAGTCCCCCACTAAATCATATCCCTTAGGGCCTCGTCTAAACGCCTTTTGAATACCCCCAGAGATGGGGACTCCACCACCTCCCTGGGCAGCCTGTTCCAATGCCTGACAACCCTTTTGGTAAAGAAGTTTTTACGAATGTCCAATCTAAACCTCCCCTGGCGCAACTTGAGGCCATTTCCTCTTGTTTTGTTGTCTGTTACTAGGGAGAAGAGACCAACCCCCGTCTCTCTACAACCTCCTTTCAGGTAGTTGTAGAGAGCAAGAAGGTCTCCCCTCAGCCTCCTTTTCTCCAGGCTAAACATCCCCAGTTCCCTCAGCCGCTCCTCATAGGACTTGTGTTCCAGACCCTTCACCAGCCTCGTTGCCCGTCTCTGGACACGCTCCAGCACCTCAATGTCTTTCTTGGAGTGAGGAGCCCAAAACTGAACATAGTACTCGAGGTGCGGCCTCACCAGGGCCGAGTACAGGGGGACAATCACCTCCCTAGTCCTGCTGGCCACACTATTTCTGATACAGGCCAGGATGCCGTTGGCCTTCTTGGCCACCTGGGCACACTGCTGGCTCATATTCAGCCGGCCGTCAACCAACACCCCCAGGTCCTTTTCCGCCGGGCAGCTTTCCAGCCACTCCCCCCCAAGCCTGTAGCGTTGCCTGGGGTTGTTGTGACCCAAGTGCAGGACCCGGCACTTGGCCTTGTTGAACCTCATACCATTGGCCTCGGCCCATCGATCCAGCCTGTCCAGGTCCCGCTGTAGCGCCTGCCTGCCCTCCAGCAGATCAACACTCCCTCCCAATTTGGTGTCATCTGCAAACTTACTGAGGGTGCACTCGATCCCCTCATCCAGATCATTGATAAAGATATTGAACAAGACTGGCCCCAGTACTGAGCCCTGGGGAACACCACTTGTGACATAACCACCTCAATCCTGTTGATATTTTAATATTGGATTAATCTAAAGGTTCTGAAGTGATTTATGTGACATGTTGTTTGAAGAAATTTTTTTATAACTGGAGAAATGTGTAAATCTAAGGAAAGATATCATGGTATCACTTGATGCATTCAAAGATTTTTTTTTTTTTTTTTAATATGTTGAAGAGCTCTTCTTCACATGACTGTTTGAGTGATAGTGATTTACCTGAGTAGAATATGACATATATCTGTAATTAGGCTGGCATTTGGGGGAAAAAAAAGTTGGAAATAACAAAGTGCATGAAACTATGGGAAAGGAATGAAAATCTTCATGCTATATGACTTTACTCTCTTCTGTTTTATTGACTAAGCTATTACTTTTATATGTACACACTTGAGTCAAAGAATACTTATGACTTAAGAATCTTCTTGAATTTAGATAGATTTTATAAGCCTGGTCATGCATATGCTTAACTAAATTTGTGTAGGTGCACTAATTGCAGTAAGTATGCTCATAAAAAAGTTACTGTCCTTTTTTTCTGTAAAGAACTATTTAAAAATAAACGGCAGTATGTTCAGGCAGAGGATACATCCCCACTACTAGACAGAAGAGGGTCAGTAAGAGATCTTCACTTTCTCTGTCTGCAAGAAAACCCTTCTATAAGGGGGACTAACAAAAGTAAATGCAAGATAATTAGTATCACTTGCCCTTGAGGCCAGGAATTGGTTCATAGGCCTCTTTTCGTTGGTGGCATAGGTGTAGTTTGTAAGCCTTGGTAGGAAGGCTGTAGTAAAAATCTAAACAGGGAAATGGAATTTTGAAGTTTGTTTTGACCTTCTCTACACAAAAGAAAAGATAGACACAATGGAAGAAGGCAAATTACGGAAAATGACGTTGAAAGATTCATCTGATAAAGAACTTTCTGAAGCAACACAGTAGAGTCATCAGTAGGGAATATCATCCGAAGTCATAGAAGATGGAGTTTATAAGGAGTTGGGGAAAAAAGAGGTGGAAAAATGTGTCATCAGTTGAGCTACAGCTTGAAGTACCCTGAGGTTCTTGGAAGTGTTCCTACTCACAGCTATCATTCTCGCGATCTTTCAGTTTTTGTTATACTGCTGGATAAGTCTCAATTAAGAAATTTAATAAAGCAGATTTTTTCCTTTTATCATTCAATAGTAAGAAGATTAACCTGATTTTGAGAATCTTTGTATCACTAGACTTCGTATAACGATCTCACCTATCGTTTCCTGTATTATTGCATCACTTCTAATTAACTCCCCTGTTAACGATCTGATACTCTTCATTTTGCAGTTTCAGAATGTTATCAAAGCTTTTCTGAAATTAACTACTGTTAGTTCTATTCATTGCTTAAAATTAATCATTGGCTTTTGTGAATTGTTAATAGCTTCATTAAAAGAGCACAGCCAGAATACTGTATTATCCTGCTAAGCACTTGTATGATCCTCATCAACATAAGACCTGAACACTTCTTAGTCATTAACGGATTTTTGTCTTCTCATATCCATGGGAAACAGTGAAATATTATCCCTACTTTCTGTAAGGAGAGGTGGAATGGAGTAGATTAAGTGGACTATTCAAGATAATATGGAAAGAAAAAAACCAAAATTGTAGCTCAGCTTCTGGTTGACGGTATGTCTCTTGAATATCATGTTATTCAGCATTTCAGAAACTATCCCATGCTTCTGACTACACCTCTTCAGACTTCTGAAGCTTCGGAAATGCTGAATTTGCAACAAAATATCATAAACTGAAGATTCTGACTGAAGGGTGATGAATATTTTTAATCACTTTTTCTGTAATAGATAACCTTTCATCAAAGAAACAAAAAATACTCTGCTGAGAAATACTGTCAGAAATGTTTACAGGGAATGCAGTTCAGGTGTCCCGTGTCCCTGTTCCGACCATTTTCACAGTCAGACTGTCTCAGACTAGATAGCCAAACAACCAAGCAAGACAGAAGTCAGGACGCATCACAGACTTCCTACTTTGTCCAAACAGATTGCTTCAAAGAGGGCAAGGACGTAAGGCATCCAAAATATATTACAGCGCTTCTTAGCAAAAATGTTTGCTTTTGTTTACTTGTTGGTTTTTTAGTGTGGGGTGTTTTTTTTTTGGTTAGATTGTCTCTGAACACAGATTTTACGGGGAAAAAAATCATTTAAAAATTGCCTATTACAAATGTTCAGCTTTCTACACTGCATAATAAAGGATCTCTCTTCCAACTGCTTCTCCAGTTTCCTCTGAAGCCTTTTGTTTTCATCATATTCATTGGCAAGGGGTTCCATATGTCTGCTGCCCTTTCATGAATAACCATTTCTTCTGGTTTGTTCTGCACCTTGCTTCAACTAACTTTGACTAATAGCTCTTGCTATTCTTCTTGTATTAGAAGACAAAATGAATAATGAATTTTTATTCAACCTCTTCATGCTTTTCATGATTTTATAGGCCTGTAGTATATCTCCCCTGAATCATCTCTTTTCCAGACTGAAAATCCTTAGTGACTCAGTCATTCCTCATACGGGAGGAAATGAAGGTTCATACCTTTGATCATTCTTCCCTCAATGTTTTGCAGTTCTATTAGTTTCTTAGAGATCAGGGGGTTATAGCTGCACTCAGGATTTAAGATATAAACAAATCATGGATTTATACAGTGGCATAATTATGTTTCCTGTTTTGTTCTTTGTTCCTTGAACTTGCTCTTTTGACTGAGAGAAAACACCGAGACGGTATATTCATGGAAAAGGAAAGGTTCCTACCAAACCATGTGCTTCTTTCTATGTATTTAAAATGAAAATTCTTGCCTACCACACTAGAAATTTAATTTCTTAAGATAGGAGAACAGTAAACACGAAAACTAACAGCTGTGAGGACGCAGGCAGGGACCAAAGATGCACATATAGCCTGTAAACATGAAATCAGCATCTTCCCTTCTGTGAAAATGGATGACAGAAAAAAACCACCAAACATTTAATATATTGCAGGTTAAGCTCTGGATTTGAATTGCTTAATTATGTTTATGATCCTTTTATATGTAGCCTATACCAGGATTAAAAAAGAATGAAGCTTCCTACCATGTTATTTAATAGGTCGTCTCCGAATCACTAGGTAACCAGAAAGCATCAAGGAGGCGGCATGTTGTAATACATACAACATTTATCTAAATCAGTCCTGTATAATATGGCAAATAAACCCCTTCACTACAATTGTAACATTTAGCACCTTTTCCATGTAATTCAGTTCATAGATGTCTAATTAAAGATCAGTGAACCAAGTGTTTAAAAGGCAACCAATTTAATTGCTTTAATTGTATGATTTAGATGAATAATAAATGTGCTAATGATACTGTAATATTAAGTGTTCAAGTTGGTGATCAAGTCAATTAAGATATAATTGTAAAGCAGCAATCCACAAATAATGAATGAAATCCTTCCTATTGAGAATGATGTTGACAGGAATAAAATACAGTAACCTTATCACACTTTTAAATTTAATTTGATACAAAAGAACATATAGACAAATTTTAATGCCACTGATCATGTAGAAATCAGAGTGTCCATTGCCTTCCCTCTTTCAAACAGAGATGCAGACTTAGCAGTTGGAGGCAAATTATAGCAAGTGTTTTATAAGGTCCTTATTTTAATTCTTGGACTGACCTGCAGGATTGAGATCTCCAATGGCTATCTAAATCTGGGGGGATGGCCACACCTGACAGCTCCACCAGAAGAGACAATTGCAGTGCAAACTTCATCTGTTTGTCAGAAACGGCCTCTCCCTAGGAATCAATCAGAAACTGAAACAAAATATTTGCCATGTTTAGATGGCTATCTTGGGGGGACCTATTCCTCCTACTGACACAGGGGATGTGAGAGAGAAAGAAAGAAAAACAATTCAGAGAAACTGGAATTGCTTCACCCTCATCGCCAGACATCAATATTGACGAACATCTCACTCTTGATATTCTCAAGGTCATACCTGGCAGTGTCATTGGTGGCAATCATCTCATGGATGAGCAGCAAGAATTAATAGCTGGGGGCCTCCTGGCAGTCAACAATCCCCCTGAGAGACGAGGGCAGGTTTGTAGATGGGTGCTTCCACCCTTTGCCAGGACTGTCACCTGTCAGCTCTTCCCTCTCAATGTGAATGCGGTTCAGGCTCGGCTGGTTCTGGCGCTGATGGTCTTGTTTCTTCTTGTACCTAGACCACGATACGAGTCCAGCTCTGCAGGTGGAGAAGAAGCCTGAAGGACAAATAAGATACTGCCTGTAGTATTAGAAGCGGGCGATGGTAAGAATCATTGTGTGTTATTCATTTTCCCTATCACCAGCCATCAAAAAGAGACATGTCTAAACAACAGCTCTCTGCTACTTGATAAGCACTTCAAGGGTATTAATCGCAGTGTTATATGTCCAAGCTGGATAGGAGAAATTGCCCTCTGAAATTACTTCTCTCTCCACTAATCCTAAAGGAGGATTACTTTAGATTAAACATCTAACTCTCAGATGGCTTGAGTTAAATGAGGTATATGTTACCCAGTTGGACTAGTATTGGACTTTTTCTCATAAATTAATCCATTTACAGATTAAAGGTATTTTATTTCTCTGGAGACTATGCCCAAATTTGTTTGCACTCTGCCAATAGTTTCACGCGAAGAGTCAGGTTTTATAAACCAAAATGTGGAAGATGATAGCCTCGAAGTTAAGGTAGTTTCCTGGAAATCTTTTCGATTCATAGCTGATCTTTAAACCAAGATCTCACTGCCACAGGAGGAGTGCTATAGCCTCTGGGCATCCAGGTCTTTTGGAATAGATTTAAATGCCAGTCAATCCAATTCGTGCTGTCCTGATTTGCTCGCAGAGACTAGATCAAATTTTGCTTTGCAGGTGGTTTGCAAGGTTTGGTTTGTAGGCATGTGTTCCAAAATCCTATAGGAGCTTTCTTTCTTTTTTTCCTTTTCATGTTAATACTGGCATGGTATACCATGCGAAGTAGAAAAACTCATACAGAAAAGATATTGCTAGTCCATTCTCACTGTACGCTTTCACTGATGGGTAGGAGGCTGCTGTGGCAGGCCTTCGTTTGAGTTTTTGAAGTGAGAGAAGGAACTACAGTCTCTTTGTCCTGCATCAAGTCAGACTGTTGGGCAGGTGAGAAAGAGACAGCCTTCATCATTCTGATTTGGAGAATTCCTTTGCTTTTATTCTACCAGAAATGGAAGGAAATAGAGTATGCTAGAAAATGTTATGTTTTGATTTCAGAAGGAAAACCTGAAAAACTATTTTTCGTTCAGGGCTTACTTTTTTATTTCTCGTGCAGGCTCTGATATGTCCTAGATTAAATATTTAAGGCATGCTGACACCTAGGCATAAGCTCTGAATCAATGGAAATAAAGTTTCTACAAATGCATATTTAAAATAATTTTGTGTAAAGTCTAAATTACAGAACACTGCATAATAAAAGAAGAATGTCACTAGATATCTTTCATGCTATCTTGCTTCTTATTAGCAGTAAGTAGTTTAATTTTATTCAAGGTGTCTACATTGTGTGTGTTTCTGAGTATATAGTTATTTCAGAAATATGTCAGTTACCACATCTTTACGTAAGGCTGAATGATCAAGGTCATAGACTCTGGTTATAGGTGGGTGTACATGAATTCACTTATAAATAGAAAAAAACAAACCTTAAAACTACAGAACAATTCAAGAGCATGCACATTCCTCCAAGCGCAGCAAACCTGCGCGGTGCCTGAAACTGCCTTAAGGAAAAGCTTCTACATCTTCAGGGGCTTACGGCAAGAGGTGTAGCACAGCCAAATTAGCACAGTGCTTGGCATGGACTCATCAGAGCTGTCAAGAAATAAGGCACACCGACGTGTACAGTTATATGACCTACTCCTAAAACGCAAACCACCTTGTCCGTAACGAACCCCAGTATCTCAGTGGCATGGCAGGCTAAACGTATCCAAACTGCCAGTCCAGGCCTTACTGTTAGAACCGGTTCTGTTGACATCAATAATAAATTGAGAGTGGTGGTAGCTTTTACAAGAGACTTCTTTTCCTTTGTTCCTTTTTGTGGAATGAACTATTGTAAAATAAATACTCATAAGCACTGTGAAACTTTTCCTAAGGACAGCCAATATATCTTAGTAATAAGTTTGTACCCTACATAAGCAATTTTCCATCCTATCAAATTAGCATAATTTTTAATTGAATCTTATCATCTTCCTTTTTTTTGTTTTTACTAATGCGGCTAAAGTATAATCACATTAGTCTCTCTCATAAAGCACGACAAAAGAATACTAATCAGACAGCAATAAAGTACAATGCAGACCTATTACCTGGAGAATATTAATTTTTTTCTGGGTTGGAAGCCCTGATTTTGTTCCCTTTACAGTTTTTTTCTTATTCCTGCTACCATCCTCCCAGCATACCCTACTCAAATGAACAAGGGATTGTCCCCGCAAAGACATTTAATCCCAGATCTGGATCACAAGACAAGTTCCTGCAGATTGTTGACAATAGTGCCAAGGGAGATGTGAGAACATATTTGAGGTTAGGGAGGTTCATAAGCATTTTCCTGCATAAGGGCAGAAATACAACTCTTATCACACATCAATATTACGAGTTCAATGAATAGTAAAGGAAAGTGCTTGGTTTCAGGCTGTCATTTTGATACCTCCTCACAAATGTCATCTCCTAGTTTAAACTCATCACAACTGAAGTATGTGGATATCCTTCATCTTACTGATCTTTTCTCTTACTTACTCTTTGTGCTTGTTTTGGCTGGGAGAGGGTTAATTTTCTTCCTAGTAGCTGGTATGGGGCTGTGTTTTGGATTTGTTCTGAAAACAGTGTTAATAATACAGGGATGTCTTCGTTACTGCTGAGCAGGGCTGACACAGAGTCAAGGCCTTTTCTGCTCCTCACCCCACCCCACCAGCGAGGAGGCTGGGGGGGCACAAGGAGTTGGGAGGGGACACAGCTGGGACAGCTGACCCCAACTGACCAAAGGGATGTTCCGCACCATATGACGTCATGCTCAGCATATAAAGTTGGGGGAAAAAGTAAGAAGGGGGGGGGGGGATGTTTGTCGTGATGGTGTTTGTCTTCCCAAGCAACCGTTACGCATGATGGAGCCCTGCTTTCCTGGATGGGATGAGCCTGCCGATGGGAAGTAGTGAATGAATTCCTTGTTTTGCTTTGCTTGTGTGGCTTTTGCTTTACCTATTAAACTGTCTTTATCTCAACCCACGAGTTTTCTCACTTTTACCCTTCCAATTCTCTCCCCCATCACACCAGGGGGGAGTGAGCAAGCGCCTGGGTGGTGCTTAGTTGCTGGCTGGGGTTAAACTACAACACTTTTCTTTCTCATTAACTCAGACATTTTTAAAATATCATTTTCACTGTCAATGAGTCCACTATGTTGTCCCTCTTTTTGGAAAGGCCTCTCTCTCAATGCTGATGACTTTTTCCCATAGCATCTGAAAGACTTGTGTTTTGTTCATAGGTAAAAACTCTCATCTGTGTAATTTGCATTTGCATTTCTACCAGTGGAACAATCTTTCCACTGACTCCTCCTACTTTCAATATATTGAAGCAAAGGTCATATTCTACCCGTATCATATTTTCCTTTGTCTCTTTCCTGTTATTTCATTTCCTTTAATCTATCATAGAAAACACAAACTGCTTTTGGTCTTAATTTTCAAATTCTTTTTTGTACCTTTCCTTCTTGTCTCTTAGCCTCTCTTACCACTGTGAAAGGTAGTATCAGGTGTTTTTCTCCCACCCCAACCCATGTAAGGTACCATTCCTTATCCTCAACAAATTACATTTTCAAATTTTCTAATTCTTTCTCTCACTCAAGCTATGTTGTACAGATAGGAGAAACATCACATGTACATCTACAAAGCTTCTCCATTTTCCCCTTTAATTTTTTCCTAGAAATGCTCTATATTCTTCACTCCGTAAACCCTCTGTAACCTTTCCCTCCTTCCCATGGCTTCATCTCTCTGTGCTCCAAGGATCCAAGGCTGAGGTCTGATACGGTCCAGCTGTGCAACCTTGGCTTAGACTTCAGTGGAAATTGCTAAGCTGTGACAAAGAATTGTGAGAAAGGCTCTAGAGCAGAGCCATGGAAGATAACAAAGGTAAAATTAGAGACAGAGGCAGGGTCATTGAGATGCAGATTGTTTGCAGAATTCAAGAAGGAAAGCATCAGCATTGAAAAGTATAAGATCCCAAAGCAAAAAACAAGGAGCTGACAGAGTTGGTGGAAGATGGCAACTCAGCAACATGGAAAATATATTTTAGTGAGCTGTAGAGACCACCTCTTCTGCTCCTGATTGATGCCTGCCTGGCCAGCAAAGAGTATTCAGGCGGCTTACTGGGATGATGAACTAAAGCTTAGGCTAGGAGCTCATTGCATTCTAGCCATTGTTTGTGTGTTAGCCAATAAATAATTGCCTTATTATTGAAGTTGTATATATTCACGTTGTGGTTTAAGCATGGTAGGCAGCTCAGCCCCACACAGTCACTTGCTCACTCCTCCACCAATGGGATGTGGGAGAGAATCAGAAGGGTAAAAGTGAGAAAACTTGTGGGTTTTCATTAGACAGTTAAATACGTAAAGCAAAAGCTGTGCATGAAAGCAAAGCAAAATAAGGAACTCATTCACTAGTTCATCAGCAGGCAGATGTTTGGCCATCTCCAGGAAAGCAGGGCTTCATAATGCATAACAGTTACTAGGGAAGACAAACGCCATAACTTTGAATGTCTCTCCTTCCTCCTTCCTTGAGCTTTTATTGCTGAGCATGACGTCATATGGGATGGAATATCCCTTTGGTCAGTTGGGGTCAGCTGTCCCAGCCGTGTCCCCTCCCAACTGCTTGTGCCCCCCCAGCCTCCCTGCTGGTGGGGTGGGGTGAGGAGCAGAAAGGCCTTGACACTGTGTAAGCCCTGCTCAGCAATAGCTAGATCATCAGTGTGTTATCAACGCAGTTTTGATCCCAAATCCAAAACATAGCACCGGGCCAGCTACTATGAAGAAAATTAACTCTATTCCAGCTAAAACCAGCACAATTTATTTTTTTAACTTGCATGTATCCTGTTTGCAGTTTCTTTGCATGAAGATAGAGTTGCCCAAATAACGTGACCCAAAGTAATTGCTTTGCTATAATATCCCAGCAAATTATCTATATGCACAATATACACATATATGCATGTACACATACCCTTAGAATCATAGAATCATAGAATTGTTCTGGTTGGAAGAGACCTCCAAGACCATCAGGTCCAACCATTAACCTAGCATTACCAAGTCCACCACTAAATCATATCTGCATGATCCCACAAGGCCTGAGGTTGGCTGAGCCTGGGCTTGGCGCAGTTTCCATAATCTGATCCAGTCATTTTAGGCTTGCCTTATAAAAAAATATGGGCACTTGTATGGTGTAATACACATCACATTAGAGTTGAAATTATTGAAACGACTTACATGAATCTCAGTCTAGATATGCTGATTTGTTGTGATTGGCTGTGAAGAAAACCTTTGTTTTTGATTTCAACTTTGGGTATCTAAACTATCTGAAGTGAGATAAGATGAATGCCAGCACCTTGTGTACTAAGATTGCTGCAGGATTCATTCATGTTTTCTTGTTGTTCTTTCCTCTGTCAGCATCTACCTTTTGTCTTTTGTTTTATTGGATGTCAATTCTTTGTTAATAAGAGGAGTCTTAAAACTGAAGTAGTCAATAAAGTTTCAAGATGCCTGTTGCTAGCACAGGGAGTTAGAATCTGGACGATCCTTACATTATCTTCTAACACATTCTTAATATAGAAGAGTGAAGGGGCCTGACATTTCATTATGCTATGTAAAGCATCCGGCACAATGGAGCATTCATACATGATGAAAGCCTCTGGCTTTTATCACAAGAGAAGTAATAAATCATCTCTGAATCTTGATCAAATTATATCTTTGCTTTTTGCCTATTTAAATGTCACTTGCAGATTAAATTGGATCATGGGGGATTTTTTTCTTCTTTCTTTTTCTTCTTTCTCTTAACTTTTAGTGATGTTAGTTTAAAGCAATAATAAACTGTTGAATTATATGTGGCATTTGGATTTCCATCACAGACTATGAACTCTACCTACAGTCCTTCAAAGGGACTGAGGATATGGAAAGTTCAGAGGAGAAGTGGTATATAAATTAGTATTATTTAACTGGAGTTCCCTAACTAGTTAAGGAATAGCTGAGGGAATTATTCTCTTCAGTATAAAAGAAAATCAGATACATTTGTTTCCACATCCATAAAAATGATTGTTTATAGGTTGAAAAGCCTTTCTCAAATACATAAGATCACATTATTAGAGGTATTTTTTTCTAGGGAGATTGCTATGACAATTCATAACAAAATAGGACAAGATAATATTGGTTACAGTCAATAATTATGGGATTACGGATTAGGTAATCATATATTACAATTCTAGTGATAGGATTGCAAGTTCATTCAACTTCATTGAACGAAATCCTTTAAAAAAAAGACAAAAGTAAAAAGTTAGTCTGTAAGTGAGGTCCTTGATTTCAAAAGGCAAATGATGATAAATGCATTGTTTGGGTAAGAAGCTGCTGAGAAGCAGCTTGGTTGAGAAGATAGATGTGGAAAGATTCTAGGGTTTCTTTATGGTGAAGGTTCTCAACTCAGTCATTGCCCCAAGCACAGAAGCCGCACAGTCAGAATGAGACAATTACGGCTGCTAAAACATGAGCTTTGACACGTGTGTTGCCATGGACAGAGCAGATTGCTTTGGGGGAAGCAGATCCAATAATGTGATTTTTTAATAATTTGTCCCTTCTATATCCATCCCACCCACCAGTTGTCATAAAATTTGCTAGAACTTCATGCTTCTGAGGCCTAAATCCTTCTTTCAAATTTGGCTAAGACAAATTGAGGTGCAAATATGAGGAGGTCTTCTGGAGAAACAGAAAACATGCTTATCTATTCTGACTTTGTAAAAATCTAAAACCTATTAATCCCATTCAGATGAATAAACAGGAAGAATTTTAGGAATAAATCATATGACACTAATTTGATAGATAACTTTGACAAGTTTATAGATTTTCTAGGCAAAGAAAATATATCTAATCTACCTGCAGTTTCAAAAAGTATTTGATGTAGTGACCCCCAGGAAATGGGTTTAGCTAAAAGAAATGTAGAATACAAGGTTGCTAACTAAAACCAAGTCAAAGCGTTAACCCAAATAGAAGAGACTACAGGACTGATAAGCAAGAACTTAGCAAGTGAAGATAAAATAAGAATTGTTAGTATTAAACTCAACTACTGTGAAAAATACTCAAATAGCAACAAGATTTTTCAATAAGAAATGACCAAATGAAGATGTTAGGCTGCATGTGTGCTCAGGCGGAAGGCAGTATATTACATATACATATGTTGTGGTAAGGGAAGAAAAATCAAACAGGACGGAGGTTGCAAGAGGAATTCTTGACTGTGGGACTGTGGGATTTGCACTGGTGACTTTAGCATAAAAATTACAAACACATGTATCCTTTCAGAGAACAAGGAAGAGCTTGTGCAGGTAGAGAACTAGAAAGCTCTATTAAGATATTTTTTTCTTTTTCTCCTACAATTATTTTTTTCTACATATAAACCTTTTTTTGTTGTTTTAGAACACTTAGTTGACCATGTAGTTAATCCTGACACTGTCAGTAACCTCATATGGGTTAGTTTTAGATAAAATTCCCAGATGGAACAGCAAGGAACTCTGAAGGATGAATGCTGCTTTACTTGAAAGTTTCATTCCACATTTTATTGAAAAAAAATCAATACAGACTGTTTGCACAGACAAATATCATTAGGAACAGTTCTACTCCTTTATTCTGGGAGATAGCCAGTGTCTTAAGGGAGCTATTGTCTCATGCCTCTGGAAAACAAAAAGTCAAGAGTCCATTAGAACTTAAGGATAAAAGAACCTGAGTCTTGACTCTAAAATAACTTTGTAGCACTTCCTGTCAAATTCAAATTTTGCTCTGATTGACAAAAAGTCACAAAATTCCCAGTGTTTTTTCTAGGAATATTTTCTCTCTTTTAACAAATTACTGAGCCAGCTGTGTTAGCTACACTGGCTAGCAGCAAAAAGCCCATCTTCATCAATACCCTCAGTTAAGAAAAGATTGAGATGATAGAAAAACCCTTCTTTATTTGAATTACGTATGAACAAGTCTGTATAGCTACAGCTCTATAATTCTGTAAGGAAATAATTTTAAGTACTGTTTTTGTGAAGGAATGCTTGGATTAGCATAGGAAACCTATCTGGTTAAAGGGTTTAATTTGCTGACCCAAACTGAAAAAAAAAAAAAAATCCTGCTTTGGAGCTGAACTACTGCTGACTGCTATGGCTGATAACTTTTGTTCCACTTTTTGCTCTAACTTCTCTTACATTTTACTGAACAGCTTCACTAGAAGTGGTGATTTCCTCAAATATGAATACTTTCAAAAGTAAAGCCCTAAGGATCCCACATTTCTCTCATAAATCCAGCAAATATGGCCAAAAATTTGGGTTTCATACTCCTTTTGCCTAAATCAAATAGAACCAATTAGGTTACACTTCACTTGTCTCAGTGCCACTGGGACTTGCTACTCAGTGTAAGAAAGCTTGTTTCCTCTCAGTTTTCAACAACAACAACAACAAAGAGGTTTGATGACTTCTCTTTATGTGAAAAGCTTTTGACATAGTTGAGTGGAATCTGTGCATATTTGACACAGGCATTCACTTCCTTCCTGGTGTTCAGTTCTGGTATCATTCTCAAGAAATTGCTGCAATAGAAATTTTATTTTTAAAGAAGTGAGTCAAGGCAAAAAGAATTATTTGTCTTACTCATTTCCATTGGTGCCCAGTGTTTACCTGAACAGGGCTTTCACTTCCCAGTTCCCATTAGCAACATTCTAAAGAAATATTTCACTGCTTTTTTAACTAAAAGGGCACCAGCACCTGGATTTTTTCTAGACAAGTTTATTTTTACAGTTCTAAGAAATCTTTACCTGACTGACACCCTCCTGTTTCTATCCACCTCTTAGCAAAATCTAATAGTGCCTGAAGAGATATACCTTTCTCTTCTCCAATAGGCTTAAAAAGATTCATTTTCTACAAATCTCTAAAGAGGGCATCTTACTTAAAAAGCATACCTATCAAATTATTTGGTGCAAAATCTATTAATGTGTGTGCGTCTATCTAATAAATAGGAAGAATTTGAAATGGAGAAGACCTTCAGTTTTCCATGTGGTGGATTTCATAACATTAGGGATAAGATTCAGCTCTTGCTATGGACACCCCAGTTTAGCCAATGTGATCTGGTGAACGATTCAACTGTCTAAAGGCATGTGTTTACTTTAAGTTGATCTGAATATCTCTTCAAAGTCCAGTCCCTGTATTGACTAGATCTCTAAGGTCTCATTTAATTTGTTTTAATGCACATGTGTTATGCAAACTTAGATATCCTAATCTGTCCTGCTCAGCTTCCAGCTGCCAGTATAGAAATATTTTGGTCTCATGTTGGTCTTATGTGTTTATTAATTCCTTCGACTCAGTTTAGTATCTTGACAGCTACATGCTTCTTTAACCATATTAGCACATAAAAATACTATAATGGTCATATGTGGTTAGATAAAAGTCTACCTCATCCAGGGTGCTGCTTGTCGTAGTGCCTCCAATAACAGGTGTGTAGGCAGGGTATTAGAACATGACAATTGACACTTCCTTAGAAATACCTTTTCTATAAGTTTTGGTTTAGGGACATCTTGAGCCAAAGTCAGTTTTTGGTATTTAATCATCCCCTGAAGGATTTTTTCTTCTATGGATTTATCTGATTTTTCTTTTAGTCCATATAATCTTTTAATATCAACAAGACCCGGGGGTAAGGAATTCCACAGCTTGAAAAAATACATGCTGTTTGAAGAAACGCAACATTGTTTGACCTTTCCATTTACTTGTCCCACGTCATGCCTCTCTTTCTTGTATTGGAAAAGCCAATGGACAATCATTCTGTAGTTACTACTTTTCCATGTCACTGCTAGCTTTACAGAGCTAAGATATATCTTCTTTGAAGTATGTAATTTTCCAACTGAAAAGTCATTCTTAATACTTAAGTTGTTCCTTATGTTTGTCACCATTTTTCTGTACTTTTATGGTACTAAATCTGATTATTTTGGAACCTGAAGATCAAGAACTCTCTCACTTTTGTTATTTACGCATGTAACTAACTTTTACTGCATCTGTTTTCCTGTTGTGTGTTGAGTAAAAACTGTGATAGCTTTGGAGATACTGAATAAAGAGATAATTACAAGTCAATGGTCATAAAAAGTATAAAATCATACTAATCCAGCTCTCTATAACAAGCTTGTTGCAGGACCTGGTCAGATGATACATTTGAAATGCAGAGGGGAAGACTGTAATTTGGTCATTCCAAATCTCCCACTTCTAGTACCGCACAGCAAAACAGCTTAACTGCTAAGACTTTTGAGCTATAAGAAAGGATTTGAAGTAGAACACCAAGTTTATCTTGAAATTGTCCTCCCCTTTCCTGGTAGGATGGAGGAAAAGCTGAAAATATGTTCTTTATACGGGTAGAGTCAGTGTTCAGTAGTCTGGAGTCACAGTGGCATGGGGTACTTGCAAGAACAGAAGGATGTCGCTAACACATTTAAATTAACTGTAGAAACATATTTAATGTATCTATTTTTGAGTGGGTAAATCTTGTAAATTGGTTTCTTCAGCAGTTTAACATGGCCTGATATAGGCCGTATGGGCTTTCTGCAGACTTCTCTCCAGTCTGTGGTGCTAGAGAGGAAATGTGGTCTAGATTATTGTGCAGGCTGCTAATACACTTATGAAAAATCAAGAATTGACTGCCTTTATGTAGAGTAAATATCTTTATGATGATGGCTGGAACAGAGTGAGCAGTGGGAGGGATGGGATTTGCTACAATTTCACATTATGTTCCAAATATTTTGCCTATAATGATGTGCTGTATCCTGTTATTGTTTTGTATGCTGCTTAAACATTTTGTTATGTCCTGTAACAGGCACAGTATTTGTGAAGCAGCAAAACATTGTTGGGTTTTTTTCCATCCCTAAAAGCCTTCAGACAAATAGTACCTTGAAGTATTTCTTTTCTGCTGGGGACTCAGGTACACTTCCTTGGGGCTGCTGCATCCCCACAAAAGGGCAAGCATTGCTACTATCCTTTGACTTAGCTCTGAGGATCCCATTGGGCTTTTAATGTATAAATGATTAAAGCAATAAAAAATGATTGCAACATTTAAAGCAATAACGTTGGCCCAGATGCAGTCTCCAGCTCAGTGAATTCCTAAACTGCCGAAAGATGTGAATGTATAACCATGGGGACAGTCACTCTGTACCTGCCACTTTCTTGGACTCTTTCTTTGAGCACTTACGGCATTGCCCCTGCTTGATTTCTGGCAGAAGAGCCTTCGCTGCAGCGAAATCAAGTTGGGAGGAGGAAGAGAAGAAAGAGTACAAAGAAAACAAGGTCTCTCACGGTCATTACTGAATGGCTGTCCTCATTGGCACAATCTGGCAGATGCAGAACCAGGTGAGGCTGGTTCTGGGGTATTTTGTATGAGTATGAAGCACAAATGGAATGATTCTTACCATGTTACACTTCGTCTCTCTCTCCCATCTTGGTTTGATCTTCTCACATACATAGAAATTGTTGACAGAGAAACAAACAGCGCGATAGTACCGGCCCACCATCTGATCAGAGCTGCTTCCAAGCTACGTGTTTGCCCTCAGATTCCTACGTCAGAAGAAGCCAGCCCTGTGGCCTGTTTCACCTTTTTCTTTTACTCCTTTCAGGCTTCATTCAGCCTCTGACTTGATGAGAAATAATTCCTCCTTTCTATCTGCCCTGGGCACCTTTTTTCATCTGTTCAACTTGACTAACAGCACAGCACAGCAAGGATCTTTTCCTCATTTCTATCAGTAAATGGAATTGATAGAGATTGCTATAAATAATTAAAGGCTGATAATTAACAGAGCATAAACATATGAATATTTCAGGGTTTTGACAATAGCTGACAAACGCAAGAGCATTCAATGTGAAGGACTGTGTGCCTGGGTCCTTTATGACCACTGCAGTTGCTAAAGCATGAAACTTTTCAGACTTGATCAACTTTTTTCAAGATTTTTCTAATATCAGTAAAGGCTCTGAAAAATCAAGCCATTCTGCTGAAATGGCAAGCTCAAATCCAAGCATATGAGTACTTTTGTCCACATGAGAGAGCCCCATTCAATCTCTGGCTGAAATATTTTCAGGATAGGTCCCCTAGATACAGATAAATCAGTTAAAAGACGTTCTTAAAGAGAATTGATTCATATTCTAGCCCTTTATGGAAAAAAAAACCCCACAAAACACAGCCAAATTGTCTTCTCTATTTGCTGATATTTAATTCGGGTGCATAGTGATCATATTTACTGATGGCAGATATCTCTGCTGTAATGACTTTCACTGGATTATATATATCAAGGACCTTTTGGACAGTCGACTGCAAGAGCCACTGCAAGAACCGACTCTCCTGTCTAACCCAGAAGAGTTGTAAGGCCATGTGCAAAACTTCCTCCTACTTATTAACATTTGAAGTGAATTATCTCAGTCTTAGCAGAAGGACTGCTACTGGACCAGGACGCTGCACTGCTTTCCAATCATATTTCTTTCATTGCTCGCAGCATATTCCCTCAACTTTCCACGTGTAGAAGGCTACATGTAGGGAGAGCTCTATCCCTAACTGCATATGTGATTCTAGTTTGGGTGCAGGTCTTCACAACAGGAAACAACAGAGAAGAACTGATTCCGAATAGAAACTCTGAATGAGTCAAGCAATGTTTCCAAAACAGCTTCACACTGTTCTTAGAATTGTTTTCAATGTTTCTCATGGCCTAGTAGAGACACAATGGCAGTGTGTCTTTGCAAAAGCAAACATAAAAATTTCTAAGTACTGAATGGAACAAAATACATTAAGGAATAATACGGATAAAGAAAGGCTCTTATCTTATTTTTAGATTCACGTGGCTGAATCTGACATTTATGAAATTCCATAGAGATAGTACTGTGTGCATGGTTGGTCCTGCATTATTCCTTGGTTGAGCACTAATTTTTATTAAAGACCTCACTGATTGAATAAATTACCTTGCAAAGAGTTACTGAACCCTTAAGTAAGCTAGGAATGACAGGGGAGGGAGAAGATAGACCACAGTCAAGTGGGGAAGTGGCGGGCCAGGTTGGCAAGCAAAGGGTACAGATGATTTGGACAGAAGAGACACTGAAAAAAACAAAACAGAGTTGAAGAAATCCCTCCCCAAGTGTGCATACAGAAAGAAAGAAGTGTCTACAGGAAAGGATTATGGGGTAAACTCTCAATACTTCTTCTGGGAACAGGACAATATAAGTGGGTGCCTCCCTGAAGTGTCTGTACACTAACGCATGCAGCATAGGGAAAACCAGGAGGAATTAGAGGTCTATGCGCAGTTGGAGGGCTACCATCTCATTGGGATCACAGAGACATGGTGAGATACCTCGCACAGTTGGAGTACTGTGATGGATGGATGCAGGCTCTTTAGGAAGGACAGGCTGGGAAGATGAGGAAGGGGATTTGTCCTTTATTTGAAAGAGCAGAAGGGACACAGGGAACTCTGCCTAGGCATAGGAGAGGAGCCAGCCAAGAGTTTATGGGTCAGGATTACAGCACAAACCAACAAGGGCAACACTGTTGTTGGTGCCTGCTTCAGGCCACTTGATCAGGTGGAAGTAGATGAGGCCTTCTTCAGACAAAGGGAAGAAGCCTCATGTTCACAGGCCTTGGTCCTCATGGGGGAATTCAACCACCTCAGAATCTGCTGGAGGGACAACCTAACAGGACACAAGCAATCCAGGATGGCTCTGGAGCACACCATCAACAACTTCCTGACACAAGTGATTGATGAGCCCATGATGAGAGATGGTCTGATGATCTGATACTTGCAAACAAGGAAGAAAATGTCAGCGATGTGAAAGCTGGGGACAGTCTTGAATGCAGTGATCTTGGAATGGTGGAGTTCTGGATCCTGAGGGTAGTGAGCAGGGCAAAAAGCAGGATCACAACCCTGGACTTGAAGGGAGCAGACTTTGGCCTTTTCAACGAGCTCTTCCCTTTGAAATGGTCCTGAAGAGGAGAGAGGCCAATGGCATTTTCTTGCTTTTCAAGGATCATCTCCTCCCCGCTCAAGAATGGAGCATCCTGATGAAGGAGGCAGGAAGGCAAGCAAAGGTGGCAAGAGTACTCACACTTGATGGGGGGAGTAAAGAAGATGGAGCCAGTCTGTCCTCAGTGGTGATCAGTGAGAGGACAAGAGACAATGGGCGCAAACTGAAATACAAGAAATTCCACTTAAAAGTAAGATTTTTTTTTTTCCCTGTAAGGAACCTGGAACAGGTTGCCCAGAGAGGTTTCAGAGTCTTCATCCTTGAGGTATTCAAAGTCCAAACGGACACAGCCCTGAGCAACCTGCTCTCACTGACCTTGCTTTGAGCAGGGTGCTGGACGAGATCTCAGGAGGTCCCTTCCCACCTCCACCATTCTGTAATTCTGTGATCTTGTTCCTGTTCAGCCAGGCACTCTGCCCAGCTGCATCTGCTCCGTAACAGCTAATAGAGCTTCCAACCGTTTCATCTAAACCCCACACTTCCAGCAATAGCACCTGTTCTTTGGTTATTTCTCATCTTTAACAGCAGTTCATGTAGCATATGGGATTACTCACGGACCTCGTTGCTCAAAGGAGAATTCTTAGTTCTAGCTTTCCCCGATGACCTTTATACCCCAGCACAGCAAGCCTCCTTTAGGTTAGGGAGAACATTTACCGAGGCACATTTAGACATAATTAATTGCTCCCAATTTTAATACATGTAAAAGCTATTAAATTTCCTTAATGTTTTATGACTTGCTCCTTTTGAAAAGTGATGCCACAAATATTATCAAATAAATTTTTTAAACTGAACAGATTTTGTGCCTGGCTTCTTTCCCGTCTGTTACTGAGACATCAAAAAAGAAAATCCTGGCTTTTTATTTCTTTTCCTTCCTGCTGCTTTTCACCGTTATGCTCAGCCATTGGCCTTACACAACTACAGTTCTTGCCCCTATACATGTTCATGGGACTAGTTTTTAAAATTACTTACACAGTCTAACTCATACTGAGTTCAATATGTGTTTGACTCCTAAATATAAATTTCCTTATATAAATGTTGTTTCCCAAAATGTTACTGCTTCAGGAGAGAAAGGAATTTTAAAAAGCATAAGCATATAGTCAGAACCTTTTTTCTTCTTAAACTGCTGCAGTGCTCCCTATGGAAAGGGACTCTGGGTCACGCAATGTAAAACCTGCGGTGCCTTTCTAGGATCCCAGTGTGAGAGACTGTGCTACCAGGGGGACGTTAATAGGATAGATCCTGTGTACTGCAATCAGATCAGCATAATTAGGTCTGGCCAGGGGTTACACTATCTTACAGTGGAGGTAAAGCCAGCCCTAGATACTAGGAGTGCAAAGGTGGTTAAACACTTCCCTATGTGCTTCGAGCAGGTTGCAACAAGCAATGTGTTTTCATGTTATGTTTTATATGATCCCACTGTGCTACTGATGAAGGAGCCCTGCTCACTCCTACTTTTCCCACCTCTTCCCCTCCTTCCCAGCCAGGATTGGGGTTCTGCTGCTACCCTGCTTCACTTCAGGGATTACGCAGCCAAAGGGTGAGCCAAACAGCTTGTTGTTCTGATGGAAAATAATCCCTCTGGTGTTCACAGCACCCTGCACTCACCATGCAGCCAAAACAGTGCCAGCCCAAGGGACGTCAGGACTGCGTGACTAAGGTGAATGGCAGGCAGCAGGAAGCCATTTTTGGCATCAGTCTGCCTTGGATCAGTTTAAGAATAGCAAGTCAAGTTCAAAGAACTAGATCTTCTCCCTGACTATATGTTCTGAGATCCTACATGTCTCCAGATCTGCTCTAACCCGAGCAAAGACAGGGGAAGTTCTATCACTAAGTTTGGAGAGAACAGAAATGGTGCAATACAATAAGAAGTTTTCTGGGACACAGGGAGCATTTTTGCTGTTTGTACAGCACTGAACATCACAGCATTCCCATGCGGGAAATGATTCAGGTACCGGGGCTGGCAGGAGTAGACATGGGAGAGATGTGTGAGCTGTGCAAAACCAACCAAAAGTCTTGCTGCAGTTGCACTGTTTATATTCATGATGATCTCTCCTTCACAAGTTTTGTTGACTTGACCTGTCATTCTATGATAGATGGGTTTGACTGGTAGACATATCCCCATGGGATAATATTGTTCACAAATGATGTTGTCTCATTTACACTGTGTTGAAGCAGTCTAAACTTTCTCTGGCCAGTAAACTAGTCTGTCTGCTGACCCAGTGAGAGAGGATTACCCTCTCCACTGTGTTTCCTGGATGCCTGTGGCTCTGGATGTAAAAAACAGTATCTCCTATCTAAATATTACTATGAGCTTTGAATTCCTTTCTTTTTCTGAATAGAAACACAGTGTGGGGTCTAAAGACCAGTGACTACTGCTGTTCTCTCTATGATGATGGTGGTTGTGGGAGACACAGAGGAAGGATTGGATTGCAGCAGTCTGTTCACTAAGGACTATAAAAGAGAATCCACATCCCATACTTTCAGTCTTTAAGTAGCAGATAAATAAATATCATGTCCCATGTCTGATTTGGTCTTCAGCGTATGTTCAGGAATAGCTTTTTGCTCTCACTGAAGGGAGAAGGAGAATCTCTAGCACAGAATAAAGAGAATAACTGGAATCTCCTTCTCTTCTTCTGTCTCTCAGTCTCCTTCAGTTGTGGTCAAGGGCATTAGACTTTTTGGAAGATTCCTGAAAGGAATCAAGGTCTTATATACTAGACACTGAACTGGGACACATGTAATTTAGAAGTAGTTTACAACTCAACTAAAGGCACTCTGAATTTTCTGTACCTGGAATCTTTATCTATAAATAGGAAATAAGATCATAGAATCATAGAATTGTTCTGGTTGGAAGAGACCTCCAAGATCATCGGGTCCAACCATTAACCTAGCACTGCCAAGTCCACCACTAAATCGTATCCCTTAGGGCCTCATCTAAACGTCTTTTGAATACCTCCAGGGATGGGGACTCCACCACCTCCCTGGGCAGCCTGTTCCAGGGCCTGACAACCCTTTCAGTGAAGAAATTTTTATGAATATCCAATCTAAACCTCCCCTGGTGCAACTTGAGGCCATTTCCTCTTGTTCTGTCGTCTGTTACTAGGGAGAAGAGTCCGACCCCCATCTCTCTACAACCTCCTTTCAGGTAGTTGTAGAGAGCAATAAGATCTCCGCTCAGCCTCCTTTTCTCCAGGCTAAACATCCCCTGTTCCTTCAGCCGCTCCTCATAGGACTTGTGTTCTAGACCCTTCCCCTGCTCCGTTGGCCGTCTCTGGACATGCTCAAGCACTTCAATGTCTTTCTGGTAGTGAGGGGCCCAAAACTGAACACAGGACTCGAGGTGCGGCCTCACCAGGGCCGAGTACAGGGGGACGATCACCTCCCTAGTCCTGCTGGCCACACTATTTCTGATACAGGCCAGGATGCCGTTGGCCTTCTTGGCCACCTGGGCACACTGCTGGCTCATCTTCAGCCGGCTGTCGACCAACACCCCCAGGTCCTTTTCCGCCGGGCAGCTTTCCAGCCACTCCCCCCCAAGCCTGTAGCATTGCCTGGGGTTGTTGTGTCCCAAGTGCAGGACCCGGCACTTGGCATTGTTGAACCTCATACCATTGGCCTCGGCCCATCGATCCAGCCTGTCCAGATCCCGCTGTAGCACCTGCCTGCCCTCCAGCAGATCAACACTCCCTCCCAATTTGGTGTCATCTGCAAACTTACTGAGGGTGCACTCAATCCCCTCATCCAGATCATTGATAAAGATATTGAACAGAACTGGCCCCAATACTGAGCCCTGGGGAACACCACTTGTGACCAGCCACCAACCAGATTTAACTCCATTCACCACAACTCTTTGGGCCCGGCCATCCAGCCAGTTTCCTACCCAACACAGAATATGCCTGTCCAAGCCATGGGTAGCCAGTTTCTCCAGGAGGATGCTGTGGGAGACGGTGTCAAAGGCTTTACTAAAGTCCAGGTATACAACGTCCACAGCCTTTCCCTCATCCACTAAGCGGGTCACCATGTCGTAGAAGAAGATCAGGTTGGTCAGACAGGACCTGCCTTTCAGAAACCCATGCTGACTGGGCCCGATCACCCAGTTGTCCCGTACGTGCTGCATGATGGCACTCAGGGTGATCTGCTCCATAACCTTCCCGGGCACTGAGGTCAGGCTGACAGGCCTGTAGTTCCCCGGATCCTCCTTCCGGCCCTTCTTGTAGATGAGCGTCACATTTGCCAGCCTCCAGTCAACTGGGACCTCCCCAGTTAGCCAGGACTGCTGATAAATGATGGAGAGTGGCTTGGTGAGCACTTCTGCCAGCTCTTTCAGCACCCTTGGGTGGATCCCATCCGGCCCCATAGACTTGTGCGTGTCTAGGTGGCGTAGCAGGTCACTGACCATTTCCCCTTGGACTACGGGGTCTTCATTCTGCTCCCCGTCCCTGTCTTCCTGCTCGGGGGGCTGGGTGCCCAGAGAGCAACTTCCCTTGCTGTTGAAGACTGAGGCAAAGAAGGCATTTAGCACCTCAGCCTTTTCCTTGTCCCTTGATGCTGTGTTTCCCCCTGCATCCAATAAAGGAGGGAGATTTTCCTTAACCACCTTTTTATTTTTAATGTATTTGTAGAAAGACTTTTTGTAGAAAGACTTTTTGTTGTCTTATGAGCTTTATGCCTTTTTTGTGTGTTTGTGTTTTTTTTTTAATGAAAAGCAAATAATAAGCCAAGCTTTGAGACAAAATATTTTTTCCAGTCTACAAATGACATTGCATTTCACAGGGCTCAGTTTGTTTGTTGGCCACTTTTGTTTTTTCCACTGAAGAAGTTTTGCAATGGTAGCAGTTTTTCTCTGTATCTCATGGTGAGACAGCAGCTTATTCAGCATGCTAAGCAGGAAACATGGTTCCTTCAATAAGCCTTTTCTAGCCAGCAAGGCAACTGAATGCACATCTGCCATCTCAAGATAAAATAGGAACCATTGATTGCTGGCGCCTGGCAGGGATTATTTTACACCATGAAACCTGAAGATGAATCTTCCCGTGTAACATTTAACCTAGCAAAGGATGTGTGATGGAAATACTCGGAAGGTGGAAACACCAACTGGGGACAATATATGTTGTTAAGTGTTGTTAAGTGTTGTTTTGTTATACGTTCTTTCTTTTTCAAACATCTTTCAGTTTTTACCCACAAAGATTTTTGTATCAAGCATCACTTGACTAGTGTTCTTCAGGATTTCTTTTGCCTCCCATTTAATTCCTCCTGAAATATTGTCATCACCTCCCCCTTACCTTTTGGGACATCTTAACAGGCCGGTATCAAATCCCATGTTAGGTTACAGTACTGAAAATATTTCTGAGAAATTTGGTGGAAATGGAACTTGCCATACCTCATACAATTAATTAAGCAGATAAATCTTCAGAAGTGAGGCTGAACTCTATAAGAGGATCCAGAGTTTGCAGTGCAAAACCCACTACACATCGCTTTAGCAACAGTAATGATTTCACAGAGGATGTGAAATTCAGATGCCTGGGGAGGAATAAATAACCAGATACAAGGAACTCTTGCCTCAGAACAAGGATTTCTTGTAATACACAGAAATGGGTAAAACAATTTGGACATGGCTTTCTTACAGAAAATTATAATTTAAAATTGACTGCTAGAAATTTTTACTTTTCAAATAAAATTTGATTCTGGGAAGAAAGAATGATAAGTTCAGATTTGGAGTGGGAACTATTTTGAAAATCAAAGAAGTATGGGAAGAAAATTATTTTGGGAAGAAAAGAACTAGTCTCCTATTAAAAATAAAGTGGTTTTAATACGAAAAGTCAATCACGTCTAATTAGAAGCTATCGAAGTTAGCAGTTGCTTCAGTTCAGTGTTGTTATACGTGTTGCTGGTGGGGATAAGGCTATTATTTAGCATTCTAAACTGCATTTTAAGAGCTTCATATTGATAGGCCATGCTGTTGAGAAGTATTGTTATGGTATTGAAGCTTACTTAAGGCTTTCGTGCTGTTCTTTTGTCCTCCTGTGCCATTGCTGGTAGCTGTTTCAGCTTTGACTGTGTTTCAGATCCACTGCTGAACAAAGATACTGAAGACAGGCAAGGAACCGTAATCGCTATTGATGAGATGTGCTGCAGTACATAAAGCTGTAGAGTCCTTCACAATATGCTCGAATATGATGGAAGACCGATAAGCAGAGAGAGTTAATTAAGCATCTTTTTCTCTCTATCAGGATCAAAAATTATTATTATGAGAAGACTTTTGAAACGAGAAGTTACTGTCTGTTATCTGAATTTCCTGCAGCTTTAGGGAGAGTTGCAGTATGCCTCCGTTTAGCATGTCATCAACTTGTCTTAGCCAAATTGAAGCTTAACTCTTTAAATAAGGGAACGTTAGTTCAGTTCAAGTGAAACATGGATTTACTAAAGAAGAGAGCTAGTACCACACTGAGTCTGTTTGGGTGGTGTTCAAGTGAAAAGCAACAATAGGAAAAGAGAGAAGGATTCATGGTCTGAAAGTGAAAAGATTTTTTTTTAAAGGAAAAAAAACAGATAAGAAAGACAGAAAATGAGCATGACATGAAAAATACTGTCTCTGAAGCAAAGTATTAGAAAACAGGATCTAAACCCTACATTTTATCTTTTCTTGTGCCTAACACATATGAAATGGAGGAGACTGACAGCTTTGAAAATTAAAGCTTACTGTTTAGGATACTGATTTTCAAATGGGATCTCTTTATATAACAGCACTTTTTTCCAAAATTGTTGTGAAGTGATTTAATAGCGCGAAGTCAGGCACTGCAGCTGGAGAAACCTGGAGTGGAGCAGTACCAGGTAACTCAGGGTAGTCCACCAAAGCTTTTCTCTCTGTACTAGAAAAGATCACTTCAAAGCCAGTTGCCATTTCCCCCAGTCTCCCCTGGGTTTGCTAACGTTGGGCTGATATTCCTGTAGTAGAGGAACAGATTTCAGTGGTCAACTTATTTCATGTCAGAAGAGCAAAGCGATGGGACTGGCAGTGGAGACTGAAGATCCAGTCTTGTGTGACTCATTTTTCTTTGTGAGAGGCTAAGTACCGTGAGCTCAACCGGGATAATAATTCCCATCTCTGTTCAGATATGCAAGAAAGCCCTCCTGCTTCTCTTCTCGGTGGAGTCTGTGGCTCCAAGGTCAGGGAGGAGGAAAAGGGAAGCCCACCTACGGCATCTGTTACGGAGCTGCAGGAGCCCTGGCTCCAGCCAGCCCTTCACACTTGGGAATGTAAGAGAAGGAGAGCTGTTATATCTTAAACAGATCATTCTCTGTTCCAAAATTGCAGTCTCTCCATCACAATTTGTCCTCTGATCTGCTCCCAGGATAATGCAGTGTTTGAAGCCTCTTATGCACTAAGGTGAAACAGGAGGGGAGTGAATCCCCAGCCATCCTAGTCAGGGACGTTTTTTGGAAGGGAAGAGTTACGAATTTAGATATAATACTATTTCAGTTGTAAGGAACATTCCTACAATTCAGACAAACCACAACTGACATGTGAATTAGCTCCCTCAGTCTTGTGAGTGGGCAAGTGGGGGCTGCACCAGTTCCCCCTTCCAGCCCCGTTGAGTGCAAACACTGTGCGTGGAGAGTAGCTGGCTGTGCCTCCAAAGGAAGCATCAACATTTCCAGTGATTGCTGAACTGAGCCAGATTCACAGGAACACACACTTCTTTTGGCAAGGGATCCTGATGAATTTGGGGTGGGCTAGAGGGGCTACATGGAGGCTAAACAGCATGTCCAAGTGGACCTGGCACTAGCACAGCATTTAGGAAATCTCACTTCTATTCCTTGTTCCACTACAAGGCTGTTGTGTGTGACCTTGGAGAAGTTGCTTTATCTCTTTTTGTCCAGCTTGTCCCTTCAGACAGAGAAATCTCAGTGAGTTTGTGAAAGCCTCTCATGCAATGTGGGCTAACCCTGGTGCTGTCTCTGCTTTCAGAGAGCTAATATTCCTGTCGTGGGTAAAAGGATCAGGTCGGGCTGCTCTCTATTCAAAAGACAAATGTCTGTACCCCACTTAAACAGAGGCCTTGTGCTGGCTCTCTGCTCTCTGTATTCCACTGGGTACCCTTTATCCTTCAGAAAGAAAGAAAACAATCCATACATGCCAGAAAGACAAATGCAAAAACAAAACACTTCTATTTGCTTGGGTTAAATGCAGAGATCTTGAATTGTTTTGGTCCATTTAAACATTACAATACCAAAACCAGTAATCAGCTCTTCTGGATAATTTTAGAAACTGTCTTTTCAAAAGCCAGCAGTGGTGTAGTAGTGTGAGAGTAATGAGCAGTGACAAATTATTTGTGCTATTTCCAAGGGAAACTGTTGGCATTAACTTGATGCAGAGTCTTTGTTACTTTATGAATAAGAAGTGCAGTTAATATATTATACTCCATGTGTCTTCCAACCCTACCCAGAACCTAATTACACTTTATGGAAAGTTAAGTAGGCAGTAAACTAAGTGGTATGGAAAGTGCATACAGTAAAACTCCGTTGGCTGCAAACACTGAACAGTTGTTTTGTCCTTCTACTTTGGAGAACTTCATAATTACACATTTAGTGCTACTGAGAGATCCACTGTGTAATTACACAGCTCAGCAATAATGGCACCAGTTACTGTGCAAATACAAGGAGCCACAGGAGATTAAAACAAATGTACCAACAGCAGTATGTAGAAACAAGACGGGAACCAGTAGTGGGTCCAGGTGTCACTCTGGTAGAGAGTTTTGTGGAGGTTTGTTCAGTTAAGAGGAAAGTGTTAGGGCAGTGGCTTTGTCCCCACACAGGCACGGCATTGTCCCAAAGCCTCCAAAGAGAGTCGGTCCGGTTGGGTAGGAGCCATGCCATCGGCTGATGAGGGGAGGCAATGCCGGGGCTGTTCAGCTGCACAGCCCGTCTCCTGCCTCATGCTGCGCTGGGAAGTGGGCTGCGGGAGGTGTGGGCCCTAAAGGGGTTGGGACAGCGTTTATACTTTAAAACACACCTATTAAAAGCACCTAGAGAGTTCCTACTTCCAAATTACCTGAGCATCTCACAGTCATTACTAAATCTATAGCCACAATGCCTTTGTGAGACAAAGCGACTTAGATACTTCACCCAAACTTTAGGTGCCCTATTCCTTGAGCAAAAACTCCTGTCCTATGTTACAGGGACAGACAAGACCTTCTGAATAGGATTCTCACTGTTATGGGAGCTGCGTGAGGCGCAGCTGGAGCTACACAATGGGAACCAATCAGGAAACTAGAATTGCTTGTGGAGAACAACAGAGGGTGTCTCAATATTGGGTCACAGGAAAGCTCCTAAATCTGACCAATGTTCACAGCCTGTAGGTTGGTGTCCAAAGGCACCTCTATGTTGACTCTGATCTCTGCAGTACAATAGATGCCAAGTTCTGTCTGTCTAGAGCTAGATACCTTCTTAAGGAGATTAGCTATCATTTCCTACCACTGCATGCAGACTACATGCCCTCAGCAGTGCCCTTCACGACTGGAAGACATCATTGGCTTTGTTTTATTTCATGATATAGTGGCCATATTTGTTCTCCTTTTCAGTGCAGCTTCCCCAGACTTCTACATTAAATCAACAGTCCATGTAGTTTGCTGATGTGAAAATGAAGTCCTAGGCTCTTACCCAGCCGAGGAGGTGCACACCAACATCTTTTATCTACCAGGGAGAACCACAACTACCAAGCCTGCAGCTGTTTCCTAGTAAACAGAGGTTCCATCTCTCTTGCTGAAATTGTGCTGAAGTCCAAAAAACAAAGCAGTTTCCACAGGGTGGGAGCCAGGCAGAAGAAGGGAATGTGGCTCAGTAGCTCTGAGGTTACTTCACGGATTTAGGAAGTAGGAAGCTGGAATTTAAAGGGATTGTTTTCTACAGTTGTATAATTTCTGTTTCTCAAGAAGCCTTCTTTCCTTTCTCCACGTCCTTTTTGCAAACTTCTACCTCTGCCTAGCCTGTTGTCTCATCTATCATATTTTTTCTGTTACATTGGCTAGCAATGCATCCTTTCTTTCTGGTCTCTTAGGGCATCCTTCCTTTACAGTCTAGATTTACCTCTTGATTATGTTGAATTTCCTCAGAGTACAATTAATCACACTATCCAAACTATCCATCCCATCACAACTGTGCCTTGGCTTTTAGATCCAGACAAAGAGTATTCATGTAAGTATACCTTTAATGGAGAGCCAATTAAATGCAAGCTTGACTAATGCCTACTACAAGTATTTAACTTACTTTAACGTTATTATCTAAAAAAGTCTGTACTTTCTTTATCGGAAGCTTCTTTCAGAATTAGCTTAAATCAAGCTTGGGAAGAGACGTGATTCAAGCATTCTGCTCCTTGGTTTGCAACTCATTTGTAGATTTTTTTTATGCAGTCTTTATCACATTTATATATCTTGCAAAGTTCTGTTAAGATCTGGTTTCCTTCACAGGTGGGAGTGGGAACTGCTGTCTCTCAGCAACTGCTTACCAATTCAAATTGAATTAATTTTATTAAAATTACAACAGCACTCTCAGCATACTCAGCTACTTCGTTGTAATAGAACTCTGAATATATACAGCCTTTTGTCTAGAAACCCTGATGCATATCACATGTCTAGGTCAAATCAGTTCTTCTAATACCCCTGTGAGGGAGGTGAATAAGCATACTTTCAAGACTGATTTTTTTTCAGGCTTGGGTTTAGTTACTCAGATATATTTATAGCCTTGAAAAAAATCCCATAGTCAGTTTTGGTGGGGAAAAAATCCCTATGTTAATTTTCCAGTGTTAATTTTGTTTCTCAAGTGTTTGAAATTACAGACCTGTGGCACTTGCCAGCTCTGAACTAGAGGCCTAGGAGGTATGTGGCTGTGTCTCAGAGCTGGAGCTAACAGTCTGCCTTTCAGAAGTATATAAATTGTAGTTTATTCTTTGGAGTTAGCTCAAATGTGGCTGAGATAGAGGAGACTGGACATGCCATCAGCAAAATACTCTGTAGATGTATCTCTGCCTATGTCCCAAACCTACACACCTATGTAAAATCAAAATGAAATCTTTACATCTCCATATTATATCTTTGGTTGGCAAAGTAGTCTGTTTGTTATTATACTGTTTTATTCTGAATAAGTATTGTATAAACCAATTGTCAAATGTATATTCATTCAGTCAACAAATGCTTTGATATTTATCTTTCTAAATCAATTCTCCAGTTTACATTAAAGAGAATTTACCTGTTGTCTTCAACAAGAGTTTGTCTAGGATTGGTTTTGAGCCTACAATATGTCCCTTACCTCTTTCTTTCCAGAAGTTAAACAAGCCAATTCAATACCATTCCCCATTCTCATTCATACCTCCATCTCAGCTGTAAAAACTGCAATATTTAGGGCATCCTCGTCATTCATTTGACTTGGAAACAACACTGCTTATGTCAAACTATTTATCCCCATCAGCAGAAGCAACCGGGTATGTTGTTTCATAAACATATGAGACAAATCCCCATCTAAATGGGGAGATAAAGAGAATTTAGGTGTCAAAAGCTGCAGTTTGAAGAAATAGGATGCACTAATCTAGCTGTTTACCCCTGTTCATGCTTATTTTCATCTCTCCTATTGGCACCCCTTTGTGAGCTAATTTAACTCACTAACCTGGCAGAGAAGTAACCAAGGAAAAGTGACTGGATCATTTTCTTCCACATTAGTGAGTTGAATCTGCTCAGAGAATAATCTGACAAAAAATCAGTTCAAATAATAGTTCAAATGAACCATGCTCTGAAGGTGCCCATTTCTCACATTGACCGTAAGAAGCAGCACGTGGCATGAGTTCAGAAGTACATGCCTATAGTGTAAACATCTCTAACCAGGGAAGATAAATCTCACCCTAAGCTTTTCTTGCTTAAGCTGAGTAACTCAGCCTCGTCACGATTCTCAGACCACGTCAGACATGCTGACAAGACCACGCTTCTGAGAAAGACATGGCCATAGCTTTTCTTGCAAACACAACAGAAACAGGTTTATTGCAGGTATACAACAGCTGAGTTGTATATGAACTAGGGTGTGAGAGACCTACCTTTACTTCATCCCAGACACTCCTCTTTAGCCCTGGAGCTGTTTTCTCCCAAGACAGTACATTAACTGTCAGGCTACATGCTGCAGGCAGGGAAGAAAAATGCTGGAAATGTATCAGCCCTCACTCTCCTCTGTTTCTGTGCAGAAATACCTTTGTTATTCTCTTTTAAGAGAACAAATGTGAGTTAGAAAAAAAATAGTGTTTTAGATGACCTATCATTTACCCCAATAACAAAAGAATAAAACTAAAAATCAAACTTCAGAAAAGCAAAAGCTTTTTCTTCAGACATGCTCATTTTTAATATCAGCTTAATATCAATGAAGGAAACTTCATGGTCTAGTTTGGGCACTGACATTAATGCCTCGTTATCACCATGTTCCTTTGATTCTTTTGGTAACAATTACACAAATGAGTGTTAATTTTGATCTGAGAGAGAAGATGGAGTCTGGGCGGTAGACAAAGGAATAAAGCGATTGATTAATTTACCAGTTTAGCCACCTCTTTCCTCTGTGGCCTTTGGCAAGTCAATGAACTGTTCTGTGCCCCAAGCATACAACAGAGACGCTTGTAGAAGCTTTTTAAATGCCTTAGAAGAAAAGTTGCAGAAATGGATTTAAAAAAACTCAAAATTTGTTCCTCCTTCTTGCCTTTCATGAGAGAGAAATGGAAAGCTGAAAGGAAATTAAAATGCATCAGCTAGCATTTTTAAATGAGGAGCTCTTAACACATGCCAAGGCAATGCCATCGTCAAGACGAATGGGTCTGTGGAGACTGACCTCTCCAGGCTAGCATGTACACAGACCTGCAGTAATCCTTCACACGGATAACCACGCAGTGCTTACATAAGTGCTGTGAATATTTTCGGCAGTAGTGAGTCTGCTGTTGGGAAGAAAAAATACGACTCCTTTGACATTTCAGTTTAAAGGTACGTTGAGGAGGGAAGAGAGAAATTGTAAGATTTCTTTAAAAACTTGTTTATGTAGACAAGCTGCACAGAGGACAGTGTGAAAGCTAAAAAAAATAAAAATCATATACCTTACACATGGATTTTCTCTCATTCTCCTCTCCTCTGAGGGAAAAGAAGGAAAAGCAGAAGAATAGGAATGGAAGTTTAGAGGGTGGGCAGGATTTCACCTGTAGGTGAGATAAGATTGAGGTCTGGGGCAGCTCTGACCTTTTAGAGGTCTGCTGAACAAGAAAATTAGGGAATAGAAGCCATGAAACCAAAAGACCAGTTAACTCAAATTCCTGCACATGGCATGATCCACAGCTGAGGTTGGGATGGGGTGACCAAGCCTCACAGCAACTCAGCTAAGCTGTGGTGGGATCCCTGGTACCTCATCCCTGCAAGCTCTTCAGGCAGGAGGGGGCAGGAGCTCTTTTGCTGCCTTGCAGGCCCCTCCCTGCCACCTTCTTCGCTGAAGGTCCCAGTTAACCCCCTGATTTATGTGTCTAGGGGGACACACACTGATCAGATGACACCAGGTAATGTTAGCGTTGGTCATGAGAGGTTTGGCTGCATGTCCCACTATGTTATTGGCACATCCATCACCTGACAGGGAAGGTGTCAGAGCACGCATCTCTTCCTGTGCCTCCATAAAGTACAATACAGCGTTCCCAGTGGAAAGCTGGACGCAAGCTGAGGATGTGGCCCTGAAATCTGCCTGATTTCATTGACCTTGGTGGAGCCCAGCAGCTGAACGAATCTAGTCCTGCATTTTCAACTTTCTGAAGTTCCAGACTGGTTACTTTTCCAGTGGAAGTGTTCTCTACAACTTGGCAAGAAGCACAGTCACGTTTTATCCCTTTCAAGAAAACACCCGCTTAAACAATTCCATTTTGTTACTGTTTTCTTTAAGTCCTCATTCTGCTGTAAAGAGAGAGAACACTGTGCAAGCAGACAGACATAGATAAATTATTAATTGCCCAGCCCTTTGCTGTTTAGCTACAGGCATATTGTCACTGTGCTTGCCCAATTCACTCCCGCCTTTTCCTCGGCAAGCCCCGAGCTGCAGATCCCCACCACCTCCAGGGTCAGGCAGAAGGTTATGCTGCAGACTTGGAGGCAATTAGGGTAGCTAGAGCGTCTCAAGATCCTGATGCATGGTGGCACTGGAGGGACATAGGCACCAATATGGGTAAGAGGCAACAGGTTTGATATACTATCATTTCTGGGGTTTTTGGCTTTGCCTCTACTGCTAAACAAACAAAAAAAAAGGCAGGAAAAGATCTCTGTCCCTGAGGAAAAGTGGCACAAACTGGCTTAGGTCATCACTTCTTAGGGCTATCCTGCTTTCGTGGATTTGTCTTGGAGAATGGGAGAGCACGTGAGAGGGAGACCATGGAAGTGGCCCAAAACAGAGCCAAGAGAGACTCTGGAGAGCTGTTAGCAGCACTTGAAAACACAATAAATTTTGCAGATAACTTATCTCCTCATTTACCAAAAGCTTAAAAAATGAAGCTGAGATTCCTTACAAGAGAATTTTCTCTTGCTGAGAGGTGTCAGCACATAAACGGTCAGGGTAGCAGCCCAAGTGGATAAGAATAGGGTTTTTTTTCAGTGGAACTCTGTAGTTTTGGGTGGAAACAGATGGCTACACTTATAGTGATAAACAAAATAGGAGCAAGGACCTTTTCTCTGGCACTGAGGCTAAGTGCTATGGCCCAGCTGCATTCATACTGCTTACCAGTTCTCTCTAGCTCTTCTGTGCCCTATGTGGTAGCCCAAAGACAGAAGTATTTTATTTTCTTCTTTTTTCCTTTTAAACTTTCTGAAATAATGTGAGATCAGTGTAGCAGCCCATCAGAGTGGAGGTTTCATAGCACAGCGCTGGATAGCATTTCTTGCATGTGCTGAGGTATCTGAGGGAGCAAAGTTTGCTGGGATAACATGTACATGGCAGAAAGAGCCAATTTAAAGTGGTCTCATTCTTACTGAGTTTTAGGAGTACTGCCTAGTGAACCATTTTCAGTCATGGCCTTAGTAGAGCTAGTTGGAAAAGTTAAAAAAGAGGCAGGGAGCGAGCTAGCAACTACGCAGTGGAAATGAGCAGGGGTCCAGTGCTGACATCTCTGATTCTCTTATTAATTAATGTGGATGTACACTGTGAGTCACCTGAGCCACTCTGCCTCTTGTGGATTTAGCCATCATGTGATTTCTTCCCAGCTCCATCATAAAATCAAAATACACAAGGTAGATCTATAAAAATCTTACATGTTTTAATAACCTTGTTCCAGGCTGACTTCAGATCTTGATACTCCACTCCGCTGCTTAAACTCTCCAAGTGTTTACCTTTCCGCGAGAACATTTTCTATAAACCTGAATGCCAGATACCTAGAAGCACATCAGCCCTGACAGGATTAAGCCATTTGGATTCCAGGTTATATCCAACTCCTTTTTGATCCTGCCCATCTTGCCTAGGTAGCCCAGTCCAGGAGACCTAATCCTACGCCTAATCCAAAGCAAAACACAGAGTTATTCATCAGAGGTCCCATAAAGCCTGGATCAAGTTTCTTCTTTGCTTATGAGCCATAGTATTTCTTACTATTCCCTCAACGATTTTCCAAAGATGGGAAAGGAATATCTCTGTTCCAGAAGGGTGTTGTGAGGATTAAATGATCCATAAAGCCACAGAAAATATACACTGGTTAAACTTGCAGTTGATAGCAGTTTGGTGAGGTAGAAGAAGTAATGCAGACAGCTGGATTAAATACAGGAACAGAGAAAGCACATTACACTTCCAGAACTGGAGACTACCAGAAAGAAATAAATTAAAGACAGACTTTGGAATTGTGCTCACCTCGCTGTGAGCTCTCAGTGGAGTTCTGTGATCTGAAGGATTAAAACCATCGACACGTATGAACAGGGAATCCCTTCAACGGTGGTTTGTATTCACACAACAGTGATACTATAGCGTACCTTGCCCCCCTACATTGTCCCTGTCAACAAGAGTGCAGAAATATTGGTACTCAAAGGGATCCCTCTAAAATGATCCACAGATGAGAAAGCAACGTTGCAACATGAAGCTAGATGAGCTCTACTCTGTGCTGAATTGTGCATAGAAAGAACTGGATGATGGAAGGAGGCGTTTTCTTTTGTCAGCCTTGCTGGCAGAGGGAAGACAAGATTCGGCACCTGAAAACTGAAGCTGTACAAATTAAGACATAATATCCTATTAGTAGAGTTAATTAAAGCATTGAAACATCTTATCCAATAACACCTCTATATTTGTGAAGGACACATTGTCTCCTGAAGTCTTTCAAATGAAATTGGGTATCTGTCAGAAAAGAGATGCCTTAATCCAGCTACAGTTTGTATGGGTCTGGTGGCCCCTTCTGGCCCTGGAATGAATTAATGCAGCTCTAGATCTGTGAATATTCTGTTCAGTTCTGGGTTTGGCCACAGAGAGGGCAGAAAGCCATGCAAAGTCCTCAGCATACTGGTAACACTTGCAGCTCACCGTTAAGACTGTAGTGAAAATCAAAGCTCATGCATCAAGCCTGTAGCCGGTTGCCCTCAGGTAAAGGAGTGTGAACATGGGCTCCAGGCAATCAGAACTGAGTGAAAGCTGGAACTTTAAGTTTTCAGTAGAAAAAAAGTAGCTTCAGGCAGTTTGCCTTGTATGTGCATGCAGTTTCTGTGCATTAACTATATATTCATGTTAAATCCATGAATAAACTTGTAGTACAAGGCTCTGTTGCTATTAATATCTAAGACTCCATGAACTGGAGTGTTAATGAACTTTTGAACCCTTATTAGTGTGAAATGTGCTAAGTGTGTCAGGCAGGGGAGAAAGCCATTAATGGGCTGGTGGATGACATCCAGGTTAGGGAAGGCCCAGTTAATGCGAAGTCAAGTGCATGGAAGATAAGACATCGTCCTTTGTCAGGAGCCAAAATTTTTCTCCCAGCATTAAATCTTGTCTAATTAAGACCATCCAAGGGCCACTAACAAGCTAGGTTGGTTTGCTTTTTAAAGGCTCCCAAAATAAGGAGTAATCTCAACTTTTCTATCCTTTTGTCTGTTCAAGTTAGAGCCCCAAAATCTACTTTAAGAATAAACTTTTGAAAATAGACCACACTTTAATCTGAGGAGGAAAATAGAGATGAAACTTACTTAGATTATGGTATATAAATCTCTTACACATAAATATATGCAAATCTATAATGTATATATAAATGCACAGATGATACACCCTCTCCAGTTCTTTCTTTATACTACAGAGGTTTATTACATGTGCTATGTTAGTTCATCTGAACAATCTTGTAATAAACTAAGAAGATTAATCAAGGGGTGGATTTGACAGGGTATCAGTCGGTCAACTGGGCACAGATCTATTTGTATTTAACAAGCAACAACAAAAAAATCATTTTCCTTTCAAAGTATGCCTGTCCAGATATTATTTTTCTCTGTTTTTTCCCTCATCTTTCCTTCCCAACCTTCTAAAGCATCAGGCTTTGGACACAGCCAGGCGCAGGACCATAACTAGAATGGATTCCTTCTCTCGGAAAATGCAAGGGCCGCCTTTCTTCGTTGTGCCTTGCTTATATGCACAGGCAGGACATCATCTGGAACATGGAAAAAATTCCTCCCTTTCCCTCTGCAGATTAGCAGGAATGTGAGGGTAGGAGAAGGGGTTACATTCATCTAGATCATGGGAAAATGTTTACATGTCAGCATTACTTGAGTCACTTTCCTCAAAGCTATTTTGGGCTGTGAGCATTGGTAGCACTGCTATTTCTCCTGCTCTCTCTTGAGGGACACAGGGTAGTGATCTGAGAGTATGTGACTGACCTCTGTATGGAGGTAAGTATTTGATGGCTTGTGACAGGCACAGTTCAAGCAGCAAAACAGCCTTTTCCCAAAGTGACAGCACTTATTCCACCGCATGATTAGGGCATTTTAGCAGTTGGAGATTATCCTGACTTTTAAAAATCACTTTTGTTTTGTGTTTAATTCTGTAATTGTGACACTAGCTGTCCCCTTGCTCCTACTTTAATAATCCCCCTTGGTCTTCAGCTGTGTGAAACTAAGGAATAAGAAACATTATATGACAAGGTCAGATGTTTAGGATTTTCCTTGCCATGAGTCATATGGTCATCATTATAAACACACATTTCTCACTAAATTCATCATTCTCAAAGAGAATAAAACTCTGACCACCATGGAATATGCTGCTTTTCCCTGTTCCTAAAACACTGTAAACAGAATGGGCTCAGTCTTGCTGCCACGGTCGGCTGGAGCCAAGGGGAAGAAGGTCCAGGATCGTTTCCAATGTACTTGCTGAGCCAGCCATTGAGAAGCCAGTACGCTCTTTCCATGCTCTGGAAGAAAGTAAGTTGAATTGCTGCTAAATATGAAGTAAATATGATTTTTGGCTCCATTTCTGTTCCCTGCTTTTCTACAGCTTTCCACATGACAAGCTTTCTATGGGTCTCAACGGCTAAATGGACTCACGCACATGTGTTTTGCTTAATCAGCAGTCGGGGTGATGCGGAGACAATCCACACACAGCCCCGAGAGCTCAGGGCGCCCAGCAGCAGGCTTGCGTTTGACAAGTGAGTTTTTGAATTTACTTCTTCCTGCAGCTGTTGAGGAGGTTTTAGTCCCCGAGTTTATCACGCTACTCCTGAGCCCAGAACTCACATGAAGTTCAAAAATCAACTAATGAATTTAGTGTCTCGCATAAAAGACATAAAGAAAGACAGGGAACATTTGGAGGGAGAAGTAAAGTAAAATATAGCTCTGTCCTTCATCTGCTGTATAAGCTTAGGTGAGTTATTTCACTCTCAGTCTCTGTTTCTCTTTTATCTTTCTTGTCTATTCAAGTACAGAGTCCCTTAAGACAAAACATGTCTTTCTCTATTATAATCAGACAGTTCCTTGCACAACACTGTCTTAGTCCCCACATATATATTCTACATTTAGTAATATAAATAAAATAATTAACTTACCACACTGCTAACACATTTAGTTTTGTGTCTGGTTAAAGAACATTGTAAATTGAATCAAGTCAAATTTTGTTATTATAAAGGCTTTGGTATTTCAAAATCACAAACGATTATGGCTAAAATGGCTAACTAACTGTTTTGTGCTGCTATCTATTCTCAGATGAGGTTCTCCGAAGAAAACAGGTGATTCTCCCCACTGCCCAATAGAGGTTTTTCAGGTAACATCAAGAACAATATGTTTTTTGTTAGAAACAAGCACAGCTATGTTTGGATAGTTCTAATGGATTTATAACGCACTGAAATTAAAGAGGTTACCCACGAAGTGACACTCGTCATGAGCCAGGACACTCCAGGGCACATCTCCTCTAGGCAAAGGATAAAGGTGTATAAATTTATGAGCTATGCCAGGCGAGCTAGCTCTGGAAACAGAAGAGAGTAAGTGTGTCTCTGTGCCCTGGTTAATTAGCATTGCCAACAGACCAGGGTAATTAACTTATGTGCTGTGATGAATTAATGCTGTCCTGTTTGCAGGGTCCAACTGGATATCTCTGCCAAGCACCGTGTAGTATTATGTAAATGTTCCAGCTAGTCCAGCATGATGCACAGCATAGATGCATTCAGAATCAAGCTCTGAAGACTGATCAGTCTCATCTTTGAATCACAAGCCATTTATCTGTGTAGTTCAGGAAGGAAAATGTTCACCAACTGCTACATTACCCAGATGTTTAAATACATTACAGGACTTTCCAATCTTCCTTTGAAGCATCAGGCATGAGAAGGTGCCAAAAGCTGAATAACAGGTGAGATACAGTGAAGTCGTACTTGTTTCAAAAATACTTAAGTAATGATTTTGGAGGTAGAAATGCTCTAAGCTGCTCAGATTTCAAACATAACTGCTGTTGGAATTGTAATAAGAGAGAATCTCATGAGCGAAATCAGGCAGAAGAGACACAATCACCTTTTCCCACCAGTGGGCAGACCATGTTGAATAAGGGTAGTGATCTAGAAGACTGTGAGGCTGATAAATTAGACCTGACAGCACACTGTATGGAGTATGGAATATTGTGTGGAGTATGTGTATTGGAGTCGGCCTGTCAAAATCTGAATAAGAAAGAACCAAGGATCTCAGCATTTAACTACACTTTGGAAAGCATGAGTCTCACTAAATGTAGACTTCCATAGTGGAAAGGTCTACATCTCAGTTAGTAACTCTCAACTCAGTGGAGAAATCAACTTTTTGAGCAGAATACAGCTAGTGCAAAAGAAGCTAGCTAAACCAGTTCACATGACTCACTATAGACATGACTATTTTAATTTCCCTTGGATTAGACAAAGTAGCTCAAAATGATTAATTTACATGAATACTTCTGTTTACACTGTGAATGCTTAATATTGAGTCAGATGAATCCCGTTGTCTGATTTATTCTAAAGATGTGTAGATGCGGAGCTCAGAGACATGGGTTAGTGGTGGACTTGGCAGTGATAGGTTAAGGGTTGGAGCTGATGATCTTAAAGGTCTCTTCCAACCTAAACGATTCTATGATTCTATGATTCTCATCTGATTTTCATGAATGCAAGTAATTCCATAGCAAGCTGCACTACTGGACTATAACAGTGATAAATATGAGCAAAGAACAAGATCTATGACTTATTAGATGATAATAAGTACACCTGGTTACACCTTAGTTTTCCTGAGGGAAAAAATGTGTGTGGATGTAAAGGTGTATGAAAGAAGATAGACATACCGCATGTATAGAACATTGCACATAGCCCTTTTAAAACACATGTAGGAGGGTGGAGCAGGACTTCACAGGGCTGAGATTCCCAATAGTATTTCCACAGCTGCTCGTACAAAGCCAACTCTACTGTCCATTATCTCATTAAGAACCAGCTCAGGTATTCTGCAAGCGAAACATATTTAAGGGTATCCTGTTAATTTGAAGATACTGTCATTAGGCATACACCCACACTCATCCTCTGCTGACAACAGAAAGGAAACGGCACCTTCACAGGTCACGTCAGAAAATCTGAGATGTGAGCACCTGTTGAAGAGTCTGTCTCCCTCCAACGACTGTGCAAGGTGTGCAGCCCTTTGTTATGAAAATTCCATTCCCTATTATATCCATTAGTCTTTATAGTATGAAGGTGTATTAACTTTGTTAATATATATTAGTTCACATTATACAGCATAATGTAATGAGGTAGTGGAATTTTACTGGAGACTTTGATATTGTTCATGCTTAAGTAAAACAAACTAAAGGACTGTGCGGCCCTGAAAGTAAAGACTTTGCTTCTTGGAAGCTTAGAGCTGTCCATGAAGGATAAAGGATACCCCTGGACAATCAAGATAGTGCCAGCATCTTAGTCCCTCTAACATGTCTTTGAAACCCTCCCAGAGTCAGCTGGCATCATAGACAAATAACTGTCGCAAGACTGACTTCAGGGACGTCTGGATCAATAGACAAGCAGCAAGAATGCTGCAGAAATACAGTTGTTTCACAGTTTTACTACTATTACTAATCAGTACTGTGGGTGTCAGTGACTAGTCAAATTGTGTTGTACCTGAACATTTAAAGGGTATCAGAACCCTGTGTAAAATCACATTCAGGGTGCCCCAATTTGGCTGGGACACCTCCTGCGCATGAATAAATATTTACCCTTGTAATTCTATACTTTGCATCCTAGCCTCTCTCCTCGGTCAGCATGGGCCAGGTGTGAACTTTTGTAACATCTTTACTTTAGTGTCTAACCCAGGTAGGATGAATTTGGACCAACAAGAGTAGGTGATTTGCTAAAGCACAAATAGTACAATCATTACGCGATCTAAATTAGAACCGAGATTACTTCGATAAAACACTAGTGTTTGGACTACAAGGCTATCCACTTTCCTATTATAAGTCTTTTGGGTATGCAATGTTATCAGTCATAATTAGTTTTATTATCGAAATTAACAGGTCTGCTACACGTGTAAGGAAATATCTCAAAATATTTTAATGAACCGAGTTCAGATTTGCATGAACAGAATTAGATTGCTCAGTAGTAGCAAGGTATATAATTTTTTTAATAGTGAGCTGAAATCAGCAGCACTGAGAAAGACAAATGACTGAATCTGACCCTGGGTTTCTAATGATTCAAAAAGATAAGGAGAACTTTTTTCTTTCCACATTATTAATGGTATTAAGGCCAAACACCTTCAGAGTCAGGGTATTTTTAAACTCTTAAGTTTTCAGTGGTAAAAGCAAAAAACCAAAACGACCACAAAACAAACCCAGAAATGGCTATTTCCTCCTGCATGTAGTGAATAAATTGTGTGCCATCCTCTTCAACTTTAAGCTTTAATCATAAAGTAATACATTCTGAAGAGGCTCCACATTGTACAAAACAGAGAAACCGGAACACTAAACTATTCAACACACCACCACCATCCTTCATGCTGCATCCTGATTCTCTGCTGGATATTAAATAGAGTGAAAAAGTCTTTATTTTACACCTTGCCTACCTTAAAAACTACTTTTCTCTCTGCAAGCACTGAAGAAGAATCTCTGAAACTATTAAAAACTTAATGGGCTGTGGGGCTAAGAGTGGAAATAAAGATATACCCAGGCAATCCTTATTTCATCAGTATTACTGAGGCTGTCAGAAGAGGGAATGGAATACCTCTGATACGTTGTACTTTAGCCCTTCAGAAGGACTAAGCAAGGTGCTGAGTGGGGCACAATCAAGGCAACCGATGGGAAACATCTGGTGGAAAGTTTTAGGTGGAACAGGCCACCTGACTCTGGTCCATACACTGTGATATTCCAGGAGCAAAAATCACTTGGCAGATTTCTGTGTTTACAACTAAAGGTCATACTCTTTCTCACAGCTTGTCCAAAGTGAGAGCAGGCAACAGTTCAGATGCAGTTTGATGCATGTTTTCAGCTGACACGAGCCAGAGCAGCCATCAGAAGCGGTCCTGCACCGCTCTCACTCCAGCTGCTTAGTTGTGGCCCCCTTCCACTCCTGACCTTGTGTTGGCACATGTATTTGAGTGCTGTGCAATGGAAATGACCAGGGAAGCGATCAGACTGAAAAATTACCTGTCCACCAAAAAAATGTTAATTTTCTCTCTTCTGTAACTCAGTGCTTAAAGTGCCCCAACCTTGTCTATTCTGCAGTCACTTCCTTTCCAGTGTAGAGGTAAGATACGCTATGATTTCTTTTTTTCTTAAGACACGTATAAATTTAGAGGGAGGGACTGAAGCTCAAGGTGACATTGCCCCGATCACATTATTTGCTATGTTGCTTGTTGTGTTGCGGTATTATTAATATGGCTAAGCCTTAACCTGTCAGATATTTGTTCCTTCACCTTTCAGTATACAATTTGATTTCTTACACAGTGCTTTTTCCTCTCTGAAAAGCAAATCTGTGAATGAGAAACATTGATTATTTGTGTATTTCTGGTCTCAACTTCAAATTAGCTGCCAGGCTTTGCATAACAAGACACAAATTATTCATGCGAGAAAACCAAGAAGTGATTTATTATCATGTCTGATTCCCAGTGAAGAATTTTCTTCAGATCACCCAGCAAGGAGGCTTTCCTGTTTTAAATAAGATAAATTATAATTGACATTGGAATTCAAAACATTACTCCAACCTTTCTAGATCTTTTGGTCATACAGAAACTAAACCCATGAATTACATTGACATCAAAAAGTTCATTAACAGTGTTTCTGAGTCCATCTTGAAAAGTCCGAGATCCTTTGCACAGACTCAGCCCTGTCTCCCTCCCACTGCACCACTAGAGCACTTTCACTGCCTTGGGAAGACAGCAATGGTCTTTGCCCCCACCATACAGAGATGATGGCTGGAGGGGGTTGGGGACTATCTATAGGAGACGACTTTTTGACTGCTCTGTAGAAATAAATAGCACAGGAAAGCTTATGCTTTGGAATATGCCTTCCCTGTGAGGGTGCCAGAGCCCTGGCACAGGCTGCCCAGGGAGGGTGTGGAGTCTCCTTCTCTGGAGAGATTCAAACCTGCCTGGACGCGGCCCTGTGCAGCCTGCTCGGGGTGACCCTGCTCTGGCAGGGGGTTGGACTAGATGATCTCCAGAGGTCCCTTCCAACCCCTACCATTCTGTGATGCTGTGATTCTGTGAATACGCACTAGTCAAAGGACAATGAACCTCTCCCTTCCCTTGCACCCCCTGAACAGCCTAACAGGGCCTGGGACTAACATGCAGGAAGGAATACTCTTGTTTTAACCACATCTTCCCTCTGGCAAACAGAAGCACAATTTTTAATCCAGAGCTGCAGAATGCACAAATTCAGGGGGAATATGATAATTTACTGCTGATATAAGGCAAGAGGTTGATGAAATAACTATGTTTTTAAATTTAACATTTAAGGGGAGAAAGATGGCAATGGAAGGTTGCTTTGGAGATACAGGAGTTAAGCTCAATTATGCCAAATGGTAGGGAGCGCTCTTTGAAACAAGTGAAGACAGATAAACTCTCTTGAATGTCCAGCCCTGTTTTGGAGCAGAAGGAAAAGCTCCAGAGTAGTTCAGAGGAAAGTGAAGGAACTCAGGCAAAGCAACATATGGGGATGAGAGATTTGTGAGAAAGACACTTCTCTCAAGGTGCATCCCTCAATAGCCCCATCTCCTCTGTCTGTCTTGATCATTGACACCACAGACCTTCTCATCTTCCTTCTTGAGAAGCAGGAGTAGCAAGATGGGTTTGATCACATCTATCCCCATTTAGGGCCTCCTTCATCTCTCGCTGTGGATCTGTTGGATAGCTTTCTGGCTGAAAAAACAGTGCTTTCAATACTTTAGAGATCAGTAGAAAAGCAATGGTTGCAGCTGTCAGCTCTTGAGGAGACTGCTCTGAGTTTAGGTATGCCCATGAAAAAGAAAGGGATGTAAGTCAGGGCATGCAAAGTTTGGTGGCTTTGGAGTCTTATTCCTTTAATTCATTATTTCATCTCAGACAGCACCTTTGGTGTCTTAAGAAAAAAAATCTTAAAAATCTTAATCGTGCTTAAGAAAAGAAAGTTCCTATCCAGGAATTAGTCATTGAGTTTCTTAATTTGAAATCACAAATACTCAAACCTAAGTCAAAATTTATATTTATTAAACCTATACATGGGTGACTGCTATGTGAGCACCTACGTATCCATTCGATATTTAAAATCTCTTCCAAGCTTTAGAGCAGGGCGAGGATGATTGGTCTGCCACAGACTTCTCTGCTGGTCTGGGAAAAAAAAAAAAAAAAAGAAAAAAGAGTGTCATCCATTAATCAACCTTTGCCCTAATGACCTAATGGAGCCCTAAAATGAATGGGAATTTTGCTATTCACTGTGATGAAAGGTGGATCTAACCTGCAGCTTCTCTTATAGTAGAGCCTGGATGTAGCTTTAAGATGTTATATAAAATGACTTTAAAATTGGTCTAATATTATTAGACCATCTTCTTGCAGGATATATCTATTATTTCGGTCCCTTTTTCTGCTCTTACCCCTTTGGCAGTCTTGATTTTTATAGATTGTAACATCTCCCAAGCAGTGGCTATGTCCTTACTCATATCTGCCTGTGTAGTACGTGGCACATTTTATGCAATATCATAACCTGAGCAATAGAAAATAATAATTTCTGGAATGATGACTGCATTTCAATTAGGTTGTAAATGTCTTTGAAATCCTTAATGTGACAATACTTTATATATAGGAAAAAGTAGTATGTGTCAAGATTTTTTTGAGATCTACAGCCAAAAAAGCACATAGACATTGACATAGATTGCCACTCAAATCTGGAAGAGGAAGGCACCTAAGCAGAACCAAGGAGATTAAATAACTTTGGTGATTCCAGGCTGCAGGGACTGCCTGATCAGCATACGGCCCAGGGCCTCATTAAACTATGAATTGTACAAGTGTAAGATGAAGACTGATTCCTGTCCCCCAGGGCTTGCATGCTAAGCACAGGACAGTAAGACAAGGAGTAAACCAAGATCTAGTCTGCACCAGACTGGCCTGTCCCAGGGGAGACTGGTTTGAAATCCATTTTAGAATGACATAGACACAATCCTTGTTTGTAAGACGTTGCTTCATCTGGAGTTTCCATGTGTGGGCATCCCCATTCAGAGGCATTTGTTGCCTTTTATGCAGAAATTTTCTAAACATACAAAAAAGCTAGCATGAAAAGGAAGAATGAACTGATGGGGGTATTAAAACCCCAAACGGGTGAGTGAAGATTGTGATTATTTTCCAACAGCAGCCATAAAACCTCACTGAGTTCTGGTCCCTGTGTGCTGCTTTCATCTCCCATTAAATCTGATGCTTTATTTTTGATTTAGAAATGTTTGCAGTTAGTAAGGAACAACATTTAATCAACATGGTGAAGCTGGAAAAAGTCCATCACCTCCTGTTTTCTGGAGCAGAGTTTCTGGTGCTCCCACGGACGTGTAGTGGTAATTTGAAGGGGAGAGTTTGGAGGTAGGAACTGGAGGAGACTTGGACTACCTCTCTTCAGAGCCAAGAACCAACTGCACTGACAAAAATGACTCAGAGTCTTGTGATATAACACATCTAAATTCTCAAATGTAAGTTGACATGAATGGACCTGTTTTAAGCAACTAGCTTAGGTGCTCCCTTTAAAGTTATCAGTGAAAGAGAGGGTATAACCACAGCTTAACCTGCGTGCTCTGAATTGCCCTCCCCAGCTGTCTGCTTCTTTCTTCTGAATATTTTAGTCTAGGCTTTAAACTCAGCATCTCAGTCCACCACTGAAAGCTTTACCTGGTAATACTGTTTTATAGACTTGAATGAAATCACTGGATTCATTCATCTGTTAAAAGTTAAGCAGGTGCAGAAATGATGGCAGAACTAGCAGAATGTTTTTTAACTTCATGCTTTCAAGGATCACTATTTTCCTATGAAGTGCAAACATATCTTAGGAAAGTGACAAGTTTGCAAATGCTTTAAATATTTTAAACATTAGCAGCAATATTTATAATTGAGCCATTGAGTGACCTTGAGTGAGTGGCCGAGTAGAGAGGCCATGACAATCACAGACCATTTCAGGGAGAACTCACGCAAACGTGTCCTCATAAAAAGCACTAATGTTGTTGTGTTTAATTACTTAATTTCAGAACTTACTTACGAAGTTATAAAAAATCTGGATGGCAAGTAGATCATTGTTCTCTTCAGCTCCACAGGGAGCCACCGTGAACATTTGCAAGACACTACCTCCCACCAGGCAGAACAAGGCAGGTAATGATGAGAACACACATTGGAATAATTATACCAAACACAATTTCAGAAACACAACTGGGGAAAATACCAGAAGGCTTGACAGACCCGAAGTGTGAGATTCCAGTGTCCATGAGGAAATCTGCAGAGTTCCTCTGCATTTTATGGAGCTGTATGTCAGTTTTGCCAATAAGCTAGGATAGAATTTGGCCCCAAGACTGTCCTGTGAAAGGTGCAGATGATGAAGGAGATATCTGGCAAGAACTCCAGAGCAAGATACGACAAGTGTGTGCTCTCTGAGGAAGGGTTATTGTCCTTTTTTAGAGAAAGAAAATACTGGAAAATTTTCTGACCTATGTTAAAAGCTGACTAACAGGTTTTGAAGCCTTTCATTCTTCCAGTGAAGGCCTGCTTCCCCTTTGCTTTGCAAAGGCATTTACAGTTTAGGCTGGATGTGAAACACAATAATAGACCTCAATTTATTGCTGAATTACAGTAAGTACAGTGCAATACAGAAACAGTTCTGGCAACTGTTTTGAGCACAGCTGAGCAGGATACCAGCAGAAAGCTGTTGACAGCGCTGTTGACATCTGATGCTTTTCGATACAGTCTCTGCGACATGAATGACTCAACCTACTACCTAGAAGAGAAGTACTGTCACAACGTCAGTGTAACCAAACACGGGCAACTTCTGTGCATCACTGAGAGTCAGCAGGTGTCACGAACTTTCAGAGGAGACCCAATGCGCCTGGTAGGAGAAGACTTTGAAGTCACATAACGTATTTGAGAAAAACCTCTGTGTCGCATCCCGATGCCCCTTCCACACCCCCACACCACTTCCTCCCATGAATGTTAACTGCCTGGAAAAATCAACGCCTGGGCACACAAAAGCAAATCATCTAACTAAAGAAAATGCATTAGGATGGTATGTTAGCAGCAGCGGCTAGGAGACTAATCTTGTATTAAGAGTCTGCTGCCCCCTGACTACGAGGGAGCTGACTTGCCTCATGGTTCTTCTGTAAACTGATACTGTAAGCAGAACTGCCTTGAAATTCCCAGTTAAATCCCCATAATCAGAAAATGTTGACTAACTGAAACTAGGTATTTCCCTCGAGAATACAAGTATCGGCATGAAAAATGGATATGGTTTCTGGTCAAAATGTAAGTCCCTCCAGAATTTAAAAACAAGTCTGCAAAGTAAGGGTCTTGAACATGGCTGTATGTGAGGCTGAGATAGAAATGGGAAGGATAAGGCTGGGAAAGCAAAGATTTTCAGCTCCACAGGGAGCCATCGTGAACATCTGAAAGACACTGCCTTGCCGTAGCTCTGCCTGGGGATGGATGAGGAGCTGACTGAGAACTTGTGGGTCAGGATTAAAGGGAGGACAGGGACAGGTGACACTATAGTGGGGGTCTGCTACAGGCCACTTGACCAGGAAAACTGAGCAGATGAGGCCCTTTCTAGGCAGATAGGAGCAGCCTCATGTTCACAAGCCCTGGTCCTCATGGGGGACTTCAACCACCCCAGTATATGTTGGAGGGACAATACAGCAGGGCATAAGCAATCCAGGAGGTTCCTGGAATGCATTGATGATAACTTCCTTGTCCAAATGATAGAGGAGCCAACGAGGAGAGGTGCTGTGCTGGACCTTCTTCTCACCAACAAGGAGGGGCTGGTGGGGAATGTAAAGCTCAAGGGCAGCCCTGGATGCAGTGGCCATGAAATGGTGGAGTTCAAGATTCTTAGGGCAGCGAGGAGGGTGCACAGCAAGCTCCCTACCCTGGACTTGAGGAGAGCAGACTTTGGCCTTTTCAGGGATCTGCTTGGTAGAGTACCATGGGATAAAGCCCTGGAGGGAAGAGGGGCCCAGGCAAGCTGGTTAATATTCAAGGATCACCTCCTCCAAGCTCAGGAGCGATGAATCCCAACAAAGAGGAAGTCGGGCAAAAACACCAGGAGTCCTGCATGGATGAACACGGAGCTCCTGGACAAACTCAAACACCAAAAGGAAGCCTAGAGAGGGTGGAAGCAAGGACAGGTAGCCTGGGAGGAATACAGAGAACTTGTCTGAGCAACCAGGGAGCAGGTTAGGAAAGCTAAAGCCCTGACAGAATTAAATCTGGCCAGGGACGTCAAGGGCAACAAGAAAAGCTTCTATAGGTACACTGGTGATAAAGGGAAGACTAGGGAAAATGTGGGCCCTCTCTGGAAGGAAATGGGAGACCTGGTTACCTGTGATATGGAGAAGGCTGAAGTACTCAATGACTTTTTTGCCTCAGTCTTCACCGGCAAGTGCTCTAGCCACACAGCCCAAGTCGCAGAAGGCAAAGGCAGGGACGGGGAGAATGAAGAACCACCCACTGTAGAACATCAGGTTCAAGACCATCTAAGGCACCTGAAGGTGCAGAAGTCCCTGGGACCTGATGAGATGCATCTGTGGGTCCTGAGGGAACTGGCAAATGAAGTTGCTAAGCCACTTTCTATCCTATTTAAGAAGTCATGGCAGTGTGCTGAAGTTCCCACTGCCTGGAAAAGGGGAAACATAACCTCCATTTTTAAAAAGGGAAAAAAGAAAGACCCAGGGAACTACAGGCCAGTCAGTCTCACCTCTGTGCCCAGCAAGATCATGGAGCAGATCCTCCTGGAAACTATGCTAAGGCACATGGAAAATAAAGAGGTGATTGGTGACAGCCAACATGGCTTCACTAAGGGCAAATCATGCCTGACAAATTTGGTGGCCTTCTACGACGGGGTTACAGTGTTGGTGGATAAGGGAAGAGCAGCTGCTGTCATCTACCTGGACTTGTGCAAAGCATTTGACACTGTCCTGCACGACATCCTTGTCTCTAAATTGGAGAGACATGGATTTGACAGAGGGACCACTTGGTGGATAACGAATTGACTGGATGGTCAGAGTTGCGGTAACGGCTCAATGTCTGAGTGGAGACCAGTGATGAGTGGCGTTCCGCAGGGGTTGATATTGGGACCAACGCTGTTTAACATCTTTGCCAGCGACATGGACAGTGGGATGGAGTACACCCTCAGCAAGTTTGCTGACGACACCAAGCTGTGTGGTGTGGTCGACACACTGGAGGGAAGGGATGACATCCAGGGGAAGCTTGACAGACTTGAGAGGTGGGCCCATGTGAACGTCATGAGGTTCCACAAGGCCAAGTGCAAGGTCCTGCCCATGGGTTGGGGCAATCCCAAGCACAAATACAGGCTGGGCGGAGAATGGATTGAGAGCAGCCCTGATGAGAAGGACTTGGGGGTGTTGGTTGATGAAAAGCTGGACATGACCCAGCAATGTGCGCTCGGAGCCCAGAGCTGCATCAAAAGAAGCATGGCCAGCAGGTTGAGGGAGGTGATTCTCCCCCTCTACTCCACTCTTGTGAGACCCCACTTGGAGCACTGCGTTCAGCTCTGGGGCCCCCAACACAAGAATGACATGGACCTGTTGGAGGGAGTCTAGAGGAGGGCCACAAAGATGATCAGAGGGCTGGAGCACCTCTCCTATGAAGACAGGCTGAGAGAGTAGGGGTTGTTCAGCCTGGAGAAGAGAAGGCTCCAAGAAGACCTTCTAGCAGCCTTCCAGTACCTAAAGGGGGCCTACAAGAAAGCTGGAGAGGGACTTTTTACAAGGGTATGCAGTGATAGGACAAGGGGTAATGGCTTCAAACTGAAAGAGGGTAAATTTAGATTAGCTCTAAGGAAGAAATTCTTCACTGTGAGGGTGGTGAGGCACTGGAACAGGTTGCCCAGAGAAGTTGTGGCTGCCCCATCCCTGGAAGTGTTCCAGGCCAGGTTGGATGGGGCTTTGAGCAACCTGGTCTAGTGGAAGGTGTCCCTGCCCATGGCAGGGGGGTTGGAACTAGATGATCTTTAAGGTCCCTTCCAACCCAAACCATTCTATGATTCTATGACTTCTCCTACCTCTCTCATATCTCTGGTGGATGCTCTCACCAGTGATTCTTAGGAGAGGACGGCTGAGAGTGTCTCAGTCTCTGGTTTCTGTTAAAAAGCTTCAGCATGTTTTCCACAGTGTGGAAGGATCATTTCTGAAACACCAGAACAGTCCTTGGATAGGAAAGACTATTTGCAACTTACCCTACAGAATAATAATACCTTCTCTCCCAGGAGTCTTAAGAGTCAGTATAATGAAGACTGCATTATAAGTGGCCACAGGTACACCACATTTCAAGCAGAAGCTTGAGGCTATGTTTGAATCTAAACTTGCCCTGTATCTTCACTGCATAGATATGGGTAGCTATTCAGATGTCAGCTAGAAGTTACCTGCCAGGCCCATTGGAGCAGAATCCTTGGACATGAGCTACCCTTTAGTGAGGACACTGCCCTGTGCCTACCCATGGTGCAAATGGGTTGCTGCCACGTGTTCCATCTGCCTTTATAGCGATCTTGTGCGACTGTGCAGACCTTTCTGCAAAAACATTGTCATAGTCTACAGCACGGATGGCTGCCATTTTTCTGCCATCTAATTTGCGCTACCTTACAATAAATGTGGATGCAGCAGCTGTATCATGTTCTGTGGCATCACCAGCTTGTTATTCTTGTGTGATTGTGTGGTAACAGGGCCACAGAAGTCTGGAAGATAGCGTAACTCTTTAACAGGAACTAGATCTCAAAACGTGCTGTATAAAGCTAAGTTCCTCCTTTGTGTTTTTTAAGCTCATAAGAAGAGGCTTGATTTTCAAATAGGTCGATAAACTTTATCCCCAAATTATTAATGCCAAGATTCTTAGTATTTTAGAGAACATCAAAGTACACCACAGATTAATCTTCTAGTTGTCACATGGGATATGGAAAATGACTTTTCTTCTCATCTCTAGGAGAAAAATGCTGAAATGAACCTGTTTCTCCCTTTTCTAACTCCTGTCCTGGTCTCCTGATTGCCACTCTCCTGTACATAAAAATCTAAGACCAAGATTATTTGACAATTAGGCATACATTTTTGTGTTTAATAGACTCCGATGGATTATTTTTCAAGTACAGGCAAGATCACTTTCATTTGTCTGTGAAATTTCAATCATATGAGAGGAGAGAATTAGTATTATTATGCAATACTCCCACTTCTTACTGTGACTGATAGGAAAAAGGAATTAAAACCTCCAGAACAATCTTCCCTTCGTAAACTTGTTTCTTGTGCTTCTGATTAACATGTTAGTGCTAATTAAATACGCAACTCAGCATGATGCATGGGAAATTAGCAGAATAATTCTAACAACATTAAAAAATACACTGAAAATGTGTCTTACTTTATGTAGATACCTGTTTAACATGTAAGTGCAACATTATCACAAATTTTAAGAATATCGCATTTGCAGAATTAAAGCTTCATATGCAGCAAACCTGGTTTGTCTGAACAAATGCATTTTGCACATATGTTAAGAAAAGAATTGTACTGAATACATATGACATGCTACAGAGAATAAAGCAATCATTCATAAAAATCCACTTAGAATAACAACATGTATAATGGCTCCTAATTTATTCCAAGAGAATTTGAACCATATGGCCCATATTACTATATTAATGTACTGTATCTGTAAAACATACTTGCTTAAGCATATGTTATGTATGTAGCATATACTAGAGGAAACATCTTTAAGCAGCAATGGACAGTCTCAAAAAACACTATAACTGGCAAAATCAATAAAAAAACCCAGTGGCCTTAAACTAAAGGTAAGTATGTGGCCCAAAATGGAAACTGCCTCAAAATGTCCTTTAATCACACTGGAAACTCAAATCTGCATCTGAACTTTAAAGCTCAGTTCTTTCTCAGCTGTAAGACATGAAACACCTCACACTGCATCTACAGAGTATGTGAGAATGGCAAATAATGTAGAGCAGCCTAATGAGTTCTGGTGATTTGATATGAGGCAATTTAAGAAATCACCACCCCTGGCTGTCTGCCCTGCCCTTCTGCCAGGAATTGCTGCCCCTAACAGAATGGGTGGTACGTGTGCCTCTTCCCAAAAACCGTTCTTGTCAGCTGGGGTTGTCTCAAAGTGCTATCACTTTCAGTTTTTCCTCACGGTACTTGCATGAGTACATGAGAACATTATAGCATCTGAGGGCTTTGCTTCATCATCCCTTTTGCACTTACCAGCGGAGGCTATTGGAGGCGGGGAAGGTGGATCAACACTTCCAGCTGCGGAGGTAAGCCGTTTTCCTCATGAATAATAGGTTGCAGAAGAAGTGAATGCAAATATGATAATTGGGAATTGCCTCATAAATCTCAGCGTGGTAGACTGCCACCACTTTCCTGCGGATCCATCCCACTGGCAAACTGTATTGCAGCGGCTGGAGTGTATTGACCATCTAGAGTAGCCAATGTGCCATAATAAGGTTTTCCCGGGCTTAAAAGACTACGCTCCTTTTAAAAATCCTGCGCCTCACAAGGTTCTTCAAGCAAACCCTTTAAGAGCTGCAACTTCCACGTTGGTGCTTAAAAAGGTATTTCACAGACAACTAAATTCAAGGACGTGATTGTTGGGTGCTGGTTGGGCTCCGTGGGGGCTGGGAGCAGTGGGGGCTCCCTGGGGCGGCGGGGCCGGGCCCGGCAGCCAGGACCAGTCCCACCACCCCAGCCAGGGAGCAGGGCAGGCCGGGGGGCAGCCCCAGCCCTGGGTGCTGACATGGAGACAGGGATGGGCCAAGGCCCGTGGGTGAGCCTGGCTCAGCAAGGACCATGACAGGCTGCAGGGAACTGGAGACTGACGTCCTATGGCATCAGTGGGGCAGGGGCTAACTGCCTCGGGGGGCTGAAATGGGGTCCTGCGCCATGGGCAGGGTGAGGGGAGCCCCAGAGAGGCTGGGCAGGGCCACTAAAGCCTAGTAAGGCCCTCTGAGTCCTGACAGTGACCCTGGCAGTCCACACCCATTGTATTTTCATTAAGGTTCAGCTTTAAATTTCCTTGGCAGATGAAGAATTATTTCCATACACATCTAGGAGCAGCACAGACTAGGAAGCATTCCCAATCAAGCTTGTCTGAGATTTTACATGACTTGGGGTGAAAAACCCTGAATTCTGTTGAAGTCTTTGATGGGAGCCAAGCTCTTTGCTGTGATCTGCATAGGCTGAGCAAACGATGCATCATGGACTCCAATCTACGGCACGGCAATCTCATTCAAAATCAGGCCCGAGAAAGAGATCCCCTATGGCAAAAAAAGGCATCTGCTCAGGGTGCTCACAAAACCGGAGACATCAGTCCATTCTCAGTCCTCCTTGGTGTCGCGCCCCGTTGCAGTGTTCAAAGCAGGAGGCTACAAAGCAGGTTGCATATGGACACTGGGAGCTTCTTTGGAAGCTGTGCCAAAATGCTACAGTGCTGGGGCCAGAAGGATGGCAAAAAAAGAAAGAACATAATTCAGTAGCTCAGTTGTCAGACTACTCAACAGGAGTTGGAGAGAGTGTGGTCTGCTTCACATTTCTCAGGCAGTTGAGGGATTTGGCATTCAGATGACATTTGGATGTTTGGTGTCCACTGGCAGAGTGACCAGAGTGCTTGAGCTCAAGAGTGCCTGGCACCCAGGAGAGGAGCCTTCCTGATAATCCTTTTGAGAGGAAGCATAGGAGCCAAACTTAGATATTCTGAGTCCTCTGGATCCACACATAGAAGCATGGATTCACCCCACTGCACACTGGGTACTGTAGTGAGGAAATCACAGACAGGAGCTTAACTCTCCTCCGGGGGTCATTCAAATGCTCAGTCAGATGAAACCCATCTCGGTTGGTTGACAACAAAAACCAGCAAAGATAAATAGGCTTCTAAATTAGGAGCTTCAGCTCCTAATTTAGATGAATCTGAAAAATTGAGATGAATGTGGATCCCAGTCCTGAGATACTGAAATGCTTAAATTAAAAATACTTAATGAGGTGCTCTGATCTCTCCCTTGGACTTCCAGTGCCTCAGTTCTTCACCTGTAAAATAGGGATAACGCTGTTCCATCTTGCAAAAAAATGTTGAAGTAAATTCAAGGCTATGAGGAGCAAGGATTGTAGCATCAGCTTCCTCACCTGAGTAAGAGAAGTGAGCAGAGCTCTCCAGAAGATGAGAGTCAAATACTTCTAAGAAAGAAAAAAGTAAAGCTGAAAGAAAAGCCTTGAGATGAACACTGGTTTCTTATTGATAATCTCTTGTTAAAAAAAGGAGACTTCAGCAAGCACACAAAGTTTTGATTTTTCTCAGTTTATGATCTATGTTCCAGGGGAAGCTGAAAAACACATCTGTTCATTCTCAGTCTTAAGCAGGAAACTTTAACTCAGAGTTTTGGAGATACACATTTTTAACACTTACTTGATGACTGCAGCATTATGTTTTAGGCCTTTTTATGTCAAACTGTTTTCATTGACACTGGTACTCATTTTTATACACCAATGTTTCACTCTTCCCTCCCTCTCTTTGAACAACAGGTGACTTTGCCTAATGTTTTTCCAATATTCAATTAGAAAATAGTCACGATCAACTGACTAATTTTAAATGACACACAGTTTCCATAGATGCGTTCTCACAGCTTTACAGCTACAGAACATTGTGACCCAGGACGGAAAATAGCTGGAGGAGGTCTGGCTACAAAATTTGTTCTGTCGAAGTTATACTTTGAGGACAGCAGAAAAAAAAATTTACTTTGAACCATTACAAAGAGATTAGAGGAATAAATTAAAAAAGAAGAATTGGGAGTTGAGGAAAGACTACCTGCAAGCACCTTCACTGGTCATTTCAGTCATTTTGATTGTGAATTTGTAATTTAAAATGTAAAAAAAAAAGAAACAAGAAACCTTGCCAAGGAGGACTAAATTTAATTATATGTTCATAAGCACGTCTCAGTTTTTTACAACTGAAAGCCTTCACTCCTCCTCTGGCTTGCTACATGGGGATGAAATTCTGGTCTGTGATAGAGCCTTTCCAGGGTAATTAGGTTCCACTCACATGGACTGAATGTTAGGATAAAATCCCAAGGAAACTATCAGGCAAAATGTAATAGCGATTTTGTATTTAAAGATTTGTATGTGGCTTTGTATTTTACTGAATGAAAATTTGAATAATGAGAAGCTGAACATGCAGGGGTTCTCCTCAGCTGTGATTTACACTTATGGAGCTAGTCCTTGGGTATTGTGAAAATATGTTTTCAAGTAAGTAATTTGGATCTTTTTTTTTTTTTTTACAATTTTAGTAGAAGAATCTGTGATTTTGAATCTCTAGAACATGCAGTCTTTTTTGTGATTTAATAGACTTGCAGTCAACATACAATCAGGCTTAGTTCTGATTTTGGTCTTTATAGACAAAGTCAAATGTACATTAATGAAAGCTAATGAATTTGAACTTTTAAAATAGAAAATGGCTGTGGAATCGATAAGTAAAAAAAGATGTATATTGATGGAAACATATCAGTAAGAAGACATACCTTACGAATTTCTTAGAAATTCCGTGATTTTGAATTCCTATCTAACATCAATAAAACACACCGTCAGAAAATTAGCACTTTATTCCATGCAAATTACCTCATATAGGTTCACCTTTTATTCAAAAAGTATTACTTTTACATCTGTTTTTCACTGGTTTTATTTGTAGATATTTTTGCCTTCTTGTTACCAATACTGAAGGTTTTGAAAGGACAGAAAGCTTCACGAGAGGAGTCTTGAGATGTTTCCCATTGCCTAGAGATACATATTAGTACTTCCTGGGAGTTACCTCCTAAGCCAGTAACGTCACCAGAAGCTTTGTCACTGGTGGCAGAGGATACAAGACTGCCTTCTTGGGGGTCTCCAAATTTGAAGAAAGACAAAGGACTAGACAGCCTAATAACCTGATGTAATATCACAATTTCTATATTCCTGCTTCTTCTACATATCATTAAGCGTTTGTCACAGTTACCATAAACATGGGTAGAGGGCCACTAATTAAAAAAAATACATCAAGGACTGAGACTTCGACTGTAACTTTCAATGCTTGTTAATTCAAGTTTATGCTGATGAACCATAAGGAGGAACCTAACAGGTAGGAAAGTTATGATGTCATATATTTTTTACAGAAGGGCTTTTCTAAGCAAAAAGTTACAGGAAAATATATATCCTTATGGAATGTGTCTATCCTCTTACCAGAAGAGGCATATCGTATAGCTGACCCTTCCAGCCTTCTTTCCAAATTCCTTCTTATCATAAGCCTGAACAGGGTGTGGCCATATTTACGTGCCCTGTACTGAATACTCTATTGCTATCATTAGCACTCCTTTTGACAAAAATTATTATCATTATTCACTGTAAGTCTGAAGTCTTCGCTAACTTCTTTGGAAGTTTTTGTCTCACTAGTTTGTATGATCAGTATTCATCTAACTTGACTTTTATTATCAATACATGAGATGTCTAGTCTGAGCTAGTAGTTATCTGTTGTCTATAATTCCTCTACAGTCAATGAAAAGTGAAGGTATCTCAAAAGGGCAACTATTCATATTTATCTTAGATACATATTATAGAATGGGATGGACACTAGAGAAGTTTCTCAGCTTGCGGTAGCTTGTACCAGCTGAGGTAAGCCATATGAATTTCTGCCCATTTTCAGATCCTAAATTCCAGGCCTGAACTGACCAAAGAAAGAGGTCATCTTTACAGCTAGAGTAGTTTCAAAGCATTTGTTATGAAATAACTAAAGAGCATATATATGCCAGGGAGACAATAGTCTTCACAACTGTTAATTTAGCTGAAGTTTCTTTGATCTGAGTTTTCAGTTTGGAAATTTTACTTGCAATCAAAGGGCAGGGCTCTGACGTGAGACAATGTTCTACTTGGGCCTTTTTAATTAAATGGCTCATTCCATAAAACACAAACACTTTACATAGAAATAAGTTAATCTACTACACCTAATTAAGCATTATATATTGGAGCCACGCATCAGTGATTTGAGTTATACCAATGGACCATTTCATTTATCGAGGCTGACAGCACAAGTTCTTAAATACAATGATAAATGGCTTCCCTTCAAGGGAATGATACTTCACCTTGGCAGTTCACTCTCTTTTTTAATGCTTTAGAGACAGCTAGGAGTGATCAGTTCATAAGCATCCTAAACATGCACTCTTCTATTTGCTTAGTCTCTGTAGTCTGTCTCCCTCACTAAACTCTTCAGGGTTATCTGGAGGTGACCATACTTTCCCTTCCAGGCTAGTCTTCACAGTAAGAATCTATTCAGGAGCACATTTGTATAACCATTTGTATAACCATCATGTCTCTTACCAAGTAATTTTGAAGACAAAAAGCAAGTCTGACTTTGTGAGACACACAGCTGGCTCTGTTTAATGTTGATGAGTGCACATCTCAGCCCAAACTGGAATTTATTTTACCCTCTAAATAGTGGTGAAGAAAAACATTTCTTTCTCCTCTTTCACGTTCTTTGATAATACAGAAGGATGTAGTTCTGCCTGAACTCATTGAATTCAGTGAAATAAAACATAAATCTCGTTGATAAAAAGAAAGGCATTGTAGCTCCCTTAAAGGAACTTCTTTGGATGAAATCCAGCAAATAATGTCTTAATCATACTTTTCATTCAACTTCATCTTTTTTCCTTTTTTTCCCCTGCACAGGATGCTTCCACTTTCCATGAAGGTGTTAAACTTTCACAAAAGACCTCAATATTCACAACTGGTATTTGATGGAAGCTGTAATTTTGTTGCTGCATGTTTTTATTTTTCTTCATAGGCTGTACCTTTGGCCAGGCTATGTAATCTTGGATAACCAGATACAAGTCATTATACATCGTCTTACTGTAGAATAAGCAAACTGAATGGCTGGCTTAGGAAAGACTTGGAAAAGCTGTTCATTATTCTTTTACAGTATTTTGGACTACTATCTCTACAATTGTTTTAGAAAATCCCGTGGCTTCTCTTATCATTAAAATTAGTTTTATCCTCTTGCAAATCAAATTCCCCTTATGTGGAGTTCTTCTATAATAAAAGCTCTCAATGCTCTCGAACTGATTGTGTGAATACGTGCCTGGCTTACTCAAGCCATCTGAACACTTGTCTAGTTTTAGCTGAGATGCCCTGGATGTCCCAGGATGTCCCATCTGTTTCAGAAGGGCGGGCATCTCCCTTAAACCTTGCTTTATATCCATTAGCCCTTGGCAGAGGTCTCAAACACACTGGGCATCTCAAATGGCACTAGATGCCTATGTTCAGGCAAGAGAACTCAGCTCTAAGTATTCTTCTTTGTGGAGGTTGTCTTGGTTTTGGCCGGGACGGAGCTGATTTTCTTTCCAGTAGCTACTGTGTTTTGGATTTAGTATGTGAAGAATGTTGATAATACACTGATGTTATTAGTTGCTACTAAGTGACCAAGGACATCTTCCAGCTTCCCAGGTTTTGCTAATGAGCAGGTGCAAAAAACTTGGGAGGGGTAGAGCCAGTATGGTTGATCCAAACTGGCCAAAGAGGGTATTCCATACCATAGACCTGGGCAACCTGATCTAGTTGAGGATGTCCCTGCTCATTGCAGGGGGGTTGGACTAGATGACCTTTAAAGTTCCCTTCCAACCCAAACTATTCTATGATTCTATGATAGACGTCATGCCCAGCATAAGTGGGGGTCAGCTGGTGGGCCCATCCCTTTTCCTTTTTCCCTTTTTTTGTTCATTCAGGCCTTTTCATTCATTCGTTCAGGTGTTCGTTCTCTCGCTTGCTCTCTCTGGAACTTGCTCTTCTGAGAGAACTGCTGGGGAATATTCCTGCTCCCTGTCTGCTGCTTGGGACGGGCTGTATCGGTCGTTGGGTGGTGAGAAATTGTGCATTGTTCGTTTTATATATTCTATTATCATTATATTTATTATTACTATTATTATTATTATATATTATTATTATTTTTTCTTTGCTGTCTTGGTGAACTGGTTTTATCTCAACCCACGACTTTTCCTTTTCTTTCTGATTCTCCTCCCCACCCCACTGGGGCGGGGGGCGGGGCAGTGAGTGAGCGGCTGCATGGTATTCAGTTACCATCTGGGGTTAAACCATGACAGAGGTTTACCTGTGAAATATTTAGAAATACTGTCAGAAATGTAGTCCTTTCTACATTGTGGATCGCAAACAAGGGCTATGTTTATAAACTTTTTACTTTTGCCTGTCTGAGTTATCTCCTGACATGCTGAGAGCCAGTAAGGTATTAATAAAAGAAAAAACTGTCCTCTGTAGTGTTGCGTACGTTGTTGCTTGACTGTGAGACAAAGACAATCTCCAAGAGACTATCAGTTTCCAGAGAAAACTAGTCTTCATCCAGTTATTTCAGGAAAGAGCTTAACCGATCACTGAAACCACAGGCTCAGACATGGAGCTTCCCAGTACTGCTAAACAAACTCTAGTTTCTCTTACAGTGAATGAAAGTTGGGCAGGATACTCAGTTTCATATATGGTTAGCAATACTCACTTTCTTAACTCCCTTGCATTTCCATGGGAATAGCACAGAGAAAGGGCACTCCTACAGTTGGTCCCACTGGAAGACGTAACAGGGTGTATTACAGCGTGAAGCAGCTTTGTCCTCAGTTGCACACTGGGGTCCTGCTCCTCTGATTATTTAAATGATTATGTATTCATTTTCACAGCTGTACCGTTTTGTGGTGAACCACTGGGATGCAGTTTTGTTTGTAGCAACCCACATAGCGCTGTGCTTTCGACTGGTGACCAAACCAGTGTTGGTAACACACCAATATTTTAGCTATTGCTGAACGGTACCTGCACAGCGTCAAGGCCTTGTCCCTGTCCCACTCTGCCGCCTCAGTGAGTTGGTTGGGAGTGGGCAAGAGACTGGGAGGGGACACAGCTGGGACAGCTGACCCAAACTCACCAGAGATATTCCATACCACATAACATCATGCTCAGCAATAAATTTAGCGGGAGGAAGGGGCAAGTTTTCCCAAAGCAGCCATTGCTTAGAGACTGGCTGGGCATCAGTCTGCCAGTGGGAGGTAGTGAGTGACTGCCTTTGCATCATTTGGGTTTTTTTTGTTTGTTTTGGCTTTCTTTTTTGGTTTTTGATGGAGCTTTTTTCACCTTTTCTTTCCTTCACCAGTTGATCTATCTCTATCTCAATCCACGAGTTTTCCTCGCTTTTGCCCTTCTGATTGTCTCCCCCATCCCACTCGGGAGAGTGAGAGAGCGACTGGGTAGGGGCTTAGCTGCTGGCCAGGGTCAACCCACTACAGCCATGTAGCTCCTTGTCAGGCTAGTCCATACCTCCAGACACAGGCTAGTCCATAGCTCCAGACACATTATGGAAGCAAGCACAGCCTCTGAGCCTGCAGCGGGAATTAAGCCAGGCCACACTTGCCAGCTTGGGGAGAGTGTGTACACTCTCCCGAGCTAACAGCAGAGGGCCGGAGGAACACGTGACACATCTTGGTTCCTTCTCTCTTATTCTAAGTAGTATATAGAAAACAGAATATGGAAATACATGTTTCCTTCAGCACAAGGCAAGGAAAATGACCTGTATTGTTGGCCACAAGAACTCCTGGAAGCTGTAGCTTAGAACTGCATAGGGAGATAAAGCGTAGCTGGAAAGTACAACCAGCTTCTAGAGTTCCTCCAAAAAGACTTTTTTATCTACTTCATCCCACAAAATAGCCCAGAATACAAGCATAGAGAGTTCAGAATTACCTTCAAATTTTTCTCCATTGGCTGTCTTCTGTCTGAAAAGGAGGTGGAGTACAGTTTAACATTTCTAGAATTATTCCCGTTTTCAGCAGAAACATACATGGAGGAGTTAAAGAGAATATTTATGCTCCAAGAATAGGGACAGAGAGAACTTGCCCCAGATAGACAGTGTGACCAGTGGCTCCAGCACTGGTGGTACTGACATAGTAGCTAAGATGATTAGCTCTGCTGTGGAGTACATCAGGTCAGGAGCAGAGGTATGCCAATGGAGGTATACTGCCTTCAGAACCTGGGCTGGGATTTCCTTGCAGCTCTGCTCTGCCCTGCCCTACAAGGTCAGGGCTCTTGGAAACACAGTCCACCACATGCTGCAGGCATGTCCTTAGCTAGCCAGGAACGGCTAGTCTATGTGCAGGAACACTGGTGTATTCTTGCAGGCAAGTTTGAAATAATTACCCTAAGGTCATGTAAATTTTAAAGTGCTATAGGCTTCGTGCATTTTTTTAGTCTGCTGTAGTGCCTTCAAAGTGTGTCTGGGACTGTAATAAATACAGTATTCTGAAATGGAGTGGGTGGGATACAGTTAAGGGACTACCTCACCCTTGCAAGAATGAAGAGAAACATGTACCGCACAACTCTGTCTGTGTATGCACGTTACAAAAAATTGCTCTAAGGAAGAGATAATAGGTCATACTCAAGTAGCCAGGCCTCCTGAGAATAATATTATACCCATACACACCCCCCCATACATACACACTATATATGCATTACAGTTTGAAAGATCTTCTAAGACTTGCTATCTTAAATTAGACCATGGCTACCATGCACAATTGGCAAGTATCTGATGTGTGAAATCAGCCGTCTGCAAGATCTAAGAGAAAAGGAAAGCTGAGACAAATTGAGCTCTGTTGGCCTCTCTAGTCTGATTAGTCCATGCTGTCACTTGAAGTGAAGCTGGATCTTTGGATGTCATTCTTCTGTTGTCTTACATGGTGACGTTAGATATTTCTGTTTGTTCCCATTAGTGCTTCCTTGGAGTCGTAATTAATTTATATTAGCAAAGACAATTTCCATTTGCTGTGACAGTTCTCCAGCTCCCTCAGGCTTCTCAAATAATAATAAATTATCCAAATAAGAGGCATTACTTCACTTCTGCTCCAATGTTTCACATTTTGAGGGTCCCTAAACCTATCCTGCATGTTTAATGCATGTTTAACAAATCGGAATTCAAATGGCCTGCTAGTCCTCACCCATATTCCTAATGTGGCTTGACTTCAGTGGGTTTTTTTTTCCTTGCAGTGATGTGCCAATCCACTGATCATAACAAGTTATATTTGGAGACCTACACATGCTCTTGCTGAGAGGATTAAAAGGGTGAATATATAGCTTCCCAGTTGGATGGAAGAATCCATTTTTCATACTTGTGTGCACACACAAATGATTAAGAGAAAAAACATGTTTTGTCCTCCTGACTACAGTCAAATTCAATGATTAGTATCCCAAATACATTCTGTCAAATGCTGAACTCATTTTATTTAGCATAATCACTCCATCACTCATAGCTCATCTTATATAGTTAATAAATGGGTCCTCGTCAGCAGAAAAAGTGAGGGGAAAATGAAAATGGTTGGTTGGAAATGTTTTGTTGATCTTGCATTTGGGGTTTAACTCAAGCATTTAAATGATTTTTTTCTTAGCTGTGCAATACAAGAAACCCTGCATGCACAGATTCATTCATGTCACGCTTCACCACTGTTGGCTACTGTCAATAATTGCTACCGTTTTATTTTCTGACAAACCCTCCATTTTAAGGATTGTGGTTTGGCAGCTCCATGAAATAAGCTTGAGAGTCTTGCGCTCTCTTATCTCTCATTTCTGCAGAGATAAGTGTCCACTTTCCCAGAACCCAAACTATTGCAGCAGCTGGAGTGATTAATAAGCTTGATGACAGTCTCTCAATGAGCTAATGAGTGGAATAACTTCAGGGAACCAAGGATTTGCCTGCCCTGCACAATGGATGCATGATTGTAGCATGAACAGCAATCCTAGCTGTATCATACCTTGCAAGGGTGACAACAGTTGTCGTTACAGATAGTGGAGATGTTTTGGTGTATTAGGCATCTTTTGCCTCACTTAACCTTGTTTCTCATCTCTTGGAATCTTTTCAGCCTCCTGTTCCCGGAATCAGGTACATCAGCCCTTTGTAGATTTATACAGCCTGCATCAGAAGCTGTGCTCTACATCATCACTCCTGTTATTATCTCTCCTAGTTAAAGTAAAGCATGAATAGACAATTATTTTCCTAAGACACAGCTGACATGCACTGCAGACAAAGCCTGTACTGACTTGCCAATGTCTTCTGATAGGCTTATACAAATTCTCCAGTGTTTCACAGAAACACAGAATCACAGAATGGCAGGGGTTGGAAGGGACCTCTGGAGATCATCTAGTCCAACCCCCCTGCCAGAGCAGGGTCACCCAGCGCAGGCTGCACAGGACTGCGTCCAGGCAGGTTTGAATCTCTCCAGAGAAGGAGACTCCACACCCTCCCTGGGCAGCCTGTGCCAGGGCTCTGGCACCCTCACAGTAAAGAAGTTTTTCCTCATGTTCAGGCGGAACTTCCCGTGTTCCAGTTTGTGCCCGTTGCCCCTTGTCCTGTCATTAGGCACCACTGAAAAGAGTTTGGTCCCATCCTCTTGACACCTGCCCTTGAGATATTGATAAGCATGGATGAGGTCCCCTCTCAGTCTTCTCTTCCTCAGGCTGAACAGCCCCAGCTCCCTCAGCCTTTCCCCACAGGAGAGATGCTCCAGTCCTCTCATCATCTTTGTAGCCCTTTGCTGGACTCTCTCCAGCAGTTCCTTGTCCCTCTTAAACTGGGGAGCCCAGAACAGGACGCAGGACTCCAGATGGGGCCTCACTAGGGCAGAGTGGAGAGGGAGGAGAACCTCCCTCGACCTGCTGGCCACACTCTTCTTAATGCACCCCAGGATGCCGTTGGCCTTCCTGGCTGCAAGGGCACATTGCTGGCTCAAGGTGAATTTATTGTCTACCAGGACTCCCAGGTCCTTCTCCACAGAGCTGCTTTCCAGGAGCTCAACCCCTAACCTGTACTGGTGCATGGGGTTGTTCCTCCCCAGGCGCAGGACCCTGCACTTGCCCTTGTTGAACCTCATGAGGTTCCTCTCTGCTCAACGCTCCAGCCTGTCCTGTTTCAGCTTTACACCTGAGGTGGGTGGATCCACCCAACCATTTCCATTCAGCCGGCTCACAAGCCAGGTACACTGGCAGCTGAGATTCTTTGCAGTGAGTCTCCAGAGAGCCAGTCCTTCTGCCTCCAGCTGTGTGCATACATGGAAGGATGGAAAACATAAAACTGTGTATGTGTAATTACAGATGGAGGAAGAGAAGATGACAATACATATAAGGAAGTTTGAGCGCATGGTGGATGCATGAAATGTGAACCATTTATGTGTATAAATAGCAGGGGAAGATTTATATGAGTAGAGTTTGACCTTCTCTGCAGTTTTCACTGTTAATCAAGCAGGACAAACAGACTCGTGTTTTAAATGGAGATGGAAGATTCAATGCTTTCTTGTTTTAGGTCAGGTAACAAATGCTTGTCCACTCCATTCTTGTCCTTTTCCCCATCTTGCACCAAGTCATAGTATAGAGACATAGTCTTCATATGAGATGTGCTTACGTAAGACGGGTCATGTACCACAGGATTTCAGACAGGGAGAGGCCCTCACTTTTTGCACAAGGTGCAACATCACAACTTTTCCCTGACATGGATCTTGACACCTGTCTCATAAGCTCGCCACATGGGAAACTAAGTCTCTGCCGTGGGGAAAATGAATTTACCATAACGTGAAGGCAGGAGCTGAGTGCTAAAGGAGTCGTTTAAAACCCATGTAACTTCCTCCCCCATCCCAACCCTACACAGCTGCATTAGCCCACATTTTCAGAGGTTCAGACACTTTTGAAAAGTGCAAGCCCTCGCAGTGAAAAATGCCAGTTTCAACTGCAGAAGTTCAAATGTCATGAATTTGATTACAGATAAGACTGAAAAGCTTCGTCTAGAAATAATGAGAAAATATTTGCAGTGTTTATCTGCCTTGCAGTTTTTTGCATATTCAGAGCGCACTTTTATCAACTCTTCCAACTGGACCTGAAACAGGGTTGGAAACTTTGTAGGGTCTTTTATTTTTTCTCAACTCAAAAATATAACCACTGTTTTGAGGACGTGAGGTTTTAAATAAATCTCTACAAGTCACAAGACTTAAAATAAAATAACAAAAATGGTCAACACTGGACCATACAACATAAAAGTTGATGAAGTTCGAAAAGGTCTTGTCCCAAATGCATAGAAGGAGAAGAATGGGAGAAAAAACACAAGAGTGCCAATAATAAGAAAGCATAGTTCTTAGGAAGGAGACAAAAGCAGGCTTGGGTTAACCAAGGACAAACCCTGATTTTAGTAAGTCTGAATACTGTGCAGGTAGCTTGTCCCTGCTGCACCCTTGAATGAATCAGATCTAAATTGCTCATCCTTTCCCATACCTGCCCGTCAAAGCCTGCTTCTTCAACTGCAGCCACTGCTGTGTGATTCGCCTCTGTGGTATCCTCCAAGCTGGTGCCTCTCCATTGTTTTTGCAGAACCTCATTTGTTTTCCAAAATCTTGTCTGTGATCAGATGCTCCTGGTCCCTCATCTTGCAGGGCCAAGCTGACAAGGAATTATTACATATTATTAATGTTGCTATTTAAGGGATACACAAATAACATGATGTGTATTTCCCTTGGTCTCCCTATATTTGAATACATATACAATATTTTCATACATATGCGTAAAAATGCATCTAGTAATCTATCTAGCTCTAGCTGTCTTTACCTATTGTGATGGTTGAAGGCTCAAAACAATAAAATAAAAAAATAGCCATGTAGGTAGTATATAGTAACAAACACACATGAAAATCTAGGGTCCTACTGTCTTTAATGGAAACTACAGTACATGAGGAAACTTATGTCCAGCAGTTAAGTATGATAATATATACAAGTAGCAAGACTTCTGAAGATAGTGTTATTCTCATACTTCTTGGAAATAGGAAAATAAACAATAAAAAAAAGTTAGGAGAGTGGAATGAAATACGAGTCTTCATCAGTTCACTCCTTTTTCCGCATTTCAGAGCCTGGTATGAAAAAACTAAAACTTTGAGAAACATTTAAAAAATTCTCAATATGCTGCATTTGGTCAGATGAATCTGTATTTATATGTCCAAGTTTTACATTTCTAAGCCTTACAAAACATTTCTAACTCTTACAAAATTAGCTTTCTTTTTATTTTATAAAGAAACTGTACTGATACTTTCTGTTTTTTCATCAGTTCATCTGTTTCAGAAATACTGTAGCAGACAAAATACATGTATGTGCCATAATGTGCAAAATCAGGTTATTTGTAGGTATATTTATCTATGTATATGTGTTGTTATTAAAAGATTTTTTAGAAGTATATTTACTTGTTTTATAAGAATGTATAAAGACACTTTCTGTGTGCAGATTAAATTATATATAATTCAATTCTCAATCTGAAAGAACTAAATAGAGTTTCAAGAATTAAGTAACAATTGCATATATTCTAATTTTGCTCCTAACAGCCTTTCTTTTTAAATTAAATTATTTTTCAATAAATCTTGCAGCTGTGGGGAAGCCAAGTGGTAGAAAGCTAAAGCTGTGCCAATTTTAAAAAAGAGGGGAAGGGGTAAGACACAGGGAATTACAGGCTTGTCAGTCTCATATTTAGCCTAAGCAAAACAATGAAACAGCTGGTATGAGGCTTGACTAATAAGGAAATAAAGAAAGACATTATAACTAATGGCAAGCAATATGGAATTATGGAAAATAGATTTCCTCTAACTAACTTGATACCTATTTAGATTAAAGTGCTATTCAGATTGATACAAATAATAGTCTTCATGTAATAAATTGTACACATATTTTCCTTTGCATTTTACTTCATATTACAGAACCACTTATTTAAGCGCAGTAAATAGCTCACAGTAAATGGATGGGATACGTTCTGGCTGCAGGTGCCACACAGTAGTCCAGAGGGATTATTCAGGGCTTGGTTCTTGTCCCTTTCACAGCCCAATGTTTTCAGCCATGTCCTATATAAATTAAAAAAAAAAAAAAAGCCAAACATAAAATTATTACCAATCCATATGGAGGAAACAGAAAGATTGAATAAATTATAAATAATGAATGAGATGTTGAGCTATGTCGTTCTTTTAGTAAGTAGGGCATAAGTAAAGGCTTTTTACATGGAGATGGAAAATTCTGAATGCAGGAACAAAGAGTGAAAGCTGCACTTCTCCAAGGGGGCTCTGCCGCTGAAGCAGTGACTCTGAGAGACCCATGGATGCATATTTCCCCCCTCTCCATGTTCAGGCATCCCCTCCAGCTCCTCTTGTAGAGGATTTCTGGTAGTTTCCCCTACCCAGAGGCTGCACAGAAGCAACCTCTACTCCAAGGAGGTAAGTGGTGGCAGTGGCAGCCTTATTGCAGCAGGCATGGCTATAACAAGCTCCAGTGGCTGAAAATGGAGATGAAACTATAGAAAATGGGAATTAGACTCTCATTTTTAAAACAAAGTGTAACTAATCTTTGCAACAACACTTCAGTGCCTGTGATGGGTTCTCTGACAAATTTGAATTAAGACTGCTCGTAATTTAAACACTGAACTCGGTCAAAAAATTCCTAGGAGTCTATGCTGTATAGGAGGTCACACTGCCTTGTCACAGTGGTACTTCCTCACCTTATAAATATGAATGATAATACCCTCTATGTATTTCTTAAAGCCCAGTATCTGGGAAACGTGATTACATGGGATTTTCAGCTTCCCTTTAAAAAAATAATAAATTGTAGAAGACTAGAACCAAGCTTAAGAAAGCAGAAGGCAAATAGAGATAACTTTATACTTTTTTAAGAAATCTGTAACTTCTGAGCCAATGTTAAAATTTTTTCTATGCATTTCTTGACAAACCACAGACACTCCCAGCTTTCTACTTCATCCATGGTGGCTCCCCCAGGCAGCAGTACTGATGTGTTTCTGCAAAGAATGTGTCAGATTTATCTATGGGAAGGTAAAACTCTGATTTTCAGTGTAATAATTTCTTTCTTCAGTTCATATTAAAGAGCAAATGCATGAAATTATCAGGTCTTATCTTACTTTGCAGCTCTGCTTGATGATATCAGGCTATTCTTTCCCCACATTTTCCTATTACATTGGGGGATTGCCATAAGTAAGACTTTGCTGCATAGTTATTGCACTCTTTGAAAGTTTTCCTTGGAGTCATTTAGCAAAAGAATGAGGAGTCCTGGGCTGAGCAGCAGGTGCTTACAGACTTGTTGGAAGCATAAATACCCTTCATGCCTTTAGATTTAGTCTTCTTCTAAATATTATACTCTTGAAACAATAGAAATGAATCTAATAATTAACTATAACTACAGTACAAAACTTTTAAAGCAGAAGTAAAATCTACTGTAAGTGAAATCTGGGCCCTGCCTCACCTAAAGAGGAGTCTTAGCTATAACATCAGCAAAGCTGGATAACTGTCTTTATTTTTTCCACTATTTGTTATCTGGCATTGTCGAAGTTTCTTGTGTGCTGTGAAAGCCGGAACATTTCCTCTCCTGGAAAAATAGTGACTGCCCTTTTAAAGCTCATGAATGGCCTCTCATTGGAGCAGCTCTGTGCAGCTCTGTCTGTTATTGCTCCTCTCTTTAGCAATTAGCATTCAAAATCAATTTCCTAGAGAGGGTCAGCTCAGAAGCAGCCCTGGTGTTTCTCTTGCCTTTTTTCAGCTTTCTTTCCCCCCTCAACACGTAACAGGTAGGTGACTAATAGAAGAACACAGCCTTTGTGTTATATGTGTAAGGCCATTAATTTGAGTCCCAGAGATAGATGGCTTTCCAATCCACTCTCCTTTGTTGTACTGCATCTGTGATTACCCTGGAGAATAGAAAGAATGAAAAAGTAGCTCCCTTGCCTCTCTTCTTTATTACTCCAGGCACAGAGTATCGTTATCAGCCTTGGAGTTGATATAAGAAGAGCCCTCAGGTTAGTCGAAGTACAAGTAGTGAAATAGTAGCTAAGGTTCCTTTTGGGCCCTCCCCACATGATATCACCTGTATGGTTTATTTCCAATCACCTGTTGGCTATGCAGCAGTCAGCCAGGATTCAACAGCCTGGAGTATATAAAAATAAATTCTTAATAATAATTGAACCTGAGCTTTCTATAATAAAACACCAAATCTAGTATTTTTTGGTTAATGTTAATACAGCCTCTTCTGTATTCTGTACTCATAAACAAGCTTATTATTTCCACCTTCCTATTAAATAAATGCATTAGTCAGTAAATTACCAAACATTAATAGCGTGCCAGTAAACATTCAATAGGTGAATGGATTTCTCCAATGTGGTGGGTGTTCTTTTTCTTTTACTGCTAATTTAGCACTCATCCTTAGCGTAGGTTGGATAATTTTTCTTCTTTCTCAGAATAAATTAAGAACTTGATTGCATCACCCTATTCCTAATTAACTAAAGGGGCAGTAAATTCAAGAAAACCGAGTGAAATTAATCTTTTGAATTTGTAAGAGAAAGGAATTCAGAAGGACAGTAGAATAATACACATGGGAAAAAAAAAAGTAGGCATCTTGAGATTCTGCTACAGACTTGCCTGCTGATAGGCAGTGGTTAGACTTGCACTTATAATGTTGAAACCTGGAAAATACTGCACTCTGGGATATTCCAGCATTGAGAAAATTCCAATAGAACACAAAAAAAATCAGTCTTTTATCTGAAACTGCAATTTGGTGAAGCATCATTTAAGGACACATGAAAGGGTCTCATCAAAGATCACCATTGTTATAATGACACTGTTGCTTTGATATTATTGAGTGAAATACAGTAAAGTATGCAAAGTGGCATCTAGTGTACTTAAATTATCTTATGTGCCCTATTACTAATGCGAAAGGGTAAGATTTAACTTAAGCTTTAGACATATGGTCTGAACTAGTTGTCTTTGATTAGACTTATAGTTCCTGGAAAGAAACAAGCATTCTGAATTGTTTAGACTATCTTAGATGCTGCTTTTATGATGAGATGAATTGCACTTCAGGTACCATTTTTTCCCCCTGATTATGAAGGGAATCCAGGGTGATTAGTTGAGATTTGAACCCCCAACTTTTAAATGCCTAAATTAAGGCAGATGAATCCTCCACAAATGACCAAGTGAAACTTAAATACTTTGTCCTTCAAAAGTGAAAACATTTAATATTTTTTTTTGTCAGAGATTTTGACAGAACACACACATGGACCAATGTTTCTGTTGGGAAAGTGTGACCAGCTGTATTATCAGCATTACTGTTAATCTTTTTGCTCCCGGGTGGCCTGGATCAGAAAGGAATGGCACTAATATGAGCTGAGGCTCTTACTATGGAGCTCCCCACTTGGGCAGGTACCCCTGTGGAGGTGTGTTGACTGAGCCCGAAAGTGCCGATGAAACCACAGAGGAAGGCCACCTTTTCTTCTAGCTTGGCAAAGTGAGATCTCACATGGGCAGGTGCTGCTTAGCGTGCTTATAACGGAGAGACGATACAAAACACTAATCCATCCCTCCCCTCTCTTAGGGGATCTAATTTCTGATTACTTGAATTATGAGACCAGAGTGAATGCCATTCTGCTTCTCACATAGTAATGTTTTGCAAAAATAGGACTATTTTGCAAAAATACTCCCCTTTAACCTGACTCATTTTCTGAGCTTCATAGTACTTTTGAAGACAGAATTTTGCGATCCTGAGCAAAATATCCTGATATATCAGTGAGTATATACGACATTCAGTGATTAGGCAAGATAAAGTCCTTATTATTTCCTGAAAATCAAGTTAACTATGGAGACTCTCTCACCTGCTTTCACTCCAGGTTTTCATTGTTTCATGAGGTTTTTGTACATTTTCTAAAAGCATCAGAATGTAAGTTTCACCAGATGTGTTTCAGTGTTTGATATTTAAGCGGTAATGAGTAAATGTGAGCTGTGATGCATGCAGCTGGAATGTCGCTTTAATTTGTTTCTAGATTTCCTTGTGTAACACAGTGTATTACCTCTCTCCTCCCTCCTCCATACATGCCTTCTGTTCTTCTACATTTTCAATACGTCATTCCACACCCTTGACTGATTACATGCTCTTCACACCCCCACTCTTCCTTTTTGCTGTCTGTCACATTCTGCACCTGTATCCACAAATAAGTGTAAAGAGAATATGACTTGTAACCTGGGGAATATTTTTTTGATAGATAGTTGAACTTGTCAGAAACGCTCTCGTAGTAAAATTACAGTTTTCATCATGCCTTTCAGCCATCACACTGAGTGAGAGAGATTTGTCCACCTCTGCTGCTTCCTATTCAACAACTTCTTTTTAAAAATTACGTCTGTCCAAATGGTTTCCAATCACTTGGCTAATGTGGCCAGCATTCAGCCGTAATATTCTGTACTTGCAAAAGCATCTCAGATTAGAATTATAGGAAGAAATAATAGCAAAATATAGGGTCTTTATAGAGTTGCAAGATGGGACATGATGCAGACAGCAGGGAAAAAGGGCTTGGCTGGTTGGACATAGTACTGGGAGTGGGACCATTGCTGAGACTGAAGAGATGGCATATTGATTGCAGGTTAGAGAAGCTGCTTTTCAATCATTCCATAAACATGCTTTTTGATCAATATGAAAGTCTCTGGATCATGCACGGAAGAGTCTACACTGAACAAGCACTACTTATGCAGTAACTGAAGCAGCAAATTCAGGTTCTGTGTTGTTTGTCGTTTCTGTTTATTCCCTTAGAAACACTCAGAATATTTTCCAGATACTCAGGTAAACTGGTATCATACGGTGGTAACAGAAAGAAAGAAAAGATGAAACAAAATCCTCAGTCAAATGAGCTATATTTAACCCATAAAATTTAACATGTTCACCACAGAATACAAGAGGTAAAAACAGAGCAAGGGGCTAGATCTCATGATTCCTCTTATATCCAAAACATGTAATTTTACAGTTCTCTCTGTTCCTTACTGAAACAGGGAAAGCTTCACAGCTGCCCTAGGAAAATCTTGGATATGTAGAAGTTTTTTACTTACTCCACAAATTTTTATGCTAATGGAGATGGTCAGAGCCTTCTCTAATAATTTTATTCCTTTTTTTCATAGCCTTAAGTAAGCGTGGTGTCTACCAAAACAGGAATAAGAGTCTGGAGTATGATTTCACTGATACCGACCAATATTTTTGAGCAATAGGAAATAGCAAAAAGGTGCTCCAACTCACTGTCCTGTCATTTTGGCACAGGACTCGGTGGGTTTGAGGAATTTGGATTGAGCCAAGGTGGACTTTTTCCTTTGTTTTCAGAAGAATAAGCCCCCTGATTTCTCAATTTGATCCAAAACGGTGTCTTTGATTTACTTTTGAAGTTATATAACTATTTTAACTGAACTGTTAAATGTTAGAACAGTTTATAAAAGAAAACTGCTGTTTTGAAGCAAAAAGTGGAAAAGTTTCCATCCAAAAGATAGCAGAATTAATACTGGAATTTTCTCACCATCCATGATTATCCACTGAATCCAATCCATTTTCCTTTCCAGAACTGCAACCTTGAGAGGCTTCCTATTCATCAATGAAATATTACCATTTCCATCTTAAATAGCAAAGGGAACATGAATCAGCAACTACTAGGAAATCAGTAACTAAAACACCCAGTTGCGGCTAAAAGAGATACGTAAGTCACAACAGTCCAGATCTGAGCCTTTCCACTTCACAGGAACCATCATCAGCAGCCTCACTGGAAGGGAATGCAATCCTGAATTATTCCTTCCATCTTTGGCTGAAAACTGAAGTGTTGCAGAAAAGCTTCATTGAAAGTGCTTATTCTGCAGTCATTTCTTGGAGGGAGAGGGCAGCCAGGATTTAGACACAGGGACCTTCCAACAGCATTATACACTGTGTTTGCTTTTGCATGTAAATTTTTTTTCTGCATCCTCCTGCATCTTTTATTTTCCTTTTTAATGAACCTATCAATTAGGCAGATGAAGCAAAAATAGCATAATAGAAGTAGTGAAGTTTTCAAATTCTTTAGTAAGGGATGTACTTCCTTAGGGATTTGGCATAAAACCTTTCTAGTTTTCAGAAATGAGAAGGTTATTAACTATTTCTTACCTCCATGTAGCCATGTAAGTTTTTCCATGAGCAAGAGCTGGAGTAGTAAACTCACTGAATCAGAGCTGGCAAAGGATAAATGTTTTAAGGTCCTGAACTGTGATGGCTCTGCTCTTGTGACTGACAGCTCCATGGTAACTATGGCCAGCAAAAGATGAATGCACGTTCTTTTCTGCTGAGTGTCTTCATAGAAGTGCATGGAGATGAAACAGAACTGAGTAGGATTGACGTAGTGGTCTACTGAATATTAAAACTACTTTGAAAAGCTGTGGGGAAATCTTGATCTAACTGAAGCTATTGGAACAGTTCCTCTGTGACATAATGGAGCCAGGATTTCATCTTGTAGAAGGCAGAGGAGACTGTTTCCTTGCTATAAAGGTTTTACTTTATTCTATAAATTCAATTGCAAAGATACACATTTTCCCTTCAGTTCTATAGCAGTATCCAAGAACTATAGAAAAATCATTTTCTATTTTCTTTTTACTTCTATTTTCTGGTTTTATCTGCTCAGACTTGCCAATGCTGAAAACAGAAATCAAATACAAAGCAATTGGAGATGATGAAAATGACCAGAGAATATAAAAATACTAACAGCCTAAATCTGAGGTCTTTCATTCTGCCCTACTTTTTATCAATGTATTTATTTTAAGGTCCTATGCTATTGCTATGGTCACCAGGGCCCAGACCTCCCGCGCAATCCACACTGTACTATCTCATCCAGGATGTCCTTCAGTGAAAGAAAATCTTCTGCTAAACCTATTTTGTTCTTAGGCTGAATTCTTATGTTAGTCAGTGCACATTTTCTCTGGGTGACTCGTTAAGAATGGGATTTAGAGATATGATCCACTTCAAGTAGCATCTAGTTCTCAAAGCTTATTGAGATGTGTAGTGGTTTTGTTAGTGTTGACCACCATATTATCACAATAATGCCACAAATAGCTCTCTCTCCCACCCTCCCACTTCTGATTACACCAGAATGCACTGCAGGCAGTAATCACACCTTCCTCATTAAGGCCCCAATCACTGCCAAGCAGATAATTCCACACGGCAATTCAATTAATCAAGTTTCAGGGAGAGCTGAGCCAGCAGGTCTACTAAGGAGTCAAGGAAGCCCTATGTTTCCCTAACTCTCACAGAATCATGGAACAGTTTGGATTGGAAGGGACCTTTAAAGGTCATCTAGTCCAACCCCCCTGCAATGAGCAGGGACATCCTCAACTAGATCAGGTTGCCCAGAGCCCCGTCCAGCCTGACCTGGAATGTTTCCAGGGATGGGGCTTCTACCACCTCTCTGGGCAACCTGTGCCGGTGCTTCACCACCCTCAGTGTGAAAAACTTCTTCCTTATATCTAGTCTAAATCTCCCCTCTTTTAGTTTAAAACCGTTACCCCTTGTTCTATCACAACTGGTCCTGCTAAAAACTGTCTATAATAAATGTTGCTGATGTCTTAGACGTACAAATTCTGGTACTAAACATCTAATATACGGCATACACTCAGGAGCTGGGTTTGCCATAAGAAAAGACAAAATACTTTTATTAGCTGCCTAAGTATACAGGTTCTCAAGTGACTTAATAGATTTCCCAGCAGACCTGCTCAGAGGCCTGACATGGCTTCTAATAGAGCTCCTCTTACACTGACTTTATGCCATTTAATTTGCACTCTCAATTCAGTATGGGTTTCCTGATATCTCAAATTAAAAGAACTATGCTGTAGCTCGCTACTGAATTTAAACTATATGGAGTTACTCAGTGTAAACATGCAGTTAAGGCAATACAGTTCTCTTCAAGCTATGTATCAATGTGTAAAGTCACGACTAATGAATGCACATAGAAAGTGTGAATTATTAATGAAATACTCTTGAAGAATCACAAAACTGCAAACTCTCATACTTATTCACTGTTCCCAAAACTTTTCGAAGTGCTGCAGTAAAGATAATCAAACTTAACTATTTTTATCCTTCCATCTTTGGTTTCGTATCTTTCAGAAGAAAAGAAAGAGCAGGGTCCAGTTCACAACTGAAAGTGTTTGAATCACTGAACCTCAAGATGTGCAAGGTCTGAATCTAATTTTTGATGAATGAGAGTTCCTGGTTCCATATCATCTGCTAGATTCAGCATTTACCAGTCTGAATTAAAGACACACACTACTACAAAATTTCTCCTTGCTAAAAAGTATTGGGGAATATTGACTAAGGTGGCATGCACCTTGGATATTTTAGAGTAGTTAGAAGAGATACATTTATTTCAGGTCATAGAACAGAGAACATTTTCTAGCGACAGGAAAAGCTTATTCTATCTTGCCTGATAATCAAATAAATAAATCTACTTCAGAAAATATAAATCTAAAAATATGAGACCAGAATTTGGTCTCCTTTGCAGTGTAAACTCAGTCGTACATGCATAGTATGCTGCGCCAGCATGCAGCACGATAGAATCAATGTATGTGTATCTGCTTGAATTTACCTGGCAAAAGGAAAGTCTCCTCAAGGTCTCTTGACTTTTAAGTTAACTCAAATATGTTTTTCAGATATAATGTAATGCTTCTGTGTACAGATGTACAAATATATATATGTATGTCTGCTTCTAAATATGCAAAATAATTATTGTAACTTGCAGTCACTTTTGTTAATGATGTTAAAATCAGTTATATACAGATTTAATCATTGGAACACTTTTTGTGATGAATTAGTGGGCTTTTTCTTTTTTATTATTTTAAAGAAAACTTTATATTTTGACAGATTATAGGGACATTAAAACACATATTCATTCCTTATTTCTTATGTGTTAAGTGAATGATCCTGTTATAGATCCTACTTGTAAAATAACTAACACTGAAGTTAATTACTTTTCAGTGCTTAAGCTGAAAAGGAGTGTCTCTAGCTTCTAGATGAAGAAAGCAATACATTTTTTTTAAAGTAGACTGATTATTTATACATCTGAATCATTAAAAATTTTTCTGAATATACTGAACAGGTTAAACTGTTTGTTTCCATGGTAACAAAGGTTAATCGGAAGATCTTTTACAGTCATCACCTCAAGCGCATACAACAAGCACAAACTGAAAACAAACCAGGAAAGAAAGAAATTCAAAAGCGAGTGTGATACCGAGGAACACTAAAACTTGATCTGCCTTTACCAAAAAGTGTCTATCATTTTGTGGAACCAATTTAAAATTAAATTCCTTTTTTGTTTTCATTTTTTTTTTAAATTTTATTAAAAGCTGCTGACACACGTATTTCAGAAACATATATGGTCTTATCTGCAACTGCTTCAACTTTCTTAATATATCCTTAACATATTAATACTCAGGACTGCTAGATCATTGGGCATCTGATTTGGGCCATGATATGTCAAGTACATACTTTTCTGGGTAGGGGTTGCATACAGAGTCTAATGAGTATTTTATGATGGAAGACCTGTTAGGGATCCCTCCTTTCAGGCTGCTTTGGAAGTTCTATCATTTTACAGTATCTTGTAGCTTTTTTTTAGAAAATTCTTCCATCTCCAGTTGGGCTTAACAGGCCTTTGAAAAATGCACAAAAAAGAAAGTAGAGAAATCAGAAAAAAATGTTTTCCCGGTCCTGTAAAAATTGGTTTTTAAATTTTGCTGAGTTATGCTGATTTTAAAGGAGAATTGCTGTCATCCTTTTTCCAACTGCCATTTGGACAAATTTTGTCAGAGTGCCAGAATGACAGCTGAACATGAATGGTTTGTCTGAAGATCTCTCTAGTCCACCTTCAGAAGGATTAGCAGAGCCCTGCACCAATAACACCTGCAGTAAAAAAGCACTCCTAAAGGGACATGAGCAGAGGCGATGGAGAAGAGTATCTCCTTCCCCCAGATTCACATGCTGTCTGAACATATCCGCTCAGACACCTTGTGTGCTAGGCGAAGAACACCAGCGTAAGAGCTGTGTTTCCTCCCATCAGTACCTCAGACTGAGAAGATTGCCCCAGGAGCATTGTTTGTGCTAGTCATACAGTTTGAATTGTGCAGCAGCATTGAGGAAAGTGGCAAAACTACACTAATAATATTTGGTGCCAGTGACCAGTGCAGTGTGCATTTGCTACACCTTCTCTTCCTGTAGATAGCTATATTAAAAAAAACCAACACATTATTTAAGAAAACATGATTTAAGAACACATTATTTAAAAGTACAGCACACACAATTATCAGATGCTAAAAATAATATTGTTAATGCAACTTCAATGCAGCTCTTTTAAGATGTTCATATGTCCTTCCTGCCCACCTCTGTGTTCCCAGGTTTCCAGCAATTCATTCTTTTTCACATTCTTTTTATATTTACTGACCTGGAAGAATATCAAGGATGGAAACAAGAAAGCTGAGTGTTGAGGAATGACACTATTATTTCTGTTGCTCCAGGTGCCAGAGCAGGTGTTGCCCTGCAGCCTGGGGCCGAGGCCACGGTGAAGCTGGTACTGCCCTGCAGCCCACAGAGAGGACCACGGTGAAGCAGATCTCCACACGGCAGCCTGTGGGAAGGACCCACACTGCTGAACTGGAGCAGTTCCCAAACGACTGCAGCCCGTGGGAGGGATACCACGCAGGAGCAGGGGACGGAGCGGCAGACAGGAGCGGTTAGGTAGTGACCATAACCCCCATTCCCCATCCCCCTGCGCTGCGTGGGGTGGGGGTGTTGGAGGAGTCAGGAGTGAAGCTGAGCCTGGGAAAGGGGAGGCTGTTGTTTTCATTTTTACCTTCGTTTCTCACTACCCAAATCTATTCTAATTGACAATACATTAAATTAATTTTCCCCCAGTCAAGTCTGTTTGGCCATGATGGTAACTGTTCAGCAATCTCCATGTCTTATCTCAACCAACGAGCTGTTTCATCCTCTGTTCTCCCCCCATCCTGTTGAGGAGGGGGAGTGAGGGAGCAACAGGGCTGGGACTGTGGCCATTAGCCAAGGTTAACCCACCACAACTGTGACTATAGCTCATTGTTTCTAACCCTTGTGCATGACTATTGTGGCCAGACTGCGGGCCCTACAATAATAAAAGAAATCTTATACAGCAGCTCAACATTTTAGATCTGCATCTCTTTTTGAAGACTGCATATGCAGAGAGATCATGGCAAATTCTGAGCAGCCACTTCTTTTAATGGAATTAAGCGTTTTGCATACCCAGTCAGTATGTTGAAACCATCATACCTGCATGATCTCAGAGCACTCTCCGACTGGCTTCCTGCTTCCTTTAGATCAGGAAGTGCTCATATAGAACAATATGCAGATTTATATAGAGACATTTCTGTATATGTGAGTGTACAAATATCTATAAATATATACTTATTTATACATAGGCATACTTTATGTGTCTAAATACATGTGTATTTATATATGTGTATATATTGCATATTATCTTTTTTTTATATATATATATACACACATATATAAATATAGTAGGGAAATAAGGATCATAAGGAAAGCCCTAAAAGGTTTCCCAAAAAACACCAAACAAACCAGAAGAGCTAGCCAATGGACTCATAAATCAGAAACTTTTATTTCGAGGTAAGTTTCAGATAGAGAAGGCAGGTGTCGTGGAGATCCCCTTGTCCATGGCTGTGGGGAGCTTCCAGCTGCCTGTGAGACCGTGGCAGGGTGCAGATTGGGGCTGTGTGTGCTTCCTTGTCCTCGGGTCAGGGGCTTGGCAGAAAGCTGCAGGAATCTCCGGCCGAGTGGCTGCGGAGGGAGGGGACAGGAGTGCGCCAGGGTCGAGTTGTGTCCCTGTCTGGGCCTGAGGCTGTGAAAAACAGGACAACATGTACAAACAACGGGAGCAGCCACCCTTGGTCACCGTGGGCAAGCCCTGCCCAGGGCGCTCCCAGCCTCAGGCCAAGGCTCTCAGTCCCACGTCTCCCCAGCAGCCCGGGGACGCCCATCCTGGGGTGGCCATGTCACCAACCCCCCCACCAGCCTGCTGCCCGCTGTGACATGGCCGCTGCATTGCTGGGGCTGGTGCCAGGAGCACATAGCTCAAAAATGGCACCGGCCAGGTGTTACTTTGATTCCTTATCTTTAGGTCGATGTCCTTGTAGAAAGTCACAAATCCCTCCGGCTGAGCGGCTGAGGACGGGGATGCGCCATGGTCCGGTCGCGTCGTCTTCGGGGCCTCTGGCCCTAGAAGGCAAAGGAAGAGCAGCCACGGACTGTTGCACCACAGGCAGCCCCTGCCTCCCTGCCTGTGGCCCAGCCGTCCCCTTCCCTGCGCTCTTCCCTGCCCTCTCACCTCAGCCTTTGCTCACCCACCGGCTCGCCTCCAGCCCGGGCTGGCTCAGCGCGCAGCCCCCTTTATACCCGCCCTGGGCCGGCCGTGTCACCCACCCCCTGTGACACGGCCCCTGCCCACGTTCCGCCTGCTGTGACAGAGCCGCCATGGAACCGGGGGAGGGGGGTGCTGGGGCTGACGGAAGGCCCAGCCCGCGGCTGCCCAGGGAAAAAGGGCTGTTGCTCTTCAGATTGACGCAAATGCAGTGGGACAGAGGATCACTCAGGCCTGTGAGGAAAATGGCCGACACGGAGAGCCCGCTGTTGCTCCTGTCTGTGTGGGGACAGCCTCTCGCCCGGGGCTGCGGTCACCTCCCGGCCCCTCATCGCCCCCAGCCCAGCCCACCTCCCCTCGGCCTCCTCCTTGCTGTCAGGGCTGGGGCAGGGGGAGGTGGAGCCCAGCATGAGGGTACAGGCAAATAAATGTGGTGTCCAAATGCTGGGGAGCAATTCAGGTGTTTAACATACTGACCTCGTGCCACTTTGGCTGGCTGAAAGCCTAATATCCTGTGATCTTAATATCCTCTAATACCCTCTTATCTAGTTTGTAAAAGGACACATGAGCAATCTCTCTGAATATTAATCAATGTGCGGTTATGCTGTATGCTGAAAAAATTGTTTCTAGGTTTTTAATGGTGATTAAGTATGTGTTTAACAAGTGTTGCAATGCTTCTAAAAGAGAAATTAAGAAATTCCCAGTTGTAATCACGTGAAATTCACGTGGTAACCCACTTCAGACTGGAATCCTCAAGCAGAGTGCATTCAAGCTCTCCTTATTATTCGCTGTTGTTATTAACATGGCTAAAGCTTGGACTTCCTGAATGAACAAACATGCTAAAATAATGTGCTGAGGCTTATTAACTTTTTCCTGAAAATTCCAACTCCTCTCCTGCAATGTTATAAGTCTCTTTGTTATGAGTGATGCCATGCACATACATACTTTTTTTCATTTGTTCTAGAAAAATAGATTAATTATATAAATTTAAGATTACTATTCACATTGTTTACTTTGGAGCCACCATTCAATACAGCACAATTCAAACTGGCTGGATGGCCAGGCCCAAAGAGTTGTGGTGAATGGAGTTAAATCCAGTTGGCGGCCGGTCACAAGTGGTGTTCCCCAGGGCTCAGTACTGGGGCCAGTCCTGTTCAATATCTTTATCAATGATCTGGATGAGGGGATCGAGTGCACCCTCAGTAAGTTTGCAGATGACACCAAGCTGGGAGGGAGTGTTGATCTGCTGGAGGGCAGGCAGGCGCTACAGCGGGATCTGGACAGGCTGGATCGATGGGCCGAGGCCAATTGTATGAGGTTCAACAAGGCCAAGTGCCAGGTCCTGCACTTGGGTCACAACAACCCCAGGCAACGCTACAGGCTTGGGGGGGAGTGGCTGGAAAGCTGCCCAGCAGAAAAGGACCTGGGGGTGTTGGTTGACAGCCGGCTGAGTATGAGCCAGCAGTGTGCCCAGGTGGCCAAGAAGGCCAATGGCATCCTGGCCTGTATCAGAAATAGTGTGGCCAGCAGGAGTAGGGAGGTGATCATCCCCCTGTACTTGGCATTGTTGAGGCTGCACCTCGAATACTGTGTTCAGTTTTGGGCCTCTCACTCCAAGAAAGACATTGAGGTGCTGGAGCGTGTCCAGAGAAGGGCAACGAGGCTGGTGAAGGGTCTGGAACACAAGTCCTATGAGGAGCGGCTGAGGGAACTGGGGATGTTTAGCCTGGAGAATAGGAGTCTGAGGGGAGACCTTATTGCTCTCTACAACTACCTGAAAGGAGGTTGTGGAGAGATGGGGGTTGGTCTCTTCTTCCTAGTAACAGACGACAGAACAAGAGGAAATGGCCTCAAGTTGTGCCAGGGGAGGTTTAGATTGGATATTCGTAAAAATTTCTTCACCGAAAGGGTTGTCAGGCATTGGAACAGGCTGCCCAGGGAGGTGGTGGAGTCCCCATTCCTGGAGGTATTCAAAAGACTTTTAGGTGTGGTGCTAAGGGATACGATTTAGTGGTGGACTTGGCAGTGCTAGGTTAATGGTTGGACCCGATGATCTTGGAGGTCTCTTCCAACCAGAACGATTCTATGATTCTGTGATTCTATGAATCCTCAGTCCTGGCTCCATGACTCTCATACAAATCTGCTGGCTCACGCTATGACTGCCTCGTAACCTGGCTTTAGCTCCATTATCCGTATTAGGGAGAGGAAATGAGTTTTTATATCGCTGAGACTCATCCTGCCATGAAACTGCAATGTTAGCAGAGTGTGCAGTTCTGGAAGACTCCAGCATTGCATCTTTCCCTTTCTTTTCTAGCAATCTTAGAATGTAACAAAATATTTTATCTACAGCATCACTCTAGGGAGAAGATGAAACTGCTGGTGTTCATGAATACTCCCTAACCATATATCTCTTAATCTGCATAGGATAACAACTAAATCTAAAATCATGATTTAGGTTTGCGTTCATTCATTAATTCTTGTTTTTTAAGCTCTAGCTTGATGAGTGCGCTGATTATTTATGCCCATATTCATTAGTATTCTTTCTTGTGCAGTGTGAGAAGCAGGTAACTGAATTATGATATAATATATACAATGTATTTATACCTACATTTTCCTTGCTTAAAATAAGTTTTGCCAGCTTATTCCTTTGCCTCTGCAGCAGCCTCAAGCGTAGTGCTCAAATCTTAGTACTGAAGTTACTTTAGCGTCTGTAATATAAGCAGGTATTAGAAATTCCTTATTGTGGTTTTTGAAAATAATGCAGATATTTGTACCAGAAAAGAGATTTCTGCCAAGAAGCCCAGCACAATGTACCTAAACATGGCATTAATGTAAATATGCAGAACAGCAATCTGCATGCCTTTACACAGTCCTGCAAAAAGGGCTAAAAAGAATGAAAATTGTGCAAACCAGAAACCAGCAACTACTGTTGCTTTGATTTGTTACAAGTTGGCGGCTAATTATTTGAATCTATTCCCATAGAAATATACATATTTGAAAACAAAGTTATTTTCAAAATCCACATTTGAATAACAGCGTACTACGACAGAAAACTGAGACCCATTTAATAAGTGTATAGTCATAGTCATTAAAAAGAAAGGATGAATTGCATAACAGATTTTCATGCGGTCTTTTCACAGTATGATAATAAAAGGATTGAGAAACCCCAAATGTAACAGAATTTCAGAACGTGGAAATTTGCCTCTCAGAACTAGCATGTATCACCTACGTCTCCCATGTTTCTTACCCTTTTTCAGACCCCAAATCTTTCTTCTGAGTATCAAGACCTGCAGTCCCACGCACCTTTTCCTGTCCAGCCAAACTTCCTGAAACTATTAGCAGTATGGCAAAAGTCACAGTTCCCAAACTGTGAACCCATGACATCTGGTTGAAGTTGGGTGGACTTAGTAGATAAATGCATTAAATCATTTTGAGATGTCCATGACCAAACCCCAAAATGGCTAAATGAGGTCTTCCTCAGATGCACCTTGCTTCCTTCAAGCTGGTATTAGTAGGACGCTTACAGGGGGCCAACTCTAACAACAGGTTCTACAAATACATCGGGTGGTTATAAAGCGCTCAATGTGTCATGCTCTCCTCAGTACTCCTTGGAGGGCTTTTATGATGAGAACATATGAAACCATAAAAGTAACAGAAAACCCTGCTCCCATGTTCCATGGCAACTAGTAGGACAATGTAACTATCCCCCCTCACCCAAATCCATGGCCTAGTACTCTAAATTTGGTGAGCAATATGAGACTAAATGATTCAAGAGTTTTGAGGAAGTCTAAGTTGATTAAAGTTCCACAGTCTTCTGTTGCATAGTGAGCATTTTAGTTATTTCGACTTAGGTGATCAGGAATGCTATTCTTGCAACCTTTTACTTTTCCGAAGGTTACACTTCACTCTGCGCATTATGAATGAATTGGAGTCATAGATGTATTCTATGGGTCTTTCCAGCTTTTCTTGTCCAGAAATGTAAATTCATATGAAGATATAGATATATGTCAAAATTATAGAAGACAGTGGAGGAAAATGAAATGTCAGATTTTGATATATATTATTTGATAATAGCCACTAGTTGCTGCCATTAATTTAACAAGTGATTTTTCTTAGCAGCTCTCTGACATAAAGGGAAAACCTGTGTCTTAGTTCTTTGTGATATGAGCTGCTGCAAACAGAAGGAGGATTTTTGTTTACCTTACTCTCTACAAGTGGGGTTAATTCCTCTAGCTGTCATAATTCTCTTGAGCTGCTCATTAGACTTCAGGCCAAAATATATCTGATGAGAAAGCCATTTTAATGTACAGCTGTAGAATAAATCATACTACTTTATTGTTCCCTTAGTAATATTTCTTCCTTATCTTCTTTCTTTGTTAACTATTACTTTTTAACATAGTAATGCGATTTGAATCTCTTGAAAAAAAGATAATTTTGCATACTAGAATCTAACATTTTAGAACCTATAATACATTAGCATTTGTTGAAGCTTCCAAAACTATAGCACTTCTATTTCTATAGAAAGTGTCAATTATATCCTGCTGTTTGTATAAAAGCCGGATGATGTGATTTTTCCCACTGATTCTAAGGAGGAAAAAGTATCTTTGGATTGTCAAGTTCATGGAAATCCCCACATACAGATAAATGGTTTAGATTTTTTTGCAATTTTCAGAATATTTGGCCACTGCAATCCCATTCTGAGAGTCAGTGTGCATTGGAAAACAACATTACAGAAAATGCTGCATGACCTAAAGGGCTTTCTTGATTGTTTCTGATTCTGCATAAGGAAAAAGCGTAAGTGGAAGTGAATAAAGGCAAAGCAATTTACGAAATTTGATGTTCTCTGTGCATTGTGTCTGTCCATTTGGAGGGACTCCTTTTGTCTAGTTTTATGACTTGTGTTTGTAAGAGCTGACAAGATCAAATCTTTAATTGATTTTTTTTCTAAACACAACTTCCATAAAGCTAGGAAATACTATCCCATTTTATAGGGAAATCAGTAAAGAACAGGTACATTAAATGACATGACTATGCAATATAGGACACCATAGCTGAACAAAATCTGGAATGTTTTCACTCCCAAGACCACCGTCTTACTCCTTTGTAACCATTTTCTCTTGCCTGTTTTTCTTTACAGACTATTATGCCACAGTTATCTATTACACAGATCTGTTAAGCCACACGTGTGATTCTGAAAGTTCAGTTTATTAATGGTGCCCAGTTACGGATGGGAGTAGTATGCTGCAGTCACCTTATCCATTTGCTTTATCTGACTCTGCTCATATTTTATACAAATTACAAGTGATGTAGGAGGGCTGAGGGAACATATGGTTAATTATTTTTTCCAGACACCCTTTATCTTTTCTCATAGAGTCATTCTTCACCTACAGAGGGAGCATAAGGACTCTTATCGCTGTGTTTTGTCATAAGTGGCAATCATCAGTTCTGCATTTTATTTTTTACCCATTACATTTATTTCATTTGTGGATTCTTTAACATTCTGCATGAATTCCACTTCAACTTATTTGAATTACAGAACCTGCATTTCTATGGCTGGAAGAAATTCAGAGGCAGAACCGTCTTTAGATATCCCCAGCACAACAGCATTGAACCTCCCTCTTCGCAACAGATGTGATCCATTAGACTTACCTAATGCATGGCACAATCTCCCCAAATGGCGTAGACCTGACTAAGACATGTAACGTGGCATTAGGAATGAGTGGCCAGAAATGCTTCGAACTGGAATTGCATGAACTTCTCATTGTGTGGGATGAAAACTATTGTTACATTCTTCCTTACTGATATTCCTTGTGTAATTTCTCTTGCTTATTCGCTACTTTTTTCACTGATAAAAAATCATGTGCATTAGTTCTACACACTGTTAAAGAGCTATCAGTCCATTAAACATAGCATGTACCCATGGGGAAAAGGCACAAATTCCCACCAGAAAAGTGGAACCTTGTGTTCAGCCCTCCCAGACAACCTCATTAATGTTGTGGAGATGTTCTCCTTGAAGAATCTATGCCATCCCCCTTCTTTCTTGGTTCACCTATTTTTACATTTTCATATTGGAATGCAGTCAACAAATGCAGACTGCATTTCCTGTTTTACTTAGAACACATATAAGCTGGTTGGAAATTTTTCATTAGCATCATTTTCTGACAGAAAAGGCAGACAAAAAAAAATTTAAAATTACTTTCTATCTGCTTAAGCCAAATGAGAATATTTTGAAATATTTTGTGTCATTTGTCTTCAAGAAAAAAATGTAATTGAGTTTCCCCATCAGATTATTGCCTTTTTTAAGTATTATATTTGGGGTTCTGTCCTCCCAGATCAGTCAGGATACCTAGAAGAAAACATGTCACACAAGTCAGTGTTGTTTTTCCTCTAATGTGCTTGGATAAATAAGAGGAATACAATCATTCAGGGTGGGTCCTGAATAGGATATATAGTCAGGCAGCCATCAAGCTCCAAAGTTTTGGGGTAGTATTACAAAAACATCATTTTGCATTGAGTTTAACTGAAAATGAAACTAAGTGAAGTCAGCTAATTAAAGCAAACTGAATTTTGCTTCATTTCCCATTTGAAAATGCCAAAACATGTCATTTTGACATTTTCTAAATCTCCATCAATTCTGGATCAATTAATTTAGAATTTTTATTTCATTTAAAAAAAAAAAATCAACTCTCATGATTTGATTCAAAATCTTAAATCATTAATAAATTATTCAGGATGAAAAATTCTCCTTTTTTGCACTGCTATGTATGAATCTCTTTTGAAATTACATAGTGAATCATACAGAGATTTCCTTAATATCCCTCACAATACAAAGATACTGTCAACAGTGTTTCATTTCTTACACTGAATGAGGCAGAGGTCCTCTGTGATCAAAAGTTCAATCATTATAAAAAGGGGCAAATGATAGTTTTACAGTTCATGTTAATTCAGGCAATTCTGATCTTTGGATTAAGAAAAACTACAGAGCTACTCAAGCTGAGTTCTGGTGTCTGTACCTCATTCACCATGGAAGTTAATGAAATAGGATGTACTGATAATCATTTCGCTTCATTAAAGTTACCTCTCAAGTCTAGATGTTGCCAACTTCTTCTAGTCTTTGCTGAATTCTGGCAAAGCTTGGAAGTGCTTGGCAGTTTCCTGAGGCAACTTTGAAATTGCAGAGTGACTGCAAACTAGTGATGAAGAAAATACCTGTGCATCATAATATTGATGCCATGTGACACTTCAGAGATTTATGATACCTATTACACTGCTGCTCTCTTCTTTGCAATATCAGAAACATTCTTGTAACAATTTCTGATCTTAACAGTTTGACACAAAAGCAAATTTAAAAAGTCTGCTTATGTGGATTGTTGTTCTTTAATTGAGATAGTGCACTTTCCCAGGAGATTATACCAAAGTAATGGAGTCTACTAATCCACCTCACAAAATCCTTTCTCTTGCAGCTACTGGACTCTTTGAGGGTTTGTTTGTTTAAGTCTTTGGAGGTAAATGTAGTGGGTGAGACTTTTTTGCCAGAGAATATCCAGAAAAAAAAAACAAAAAACAAAAAACAAAAAACAGCAAACCAAACAAAAATCCACCACTCATATAGCATAAAAATTATGAGACTCTTAGGTTACTTCTCAACCTCAGAAAAAGAACTGTTTGTTTGGGACTTATTCAATGCATTGGCTTAAGTGTGATACTTCCTAATAAGATTTCTGCAGCCTGGCTAGTTCCACCTTATCTTCACTCCCACCCCTCTCTCTCTCTTGTTCAGGCTTCTCATTTCTGTCCCAGATACCTCCCAGACCTAGTATTCCTTCTGCCAGCTACTCATCTGATCTTAGCTTCCATTTGCCTGGTGGCTGCCAGGCATCACCCTTGACCAGCCTCCACCTAATTCCAGTCTCTCCAGTCCCAGTCTTCTCTGAATTTCATGTATCCTGGTCCAGCTAATAAAATTTTATCTTTGTCCATTGCCAACATCCTTTATTCCCCAGCAGCCTATGTATATAAATCTGCCTCCCTACTTTTCACATGTCTGGCTCTTCTGCCTTCTGTATTGAAATCAGGTTTCCCCATTTCTTGGGCCCAGAAGAACAAATGCTGGAAGAATGGAAAAGAAAGGTTCCTTACTCTCATTCAGTGCAGACTCAGCACTGCTGACTCTCTAAGCTCATCTGGGCCTAAGGCTTTAATAATAAAATATTAATTGAAACTTTGGTTACCATAAGCACAGTAAAAGTCGTATTGTTGACATACAGGACGCATCTGCTTTACAGATTTCAAGTCTCAAGTCTTTGTGGATGATAGTTTCACAAACAAAAGGTTTATTAATTTGATTCAGCATAGGCAAAATGATGAATATGAAGTCGAAGATCTGTTTTGACTCGCCTCTTTTAGAAAAGCTTAGCTTTTGTCAGGCATGCTTTGTGGAATGTCTCCATCCAAAGTTTTGCCTAAGTAAGGGGTTACTGCAGAAGCTGTCTTTGAATGGCACTCATCCTCAGCAATAGCTGGTGCTAGGAGGTTCTGTATACTAAACTTGATGCCTTCCTTTGGCTATAAAATGCTTAAGTAGTTTCTTTCTTTTTTTCCTAAGATGGCTTTGCAATGGAATTTAAATAAGCATTGAAAGTGATTATTGCTCTAGTTTAATAGAAGGAAGTCTGATCATCAACAACTCCAGTGAAATGAAGGATTCTGTACAGTATCAGTGTTTACCCACCAATATGCTTGGCAGTATATTAAGCAGAGAGGCTGTTCTTCAGTCTGCATGTGAGTAACAATTTTTTTTTAACATGGATAAATCAGATCTTTACATTGTTTGGTAAGGTTCTATATTGTAATTTGAATACATTACACAAAAGTTACACTGTCCACTGACTTGGTTGGGTTAGGATCTCAGGATTAGAAATAAAATGCTTGGTGGGAAAGAGTGGTTTTCTGTGGACTTTTGACTTTGAAAATAGAACCAACTAATGCAACTTTAGGCATCTCTACATGAGTTAAAAAGTAAGCATGTCCCCTAAGTGACTTGAAACTGATAGAAAACTGAAAAAAATAGTTTCCAAATTGACAAATTCTACCTGCCTTTCTGCACAGCAACTGCATGTTTTTGTGCCGTGTTCCACAGCCTGTCATTGGAATAGTGTGCTGCAAGTTTGATTGTAACAGAGGATGTATTTTATTCTTACCTTTGCCATATGTACAATCTCTGTGTTCCATTAGGTCACAAAACAAAATTGCTTTTCTCCATCTGTGGATTATTCAACCTTTCACAAACCTGTCATCTCCATGGTTATGCTAGGATTTTTCATCCTTTTTCCTCCTCCATTCCTGACATACAGGTATGAATAGCACATATTGAAAGATAGGTAAAACAGAATAAACTAAATAACAGAAGAAGCTGGGCTTGGTAAAACAGTTAATTTTATTAAGATGTTGTCTGTGAATTGGCATACTTTCAAACGTTTGCTTTAAGATTTAAAAAAAAAAAAAGTGCATTCTTATTTTTAAAATATAAATCTTCAAATTTTGAAAAGACTGCATACCACCCAGTCTCTGTAATAAAACTGTCTTGTATCCTTTAAAACATGGGTGTCTGTCTGAAAAAAATGGCCTATTTTTTCTTGGTTATCCATTCATTTTAGCTCTTCTAATCATCACCTAAAGTCTCCTGCCTGTTTGTAGGTTGTGTCCTGCTTTCCTCTCCCTTAGGGTGATGTATCGTTCTAGCAAGAGAAAGGTCAAATTGTGATCGGGAGAAGCATAATAACTTCACATGTCAATGTACATTTCTTCTTTCTTGACAAACGATCACCGTTTCTCCTGAAAATTCCCTGCATCCCATAGTCCCCTTTGACCTTTTGGTCAATAAATAATGCATTCTCTCTAGAGTAATTGAACTACCTTATTTGGCTGCAAAATTCTGTATACCAGAAAGTGTGATACATAGGACAGTGAAAAATTACATTGTGGTAAGACTCTAGTTTTACTATAGCTTTTGGATGAAGACAGATTCCTCCATATTATAACTTTTTTTCTCACTACCCAATAACTTGATCTTAACTGAACCAAAATACCCAGCATTTCATAGACCAAATGAAATATTGTTTCTTTTTAAGGATAATTTGGAGAAGTGCTTAGAACAAAAAGGATTTTAAAACTGAACATACTTTTTGGGGGTCTGCTTTATCACTGCAAAGGGACTTGGTCTGGGAACCGTACATTCATAATTTATTGTGTTAATCAATAGCAATTTGTTAGCTGTCTCACCTCCCCACCCCCACCTCGCACCCCCCCTGAGATGGAGCTCAACATTAGACCTAACTTACAAGTTCACAACAAAATTGAAAAGACCTATTCACATGCTACAAGATACAACCTTCCATAGGGTTTAGGACACATTTCTGGGTTTGAGGAGAGACTACAGGGGTCTGTGGAGGCTGTAGAACTATTAAGCATTCTAAGAGCAAAATATTCCACACTTAAAGATCAATGATAAAATGAATCAGGGAGATACCTGATGCTGTAGGGTTTCTGTTTGCTTTTTTGTTTTTGTTGCCACAAGTAAGTGACCTTTTCCATTTATTTAAAGACGAGGATCAAGACCACAATAAATAAACTGCAGAAGCTAAGCTGTTGTCCTCTAGTATTTTCAGTTATTTTAGTATTTTTCTTCTGTAAAGTGGAACCTAAATTTAAAATCCTAGACTTTCTCATGGCTGTATTTCAGTGTTTTCTAAAGAAATCTAAAGTGACCAAATAAGGACTAGTTGTTTTTAACCTTAACTGCGACTTAATAAAGTGTTTTGCCCGGAAATAATACGTTATATTTCCTACAGTATGGTACTGAGTAGTTCAGGAACACATAAATCTTACTGAAACAGACTGTGATGCAATCACACAGTATTGTTTCATGATAGGCTGTTGTGTTATAACTGAGCATTCCCTTGTGAACAAGTACCATTTTTCTTTGCTTTCTAGGCTTTTTATTCTTTCCCTTTATTTTTTTCGTAACAGAAACTGTACCTGAAAGTGCTAAAGCTTAAAGCTATGAGGAAATTGCCCTGAAACTGAAAACCTCCAGGAAATTGAATGGACATACAGCACACAACATCCAAGGTATTATGTCTTGGTTCTGTTTCTTGGGATTTAGTGTTGACGATTTTTATTATACGCAGCCACAGATACATTTCTCTGAACACAGAGTTTTGACCAACCTTGAGGACAATAATAACATTAGATGTATCAGGAGGAGCTCTCACACTAGGCACGAGGTCAGTTGCTCTCCCCAGTATGCCCATTGTTGAAAAATACCTTTTAAAGAAAATCATTACAATGGTCTTCTATGTGATGCCTATAGAGGAAACATCTATAAATATCTTAGCAATATACTGTTAAGAAGTGGTACTGGAAGCGAGATATTTCATCTTCCATCCAGATATTTCAGGGCAAAATCTTTCATCCAGCAAATCTTCCAGTGCTCTGATCGATAACACTGTTTAGGATGGAAATAAGATTTTATAAAACACTTCAAAAGATGTATTCTAAATTCTGAGAGTAGCCACTGGTGTAGTGAAGTTTTGCTCTACTGCACAATCCTTCAGTTGAGCCCCTGCCAAACTTCTGCAGAGATACAAAGCCTTACAACAAGACTATAGTTCAAGTATTTGCCTTTTCTCTTACTGAGGATCAGTTGAGTATTTCTGCAAAAAACTTAGAGGTCAGACATGGTCAGGTCCTCATGGCTGTCCAGCTTTTACTAGTTTCTGGGTCATAATCCTTTCCAGATGGATTGCATTTCACCAGTTCTTTACAGTTGGTCATAAAAACTTTGGCTTTATACCACATGCTTCTGCTTTTGCAATCTGCTACTTTGTTTGCCCTCGTTACTGTACCTGTGAGTGCAAAGCTCCTCTTATAGCAATCACCAGATCTTCCTTCTCTGAATGTAGTAGAAAGATTTACATACAGACAGAGATCATCTTAGTTAGTCATGATGAAAATGACCTTTTATCCGTATCTGAAACAAAGGCAAGAAGAAAAGTTCATGGATGTCCTTATGCTAGTTCTCAGGAGGGCCCTTCTGAGAAGACATTATCCCCATTAAGTGAAGTCTGGTCTTTGGCGAAGGCAAAAGGAAAATACTATGTTAGGGAGTTAAGCAACAGTCATACTTACCATATGATATTAATATATTTGTAAGGAGTTCCGAAAACACTAAGAAGGATCACAGTGACAGTCTGTCTATGAATGATTGCACAGGCATGGGACATTTTTGAGGAACCAGAAACATTGTCAGCAGAACATACAGTAAGCAAATATTCCTTGTGATATTTCCCTGGTGTTTGAAAAGACACTTCATTTGCAGATAAAGAAGATATTCTCCTGTTTAACCTTAGGCACTCGCATACCTGTGTTAAAAGGCTGGTCTTTGTTCGCTCCCAATACAGTCAATAGAGGCTGAGCCATCACAGGAGGCCTGTGAGCTCCAGCTCTGAGGGATCTGCTGTCATCCACTGAATGACGGGGAAGTCCACAGAGCGGCCTTCAAGCTGGGGCGGCAAATGTGGTATGACTATCAGCCCCTGATATCTGATTGAACATTTTTGGTTTTGTTGAAAAAATATCAAAATATGAAAAAGGAAGCTGCTCTGAATTATTTGGAAACTGAAGGGGAAAAAAAGTATTATGCTTTATCACATCCTCTTTTTAAATTTATTTCTTTGGCTAATATTCACATGAAATATGCGTGGAAATGAGCGGGTTTAAAATAGAGAAGAAGCAACTGACTTTTTTTTCTCACACAAATTTTTCTTATTTCACCTGAAAAACATTGGCAAAAGATTTGTAAAGTGGAAAGAAAGTAGAATAAACACATTTCTTAAGTCTTCTGAAATGTGGAAGTGGGAAAAAGTAAATAAAGAAAAAGCAGTACTTTCACATTTAATAATTTATTTTCCTGATTTTTAATATAGCAAAAGGACAAAGCTATGGAAAGAGAAGGAAAAAAACTCTGAAAACATACAGGCTAACATGTGAAACTGAATTTATTTTTGTTTTACTTTACTTCTATAAGATGGAGCAAAATGGCACTTGGGTCAAAATGAAAGATTTTTTTTTTTTTTTTTTTTTTAATTGGTGAGTGCTGGGAAAAGTTAGATTGGTAAATGCTGAATCAGGGCAAATAATCTGCTGTGAAGTATTTCTTTAGTCAATCTAATCTGATTTTTTGTCCATGAATTGCAAAACACACCTTCCTTTGAGGTATGGACCTTAGCTAAGAGGTATGAACCAGCCTCCAGCCTTGTCCTTCGGCTACTGCATCACATGTTTTTTTCATAGAATCATAGAACAGTTTGGGTTGGAAGGGACCTTAAAGATCATCTAGTTCCAACCCCCCTGCCATAGGCAGAAACACCTTCCAGTAGACCAGGTTACTCAAAGCCCCATCTAACCTGACCTTTTCCTCTGTTTTGCTTGGAGTTCAGTCAGACAGACTCCACATCATGGAATCATAGAATTGTTTAGGTTGGAAAAGACCTTTAAGATCATCAAGTCCAACCGTTAACCTAACACTGCCAAGTCCACCACTAAACCATGTCCCTAAGTGCCACATCTACACGTCTTTTAAATACCTCCAGGGATGGGGACTCAGCCACTTCCCTGGGCAGCCTGTTCCAGTGCTTGACAACCCTTTTGGTGAAGAAATTTTTCCTGATGTCTAATCTAAACCTTGTGCAACTTGAGGCCATTTCCTATTGTCCTATCGCCTGTTACTTGGGAGAAGAGACCGACACCCACCTTGCTACAACCTCCTTTCAGGTAGTTGTAGAGAGCAATAAGGTGTCTCCCGAGCCTCCTTTTCTCCAGGCTAAACATCCCCAGTTCCCTCAGCTGCTCCTCACAGCACTTGTGCTCTAGATCCTTCACCAGCCTCGTTGCCCTTCTTTGGACACGCTCCAGCACCTCAATGTCTTTCTTGGAGCGAGGGGCCCAAAACTGAACACAGGACTCAAGGTGCAGCCTCACCAGGGCCGAGTACAGGGGGACAATCCCTTCCCTACTCCTGCTGGCCACACTGTTTCTGATACAAGCCAGGATGCCATTGGCCTTCTTGGCCACCTGGGCACACTGCTGGCTCATCTTCAGCCGGCCGTCAACCAACACCCCCAGGTCCTCTTCCACCGGGCAGCTTTCCAGCCACTCCCCCCCAAGCCTGTAGCGTTGCCTGGGGTTGTTGTGACCCAGGTGCAGGACCCGGCACTTGGCCTTGTTGAACCTCATACCATTGGCCTCGTCCCATCGATCCAGCCTGTCCAGATCCCTCTGTAGCGCCTGCCTGCCCTCCAGCAGATCAACACTCCCGCCCAACTTGGTGTCATCTGCAAATTACTGAGGGTGCACTCAGTCCCCTTGTCCAGATCATACTGAGCCCTGGGGAACACCACACTTGTGACTGGCTGCCAACCGGATTTAACTCCATTCACCACAACTCTTTGGGCCCAGCCATCCAGCCAGTTTTTTACCCATCAAAGAGTACACCCATCCAAGCCATGAGCGGGCAGTTTCTCCAGGAGGATGCTGTGGGAAACGGTGTCAAAGGCTTTGCTAAAGTCCAGGTACACAACATCCACAGCCTTTCCCTCATCCACTAAGTGGGTCACCTTGTCATAGAAGGAGATCAGGTTGGTCAAGCAGGACCTGCCTTTCATAAACCCATGCTGACTGGGCCTGATCGCCTGGTTGAACAGTACCCACCGCGTGGTGGTACTCAGGATGACCTTCTCCATAACCTTCCCTGGCACCGAGGTCAGGCTGACAGGCCTGTAGTTCCCTGGATCCTCCTTCCGGCCCTTCTTGTAGATGGGCGTCACACTTGCTAACTTCCAGTCAGCTGGGACCTCCCCAGTTAGCCAGGAGTGCTGATAAATGATGGAAAGTGGCTTGGTGAGCACATCCACAGGCTCCCTCCATACCCTTGGGTGGATCCCATCTGGCCCCATAGACTTGTGTGTGTCTAGGTGGTGTAGCAGGTCACTGACCATTTCCCCTTGGCTTATGGGGGCTTCATTCCACTCCCCATCCTGGTCTCCCAGCTCAGGGAGCTGAGTACTCAGAGAACAACTGGTCTTACTATTAGAGACTGGGGCAAAGAAGGCATTAAGTACCTCAGCCTTTTCCTCATCCTTTGTCACTATGTGGCTTCCTCTGGCCACTCCTGTGCATGTCTCACACCAGTTACCACCCCAGACACCTGCTGACTGAGCTGCTCATGGGACAGCTCCCTAACCCCTCGCAGGCTAAAATGGATCAGAGTTGTCAAGGTTATTTAATCTAGTTAAGCAAACCAGGCTAATTCATTCCCAAAATACTTCAGAAAGCAATCCTAGAAGGAGCTCTGCTTGCGAAGGTGGTTTCCTCGGTCTGAGGGGAGGTGATGAGCTTTAGTGGGGAGCTATGACAGCAAATTTTCTACCACCCCAGATGAGCAGAGAAAAGGATGTGAGATCCTGGCCTCATGCATTAATGATGCATTATCCCACAGTAATGAGAACATCAATAAAAGAAGAATGGCACCATGAAGCCAATTCCCTGGCTTTAATAAAACAGGTTTTTTTCAAGTTGCAAGGACAGCTAAGCAGGGCCCTGGGGTTTCAGGTCCATACATCTTTCTTTTTTTCTTTTTTAAAATAAGGCAAACCTTTTCTCAAAAGTTATTTGCACTCAGGAATGATGACAAAACAGACGATTATGTTTGTTTAAATGTTGACAATCTGACAAGAACAAAGCCTGTTTGAAAAATGCAAGTCCTTTTTTCCCTCACCACATGAACATTTTGAGCAAAAGAATCTGGCACTGGAAAGAATGTGCCAAGACCCACTCACAGAAGCTATTATTTATATAGTACAATATGCTCATATCATCAAGACCTTGCTCTCTGAAATATACACCTCAGCTTGAAAACTGTCAGTATCTACAAGAAATGAGATGTTAAAAAAAAAAAAAACAAGTGATACCTACTGTTCAAGCATTGCTGCTTCATTAATATATCTTCACTGAGCAGCATTGCTAATTTATACCTATAAAATAATTAGCATCTGCCAGATGTACTTTTACTGTCATCAAGCTATAGGAGAAGTATAGGTTGGTTCACATGTGCTCTGAATCCAATTCAAAGTAAATGGCAATGTCTACTGATGCCTCCAAAGAATAGGCAGCTGCCACTGCTCACATTATTGTATTAGGACAGGAAGCTGCTGCTTCAATAATAATGACATTAAACCTACAGCATTTTCTTAATATGATTGTTCCTATTTTTGCCATTGTCTTTTCTATTATTCAGTTAGGTCGTGTTCCAAAGGTGTAACAATAAACCATAAAACATATTGCACCTGATGAAAATTTAAAGTGATTCAAGTTCATTTTGAATCACAAAATACAGTAGCTTGACAGAGTTGCTTTTGCCAAAGGAGAATAAGAAAAGATTTAGTAAGAACAGAAATGGCCTATCACTGAGAAAAGGGACTTACACTGGCCTAAGTACATATACCTATACCCATCCATATGTGACTATTTTTAATTAAAGTTTTTCCTAAGGGCTGTAGATACAGATCAGCCCAGGAATACATGCCTATTTGTCAATGCCAACAGCTGTTCTGGTGCCATCCTCTCTTAGGTGTATATAGACATATTCATGCATATATTTATTCATTTATTTATTAATAGCAACACAGAAATGTCTGTAATAAACTGCAGGCATGGTGGACTATCATTCCTTCAAGAGATTCCAACAATTGCCTTGGAAAAGGCTGCAGATGGCAGGAACGGAGAGGGAGAGGAGCACATCAAAGATGGGTAAAAGGGTGACCCAGGAGCCAGAGCATCGGCTGTAGCTTCGTTGACTTCTGCACCCCTACAGCCTGTCTACAGTCATATCCTTAGTCTCAATAAGTAAGCAAGGCAAGACAGTAACACAGCTCCCTGAGAATGGGGCTGAGAAGGCAAGAAATGGAGTGAACTGCAGTTTTAAACTCCCCCCCCCCCCCCCCCCAGCTTGAGGACTATAGTGAGGAATAAGGCAGCTTCATGGAGATGAGGGAGATGTCATATTACATTTTTATTTAGAATCTTAACTCAGGTAGTAATAGGAATAAATTTTTTAATCTGGGTAACATTTAGTGGTACTGTCTTTTTTGAGAGTCACACAACTTGACACCTTTCTAGCCCAAACCTAAATCTGAAGTCTTCAACAAAAAGAGTGCCTTTTTATGCACCCCTCTACATACATTTCATGACTATTTTATTCTTTGAAGGTAGAATTATTTAAAGAATTTCAACCTCCTTTGAGGAATACTTTGTAAATACTGATCAGGTTAAAAAATTGTTGCAAAAGACAGCTTAAATTAATTTTCACAGATTTCACTAGAGTTAAAAAAAAAAGCATTCCATTAACACCCCTTACACTTTACAGTGTGAATGAGGCAGAGTAAATATTCTCTGAAGATGCAGTTCAAAAATACGCCGAGAGAAGAGAAAGTCGACTGATGGAACAAACCAAGAAATGCAGCAGTTACACAGTGGAGTGCTGTGATCTTTATGTTTCCAGAAGGTTCAAAGCAACAGACCCAGCTCAGCTGGATAGGGCTCAGCCTCATTCTGTCCTACCTGCATAATAAGGAAACCTCTCACCTTCACATGTTTATGTTTGGAAGCACAGATGGGTTCTTCAGGGTAAAAAAACCTCCTTGATGTCCTAATAGCCACCAAAGCTTGCTTTTTTTTTTTTTTTTTTTTTTTTAGCAGCCAAGCAAGCCTTCCCCATCTTGCCTTGTCCCTTACCCTGGAATCTACAGCACTTGCTACTTTTAGAGCTGTGTTTGAACAAAATTAAGGTTTTATCACTATAATGCAATGAGGCAAAACCAAGCTGGTAACATTATGTAAGATAACAAAGAGCTTTTTAATACCTGACAGTGAACAAAGAAGGAAAGAACATTTCAGCTTTAACTATTCCTGTTCTTTGGTATAAGATATGGCATTGTTCACTTTAGCATGGCTTTTTTAAAGGAAAGGCTATCAACCTGCTTACTACAGTGACTGGAACAGAACTGGTCAGCGAAGGAAGGGTGGGGGTTACAATTAAGTGCTCTGCAAATGAAGCTGTTCAGTGAGCAGCAGGTGTAAGCAAACAGGGAAGCTGGTGGGTGTGGGAAGAGTGCTCAGAGTGAAGAGCAAAGGAGGAAGGAGGCAGTCGTGGGAGCGCAGACTGGGATGGCAATGTTGCTCCTTCAGACCTTTGTAAATCACTGCATAAGTGTCTCTATACACTGAAATGTGAAGATCCAAAATAATCACAAGTGCAAATGAAAACTTTTTTGAACAGTTATTCATTATGCATGTGCAAATGCTGACTGTATGTACTGTATGTACGTAATTGTTGTAAAATTAGATACCTAGTTACAAAAATGCCCTTCATTTCAGCAGTGTAGTGACAATGGAAGTAGAGTTACGTGGTAATGTCTAGTACTTGTCTAATGTGTGCTGACCCCTACTCCTTAGGTTTAATTAAAAGCTCTGTTTAAAAGACACTTAAAATTATTTATGCATTGTATTCAATACTTGCAATACACAACCAAGATATCGCATTTCCACAAAAGCACCCATCTAGACTGGAGCCAGAATCAGGATCATTTTTTGTTTTATCGTTTTCTAACCTCTTTGGTGCACAGAGACACAGCATGAAGTAGATGACAGAAAATTCTTCTCTCATAGCTTTATCTCCAGCCAAGCGATCAAGGTGCTCAACTGCATGAAGGTGCATTTCCATCTCCTTCAGTGTCTGAAACATGCAAAGAATCCTTTTCTGCCATGTTAAGGCAATGCTTTGTCACCTCTGGCATCGTCGTGAGGCTCTAGGGCTTTAGGACGGCCATGGCTGGAGGTGGAGCACTGGCATAGAGTCATCCATATCATGTCACTCTTGTCATACTCCATGGCACAGCTTAGGTGTGTAAGAACAAGCACTCTCCCAGAAAAAAATCTTGGCATAGCTCAGGGGGATAGTCCTGGCATAAGCCAGGGACTTTTCCCAGTAGTTAGTCAAGATGAGATAAACCTTTTGTTGCAGAAAAGAAAGGTTAGCTGTATAGAAACATGTTGGGTTGTACATTTTATCCTTGGGACTGGCAATGATTCCTTGGTGGGTTCTGTCTGTGTTAGTAGGTAGTGAGGCCCAACAGAGAAAGATCTGTGAAGTGGTTGGTGCTGAGGACCTGGTGTGAGCACTGTACATGTTTTGTTTTTTTTTCCCTTGAACTGACCACCTTTTAGAGGTGAGAATGCAATAGGTGTGCTTTCTGGAGCACATCTGGTGTAGCCTGACCCAAAAGGCACCTTGGGACCACTCTGTGTTGTAGAACGAAGCTCAGTAAATGAAGACTACTGAGAGATTCACTCTAGAAATGTGCTCTGGATCTGAATTAGAAAGCTAATGTAAATGCACCCACAGCCTGCACAACTAGTGTACAAGGGAAGCAGACCACAGGTGAAGTCTGATCATCTGCTGGTGACCTGACTTAGCTTTCTAATTCAGGCAAGTGAAGTCAAGATGGCCAGGAGCAGTTCTAAGCCTTTGCTAACCTCACCTGCACACCTGTGACTCCTCTATTACAGGAAAGAAATAACTAGACCCACGTTGGGAAGTATGGTAGGTGGTCTGAATTTGGCCCCCTTCATCCTTGGCCAGCATAGCACAGCTCTGGAAAACACGTATGTTTCAGTGGTTTATGTAGCTTTAGAGCATGCTGGGGAAAAGTAGAAGTAAAAACAGCCCTGAGAAGGGATTGTTTCTAATAAAATATTTAGCTGATAGTCGTTGTAAAGTCAGTGGGCCTCTAGTTGAAAGGAAGTGCCTCCTCCCCCTTGGACTCTCTCCAGCTCACAAATCTCCATCTGCTAATTGGCCTTAATCCACAGAAAAGAAAGACTTCATAGAACATGGAAAATACTGAAATGATACATCAATCCATTTTCATGTTTTAAGCCAAAAAATGTATTGCTTTAACCTGTAAAACTAGGTGATTGAACAAGTAGCTTTAAAAACTAAAACCAGAAGTTAGTGGGAGAATTTAAAAAAAAAGACGTTGGGAAGTCAAGTTAAGAAACATGACTATTAAGTAGTAAAAAAATTTTTTGCTCAGCAAATGTACACATTGTAAAATAATCAAAATCAGTCCTCCCTCAACAATAGGAGCTGGTAAAAGAATGACACAGTTAATATGTTTTCCATGCCTTCTCATTCTGCAATTAATGCCTTTTTTTCTATGTTAGAGCGGGTCTTTCTGCATGAACACAAGCTGCTCTTTGAACCAAATCCCTCAGGTTTTCAGTTATAAAAAACTCCTGATAAAAATAAAATATAAAAAAAGCCCTTTAGGGACTTTTAAGTCAGAATGAAAATTGTAGCTTGCCCTGCCTCAGATTTTTCCACTCATTTTCTTTTCGTATAAGTCCCGAGCTTCATCAATAAAACTAAATGATAATAACACATTAGTCAAGACACTTCTGCACAAAACCTCTCCCATTAACACACTAAACTTCACTCCCACAGAATTAAAAGATTAAAAATAAACTAATTACCCAGAATTTAGCATCCTAAGTAACCGGTTCCAGCCACCTGGCTCACAGCTGCTATGGAAACTACTCAATTAATCAAAATAAGTTTTTTTTTTTTTTCTGATTATTTAAAGGAAAAAGAGAAAGGAATGAAAACCCCCCCACACTCAGTAAGAACAACCTTCCCTTCTGAAATATTCCAGAGAGATTTTAATCAGTCCAAAATGTTAACATATGAATACTACTATTGCAGAGAAGTTGGAACTTATGATAAGATGGTGAAAAACTTTTATTCTCTTCTCTGGCCTCCTAGCGCCATGAATGGATGAACATCTGGTACAAAAGTTTACCCTTTGTGTAGTATTTGGTGAAAATCACAGTGAAGGAATGACAGGTTCAGCTGTCTCTTGCTCTGTTTCCATCACGGTGGTGAAGATGAACGAGTGCTTCATAGCTAACAAACATCCCAGCCTATGTGTGAAAAGTTCTGCACAGACAAGTCATAAGTTTGTTGACATATGGTCACACTATGTGCGGGGAGGAGGAAAGTGTATGTGTAGAAGCATGTCTTGCATCCACCTGTGATTTGTAAACACATTTGTAGGAGACTAGGATTAAAATGCTAATTTAATACGGCCCAATATTTTCAAGAGAGATTAAGGAAATTAGGTAGTAAAACCCCTCACAGGGCCCTTGAAAAGCCAAATCTGAATTGCCTTTAATTATACCAATTCAATGACTTGTTATTAAAAAAGTGATCTGTCAAGCCTTACCCCTGGTTTCGATGGATCTGGAAAGAGTAAGACTATAGTGCAGGAAAAAAGAAAACATGAAATAAAATAGAAACTGGGTAACTGGTGTAGTCCAAATTTAGATCTCAAAATAAATCATTATCAAGTGGAAATGTTTCTAACTGTGTTCTGCAGTCATATGGACTAGCTCCAACTTTTTTTTTAATAATTTAACCTGTTATCTGAGGATAAATATGGTATCAGTACTTTTAACCTTGGCAGGTAGCACAACATTTGGGAAAATGGCCTATATCAGTTAAGAAGATAGTCCTACACACATTTACGTGGTAGACTGAGCTTGTTAAAATAAACTGTTCTTTAATGCAGCCAGGTACAAAATTGCATATCCAGGGCCAAGAAATGAAAGATATGTCTACAAAACATACAGAGAAGAGGCAGGTGGAAGCACAAGCCTGACACAGATTAATTTCTCCAAAATTTAACTGTCTGAAAATGTAGTAGCTCTCTGTGAAAACAAGGGAGAGGGATTTATCTTCAGGGGACAGTTCACGTATCTCTGCTACAAACCCATCCCAGAGCAGAATGAATCATCTTCTGAAAATGCCTGTTTTACACTCTTGGCAATAGAGATGAATCTAAACTTTTTAAACTATCTGTCTTTGGGTGGGGTGGGAATATGATCTGAGTGTGTTCAGAGCCAGGAGAAAGACCTGCCCTACACTGCTGTGGCTGTGTCCTTCCAGTTCTCTCCTTTTTTCAGCATCTTCTTCTGAAAAGCTTGAAGGATCACAGTGAACTAACAATTAAATACAGGTTCTCATGCGAAACTAGGGCCAAAAAGACTAGTGTGATTCATACCTTCGTAAATCACAAGCCAATGAATAGGAAAGGTTCATAGCAGGATCTCTTCTGCATAAAACACTGGTGTGACAGGCATGGGAATACTGAATGTGGGTCTAATTTTTATATTTTCAAAAACATGCTGAAAAATCAGAGATGATACAAAGAGTAACAATATCCTAATTCCAAGACTGGAGGAAATATCTTCTAGCAAAAGACTCAGAGATCAATTTAACTTGGTAAAAAGACAGATTGAGCAGAAACTTAGTAACAGTGTGTAGCACGTTTTCATGGAGAAGAAACCATATAGTAAAGGACGAGGTGATGCAATAGTTCCTTTTGTTCTTTAGCTCTGCTGAATACAGATACGCAGTGCAGCCCTGTCAGGGTAGAATTGGTGTAATGTACAAAATAAGATAATAATGTATGACTATGTTGGTCTTGAGCAAAGTGGTATTATGTGTGCCTTATACATCGGTGGGAGGTTCTGGGAACAAAGAACAACATGCTTCTGGTTTGGAAGTGGTAATTGGTAATGTGGGTTAATTTGACTGGACGTCAAGGCTGATTCCTTTGGATATCATAAAAATTTAAACAAAGGGATCCAAATGGAAAAACAAATAGTCCATATCACATTGATGTATTCATTTCAGTTTCAGCGAGCTATTTGATCTAACTATGTAGCCAATAAATGTTAAGATGAAAAGTGCTCAGGAACACGCACAGAACAGTAGCAGCTTTTCAAATATTTATGTTTTCGTCTTAGGGTTTTTTTTCTCTTTCAAGCTATCAAACGGCATGAGTCTGCATTAAAGAGAGACTTCCATGCCAGCAAAAATGTTCAGATCTTTCAGACTAGAAACTTAAATGCATTTACCTTTTGGATTATTTTTGTAATTTTTATAACTGGTATTCCACTGGGACTGGTATGTGTGCTGGCTGGAGGTGGGTAATGGTCCCACAAGGATATGCTTTGCTTTCTTCAAATAAATATAGGCATACATTAGCTGGAAAAGCATCCTGGGAGAAATTTACTTCTCAGATTGCCAATGTTGCATTGCAACCAGGCATTGTTATTGCTTATTTGTATTACAGTAGTGTGTAGGGTGGGTGAGGCTGCCATTATTGTAGGTGGTAGAAGATTACACAGCAAAATAAAGTCTCTCCTACAGGAAGTCTTTCATAAAACTCTAAGGAGGGGAATTAACTTGCTGAAGGTCACACAACAGATCGGAATCAGAGCTACTGGGGAAGTCCAGGATCACTGGTTCCCTTTGGACCAAGCTGTTGAACCAGTCCAAGGAAAGATGTCTTCCTAACCCCACTGGGTATAAATAAAGATAATCTGTCCAGACTAACAGCTGGCATAAATCGGCCAAACCCCACTGAAGTCAACAGAGATGCATTTAATTATACCACCTATAAGTATAATTTGCTGTAGGGTTTGTCATCAGAATTCTTTAATTGAGCTTAAGGAAAATGGAATTTTAAAAGAACACAATAATCATAATGAAATACTAGTATAATAGCAATAAAAAAAGAAAAATATTCTGGGAAAGCAGAGAACAAATGGGAGATCTGATTTAAAATAAGCTGTGACTGATGGGACTGAGGGGGTCCTCAGAGATTCCAGGGGCCATTGTTAACATTTTACTACCCAATTGATTCTTCTCTCAGTGATTGCTCATCCCTTTTCCGAATACTGCTAAATCAACCCTGCCAGATGCCACTCATCCCATGGGAATCTCAAACACTGAAGAATGGCTTGCTTTGTTTCAGAAAATATTTGATATACCATCACAGAGCAAGTATCTCTTTTCTTTAATTGTTCCCGAGTTTCCTTGTGCTGAGCTATCAGCTCTCTGCTATATCATCAGCTTGAATTATACACCTCTGACACTTTGCTTTATTATCACTATTCTCTGTGGATTTCTAAGGATCAAAGCATAAACTACAGGGCTGTATGCCAACAACCTGAGAGCCTCCAGTTGGCAAGACTTCAGCAGGCAGTGCAACTCACCTTCTTCATGCTGGTGGGAAGTTCCGTGAGAGCTTTTTATGCAGGAAACTCTGTCCTGCTCGGTTTTGGACCAGTCAAAGCTCTGAAACATAGCTGGTTTTAGCTGAGTGGTTTTTTGCCTTCCCTTGCATATTCCCTGATTTCTAACCTTAATTTAAAAAAGAAAAATTGTTTAAGTAACAGAAAAAGATTTCTTGTGGTTTTTTCATTCTCTCACTAATCCAGCTTGATCAATTGCAGATGGAGACTATCAAAGGTCAAGAAGAAACTGTGGTACTTCCCAACTCAAACTATACATAGCACATCATTTCTAGCCATTGATCAAAAAAATAGAGCTACAAAACCCAGAGCCTACTGGATGAGTTTGAATGAGGAATTCCTAGGATATACAAACACTTATTCTATCTATCTCCCTGCTTATATGGAACCAGTCCTTGCAAACAAATAAACCAAAACCTCCAAGAGTCCCCAGGTTGTTTACTCTTGTGCTCATTGTAGCATGAAACTGCTGGTCTTGTAGTATTTCCCTTCTGAGATAGTCCACTGTTCAACTGATTTCACAGTCCAGGCTTATATGGCACGAGGTGATGCCTGCAAATTGACTAGGCTTTGCATCATGATAGTACAGTAAGAGTTGGCACAGTACAATAAACAAAAGGAGAGGAAAACGTCAAGATAAAGCACAGACATGATGCCCAGGCCGCTTATCCCACATGCAAGGAGCTAAAAGGAAAATTCCCTGGCAATTCTGTTCCCAATCTAACTTTCGGGAGGTAAAAACTTATGGTCTCCCGCCAGATTTGGCTAATTTGTAGTATCAGGCCCTGAGAGAAGATGACAGCTGCAGACGGTGTGGAAGGAAAGCCACCTTGCAACACATTTTGTCAAGTTGCAGTCTCTGGCATTGGCCCAGGGCCGGTATTGCTGGAGACATGATGAAGTGTGAAAAGTCTGGCAGGCATTTTAGACAAATAAAAGATGGGAGGCAAGGGAAAATCAGGACCAAAAGAGATTAATATTTGTGAGGTTTATAGCAGAAGAGGGAAAGCAATAGGAAGTAAGAAAACCCCCATAGGGAATTTAGTGCGACAGCAGCAGATTAAAAACAGGATGGACCTGAAGAGGAAGCTTATTTTTTCCAGCTGGACCTTCACCTGAGAGCAGAGATCAGGTTGTGAGCAGCAGTAAGAGAAAAGTAAATAGGCAATAATGAGAGAATTTGCAGCCCCAAAATGTGAAAAAGCTCAGTGAGGCTCTGTGTGTGTGTGTGTGTGTGTAGTGGGGGTACTAAGGGGTGGAAGAGTGCAGGGTTTTCTCAGCTGGGAATGGTAATGGCAGTATGGCACCATGAAACTGTGTATTTACCATGGGGGATAACTCTGCAGTCTCGGTCTCACGTGTCTGGGTTGGTGGCATCCTAGCTGCATGTGGAGATGGGAATTGCCTGACACTCCTTCTCTGGAGTTCTAGTTCCCTTGGAAAGAAAGGCACGAGGATAAGGAGGAAGCTCCAGAAGGAGCTTGATCTGGAGGAGCAGGAGTAAGCGTAAGGACGCACTAGGTGGCAGAACGCAGGTGGAGTCACTGACCCCACTGGTCAGACCTGCTGGGTGGTGGGGTCTGTCAGATCTGCTGGAAATCTCCTGTGTCTTGTGTGAGCTGGGAATACTCTGGGGGTTTGGTGTAAGTAAGGCAAACCACATCATCCAGGGGGAAGACAAAACCATTTGGAAGAAATTAAATAAAATGTGAAGTAAAGCCTCAGAGAAGGTCCCATAGGCTGAATGTAATGTACAAATTGCAGATTTCTCAACAAAACCCAGAAGATATTCTTGTTTCCTGGCATATGGTAAATTCCTTGATTGTATTTCTGTGAAAATTCTAGCAATTTTTGTCTGACCAGTTTATTACATCAAAGGTTGAAGCTTTGGATGAATTTTGTTGCTCATGGGCCACCAGCGGTTTTAAGAGGAAATGTGGTGCTATTTTAGGCAGTAACTTGCCATGGCTAGATTTTGCCCAGTGAAATCAAGGACATTTTTTTTATTATTATATTCTTCCCAGGAAAAGTGTATCCATTGCCTAATTATGCAATGCATCACTGACAGACCACAGAGCAGCAGTTCTTAGCTGATGAGACAGAAGTTACTGGTGGAGCACAATTCTCTCTAGTGAGATACAGATATATTGCAGCAGAGGCAATCTACAGAAACCAAGCAACTAAACCCTGCTCATATCATGGAGGACCAGGTAGACAGTACCAGGACTTGGCTCCAACAAATTAAAAGACAGTACACAGGTAATTACATGGCAAAGTCAAAAAGAGTTGGCTGGGTAGTCATCCCAGTTGCAGAGCTGGTGTCCTGAAATCAGCAGCATAAATGAGGATGAGGCACAGGCAGCCCTTTGATGGGAGGAAAGGGGGAGAGTGGTAGGCATCCATGGTGTGTGGTAGTTCTTCCGACTCTTCCTGCTGACTTCAAGTCTGATGAATCCCCACCCTCTGTTCCCTCTTAAAAAAATCTTCATTCCAATTTCCTTGTCATGAGTCGTCTCCATTTGTGTCTTTTATCCCTGTTACTTTTCGGTTGCTGAGTAGTACTGATTTAATCAAATTTTCTCATGCACGTATTTTGTCTCAGCTTTGTCTATCTGCTGCTGATAGAGAGGTGTGGTCCCCAGCCAAGTGTGAAGGATAGAGAAGACAGACTTTTTAGATGAGAAAGGAAATTCTAGTCCCTCTGTCTTCTTTCTTCTCCAGCAGACTTTGCAGGGAGTCTGAGCTATTAAGCCTTGCTAAAATAATCTGATTTCACCCAGAAAAATGGGGTCATTTCAGGAGCACTGTGTGGAAAGACTTAATCTCTCCTCCTGTCCTTGGATAAGCTCAGTGATACCTGCCTCAAAGTACAGGTAAGTTTTGCTTTAGGACTTTCCCTAAACTTGTGCTGCATCTGTAGTTTCTTGCTGTGGGTTTGAGTGAATAGTGGGATGCATTTTTACACAGAGATGGAAGATTTATTATGCCTTCAGGTATCCTGAATGGCTATAAAGTCTCTTTCAATGCACTTTTCCTGGTATTTTAATTGCAGTGTTTTGCAATTCATTTCAGTTTCAAGTGCCACTGGCATGAAAAAGCCCTTTATTGCTAGGATGTTGTTGAAGCAGTAAAAAGATGAGAACTCTTCACTTCTGCCAGGAGAGCTTGCTGAAGGGCTGAATGTCTTGACAATCAAAAGGTGTAACCCTACCTTTCAGCCTTCGATGAAGAAAATATTGCTAAGGCAAGAAAGGTAGGTTTACAGACTAGATTAAGTGGGTGGAAGAAAGACTGGAGCAAGGTATTCTGATGACAACATACATCTTCAGGAAGGAAAAGGCTTGACTACCCTGTTTGTCTTTGCTCTTCATTGTCTGAGTTAACATAATACTTTGAAGATGATATTATTTGACAAGAGCACCTCTTTCTCTCTCTGGTCTCAAGAGGATCATGGATCACATGAGTTTCCCTCAGACAGCTTGACTTATGATGTATATAGACGTTTGAGGAAACAGCTTTTGTGACCATCTTCTCATGTTCTTGACTTGATTGTCCCAGAGCAAATAATTTAAGAAAAGGAAGAAATTAATTTCCCAAGAGCAGTGAAGAAGAGGGAGGCAGGCAAAACTGAACCACTAAACCCAAGGTGTAATCACAATACCATGTCAGGATATGGCTTTGCTGTTATCCTATTTAATACATACCTGACACTTCATAAAATCTCTACCATGGAAATATTTATGTCTACTGCTTATGTTCAGCAAAGGTTTGTCCCTCATGTCTGTGTGGGACCCACCTGAAGTCAGAGAGTGCCTCAAGCATATAGTTGTGCCTGCATGGATCATCTAGCAGGATCATGTCCTGGGTTTCTCCTGTTGTGCCATGGGTGATGCAATGATGTTGTAACAGTCATGCCTATAAGAATCAGTCAAAATCAAGAGTGCAGTGGAGAAGAAAGATGTGTAGTAACTAGAGGTCTCGTTGGGGACTTGGGACTTAGTTTCACACCCCTCACAATCAACCTGTATGTTTTCCTTGGCAAATAATTTTAATTTTTTGTGTGTCAGTTCACCCTAAGTGAGAAGACAGTACTTTCCTTTGTTAAGAATTCTGTGACAATAAAGTTATTGAAAGTGTGAGAAGTTTCTGCTGTGATAAGGACCATATGTAAACCTAATTGTAAGTCCATACAGGCTGTGCTCTCTGTCTGTCATTGACAGTAATTGCAATCATAAGCTTCAGAAGAAAAGGAAATCTTTGTGTCTTCTGCTCTTTCAGTCTCATTTATATATTATGTATATCCCCAGTTCCACAAGTCCCCTAACAGCTTAGATTTAGGCTTCCATGGTTTTCTTTTACTGAGTTCCCTGCAGCGTAGAAAGGGTTTGTCCCTGCAGATGACACCAAGAAGATGGTAGAAGCTGTTAGGTGGAAAACAGGACTTAAGGACTTGTACTAGGTCCTAATAAATGGAGCTGGATCACACAGTAGGATCTCAAGAAACAAGTCAGAGAAGAATTCCCACAGGACAGGAGACACAAACAAGAGAGCAACAACTTTTAGGAACCATGAATACTTCTCTAAGCGATGAAGGGGTAGGTAGAAGGGTAGAACAATCTCAAAAGTGCTTATGAGCCCTCCTCCAGCTGCTTCTTTTCCACATGGCAGCTTCTCAGATAACCTGCAAATGCACTACCTACTTCTGCGTTTGGACATGCCTACTATTACATCAGTCTGTTTACTGTCACTGTGCTGACGTAGTAAGCATGGGAATTTGAGCAGAGAGGATTTCTCATGTTTCAGAGGATGGGACTCGGTGGTTTGTTACTAAAGAGGTTTGGTCTTTGGTTGTCCCACAGCATGCCCTGCATCATACCACTGAAGAGTGGTATGATATGTACATCAATCGGGTACTCGCGTTATTGGGGTATTACCTTATTGCTGTTACTGAGTTTTTTCTCATTGCAGAGATTCCCCTATTCTATATATAGGTCCAATGCTTCTGTATATGAAAGGAAAAATGAGAATGTGTTCGGTTTTTTCAGACTTTTGTTGGACACATGCGTAGGCACACTGAAATCATAAAATGGGGCAGACTGTCACATTGCCTTTTGTGTGCTTTTCTTTGATTTAATGGTTTTTCGAGACTAAATACCATTGAACTAAAAATGAGTACTGTAGGGACCTGAACACCCATTTGAGTATGAGAGATGGCATTCTAAGATGGACGTTTTTCTTCCTGGCTCTCGTTTTGTTCCTTTTTTCACAGACTCTCCTGGTAATACTAACTTAAGTAGCTCACAAGGGTGTTGTGCAGATTAATTAAGTGCTAAGTATTATTAAGCGGACCACAAACCTAATAAAGTTTGAGTTGAACTTTTGAACCTATGCTGTTCATGTGGGTTCTAAATTAGCTAAACGAGCTTACAGAATATTGCAGTATCCAGATGAAACAACCAGGGTGAATTTAGGTATGTAAATGTAATTACTTGCCTTGGAATTTGGCCAAAACACCATAGACAGAGTACTAGCCATGCTCTTACAAAAGTAACTGCAGTTTTTTAACTACTACAGTAGCATGCTTCTTACTTCAGAAGTATTTTTAAATTAAAGATGATTGGATTAAGGATGATTGAAGGAATACTTTTCAGGTTTTTGAAAATTCATCTCAAAATAAAACCATAAATATTCTGAGTAGAAGCTGTGTGATTTTTTTTTTTTCAGAAATGTTTTGATCAATCATAAAAATGGGGAAGAAAATGAGGGTTTGGTTGAGACTTTTTTAATCCAGAAAGAAAAATCATGTCAAGCTATATTTTTGATTTAAAAAAAAAAAAAAAAAGTAAAGGGCAGTTTGACAACAGAAGTTAACCTATCAGAAATAAATTCCACTAAAGATAGAATGCCATGTCCAAGAGGGTGATTCAGTTTGTAAGTGACTATTTCATCCATTGGCAGTGCCTTTGTCCCTTGACAACAAAAGAAGGTAGGGGTTCATTCATTTAATTCATATTAGCTATCAAAGTTATCTAAGTCTCAGCCTGAATAACAAATTCCTTCTGTATTCAATAGGGAGAGACATCACCAGGAGTGACTCATTTTATCTGTTTTAGATACTGGTCTAGCATGGGATGAATCTCTTTCTAGAGATGTCTGCCTGCACCAACTTTAGAGATGACCATGTTGGACTAAGTGTCAAGCTTTCAGATGACTAAAGGCAGGTGAAATGAGCTTCTCCTTAAAATGACTATACTGCTTATTTCAGCATCTCACTTGGTGTGCTCAGTTAGGATAAACAAGTCTGCTCCTTGGTGTGGATGCCAGGGAAAGGTGCTAGCATATGCAAAATGCATTCCAGTACTTGAAGGAGCATGGACTTCAGGGATGTAAAACATGATAGTTACCGGGACTTGAGCACACGTTGGGCAGAAGAGTTTTTACAATGGATGAACAAAGTCAAAATCTACTGTGGGACTTAGGAGATCCAAGTATAATTCCCAGGTTTATGGATTTTTTTTTTTTTTCTTTAAATTCCCCTCATCTCTATGTACTGTAATGTTATCATCATTTTAGATTATATATCTTCATACGGAGGCTTAACCTTTATGTCTACCTATACAAGTTTTTTTAACAACATTTACAATGTTGGGTTTCAGATGTCATTTTATTGACTTTTAAAATCTGAACCATAGCGATGGCATAGTCAAGCCACCAGAAGGTTATTATCTTCTGGGTGGAGAAGCCAGGAGCTGTGCATGTAATTTATGACATCATCTATAGTATGATGCACTTAAGAAACTGAGCCTTTTAATAAGGTTGATACATATAAAAGGCTGCTGAGGACTTTGCACACAGTTATTGTAAAACCCGATCTAAACATTCCTTCTCCTGTGTATAAGCAGACAGATCTTTGCTCGGGAAAGCAAACAAGCAATGACCATCATTAGCATTTATTATCAGCTGCTTTGAACTTAGCACACTCTCTTTTAAGTATGAGTTTGACTAGCTGTTTGGCATTCATCTCAAGAGCCTTTTTCCAAAACATAAAATAAAAATGAAATGCATAATAACCTTCAAAAAATCTTCTTTTTCTCATGCACATATCTTTGTCCAAAATCTTAATTTTAAAGGAAATTGAAACCTGGATCATCCCTATGAAATGCTGTTATGTAACAGCATGGAGTTTGAAAGTGTACAGTGCACAGATAACCACCATTTTTTAAAAAATAGGTTCCTACTGACGCCAAAATGTTGTAAGCATTGATTATTAAGTGAATTCAAGGTAAGTAGCCCCATCCACACTTTTAAATAATTGTCTCACTTTCCTATGAAATAGAAGCAATCTATGTTTTTTATTTCTTTCTGTCTACATTGCTCACTGCATGGTCCTCAGAAGACATTGCGAATACAGAATTTTACAGTAATCCAGGAAACTATTGTATCATTTTATAAATGAAGAAATGGAACACAGTTGAATTAAGTGAGCCAAAGTCAAGAAGGAAGTTTTTGTAACTGAGGTGAAAATTGGTATCCAATTTTCAATATTCTGGGGTACTGTTCAGTCTATTATTCTTTGGTTTGAAATCCCTTTGATAAGGAAAAGGATTTATTAACTATTTCTCTTTCTCTTTGTGGATCTCAAGAAGAGAGTGAGACTCAACTCAGAATACTTGATCTTAACCAGATTCAAATCAAGCACTTTCAGATGCAATTTATATTTTGAATTTGGAAGACATCTTTAGTCTTAGAAAAAACTACAGTAACATCAAAAGGGGAAAGGACATGTAGTAAGCAAGAATCTTTTTATTCAAAAAACTCCTGAGTCTTCATAAGTTTCAATAACAAGTGAGAAAATTAGTGATATTTGAGCAGGGAGATTAGTGAAACTAACCTAGCAGGCAGACTTGTCTTCTTGGAATGTTCACTTTCCTCTTACTATGTGATGATTCATACATGTAAGCTCTCCTTAACAAGCTGAAGGTAAGCCTTCGCTAAAAATGAGCTAAGGCTTTGTTTTTTGCATGTCTTTCCAGTGTTACTACATGGAGCCGCCTTCAATGGGCAGTACCTCTGAGCTGGCAGACCACTTTCTGTTGCTTTGTATCAACATCATAGTAACTGCCAAACCAATTCAGTCCAATAGTCCATCTTCCTAGTATCCTCTTCCTGACAGTAGCCAGCGTTAGATGCTTAGAGAAGCAGAGTAAGAAACAAGATCAATGTTGTATAAACTTTCCTGGCTTTTGGCATTGATTATTTTCAGGACTTCCCAAACTAAGAAGTTTCATGTGGTCCATTCTGTTAAATAGGAACTCTTCTCCATCACTATGAGGAATCCTGTTTTGAATCCATTGGCTTTTCTGAACTGTGTTAACGACTTTCACAGTTTAATACTTCTAGCGCAAAAAACGTGTTTCCATTTGTTCGCCTTTTTGAGCCTGCTGCCTGATTATCTGATGCAGTGACTGCTGTTTCTTCATTCTTCATTACTTTCTAGTACTATATCATATGCCACAGATGTTGTCTCTTATCCAGAGACTTATACATTGTTTATAGAAGTAACTTCCAGATTCCTCTAATTCCACAAAACCAGGGAAACCTAGAGCTGTTCAAAATTTAATTTTCAATTCTGTTGAAAATGTTAGTTGTGATTCAAGAAAAGCTAAGTGATGTCTCCATAGTTTTTGTCTGGGAAGTCTGTTGTCATATTCACCTCTGCTTTTAGGAAGAAAGCAAAATTTATCTGAATCTGCCAAAACCAGCAGAGGAAGTAAAGCAGAGCTGCTGCAAAGGCAGCGTGGCTCCCCAAGTACCCCAGCCCTGCAGCCCAGCTGGAGGGAAATTTGTCAAAATTCACCTTCTGCCAGAAGCTCAGTTTCTGCTGGAAATGGAAATCCGCAAGAGCTTTTCAGCTGGTGGTAGGCAGCTGGCACCTACTTCTGAAACAGGTTTTTCCCTCTCCCCTGGAAATACCTTCACAAAGTATTTCTCACTTGTGAATTTTCCTTACAGTATGGAGCTTTTCCTTTTCCTTTTCCTTTTCCTTTTCCTTTTCCTTTTCCTTTTTTTTTTTCCCCTCAAAGACTTTCTATCTTTCTTGTCTCCCAGCTGTAAGCTCTGGTAAGACCTGAATGAAGAAGTCTGAGTGCAGAATTTGTATCAATTGTATTTTAGACCATCATTTGTCAAGTTCAATTTCAAAGTGCCAAGTGATGGGGATTTATTTAATGACATTTCTTTTCCCAGAGTGTCTTTGGTGATTTTCTTTCAAGCTCACTTTCATCCTTCCCTGCTAATTAAGACCTTTTGAGAGGAATATAAAAATTAAACTTCCACTGATACCTCATTCTTCGTGAACCTCTCTGCCAAGGCTCACTGCCTTTACATAAAATGTGATTCTCCTCTGAAATTGAGTGTACAAATTAATATATGAGATTCATTTTTATTTCCTTTCTTGCTCTACTTCTAGCTGTCTAGCTACCTTCAAACAGTAACAGTCTATTAGAATAGACCCAATGACAAATTCTTGGACTTGAGTAACTTTATAAATTGTTCCTGCAAAAATTAACAGCTCTCATTATACCGGCTTATTACCTAAGTCTTGCTGTGTATTTTCTTATCATGTTCTAACGTCTTACATAACTTAGTGTGCTAGTTTTTCTGGTTGATATTTGTCTCAGAGATTGTAGAATCTGAAGACTGCATCTCTCACTTATTGTTAGAAGAAAAAGGAGGCAGGTAAAAAAGGCCCAAAGGCACAGCTGAAGTCTTCAGTACACCTATGCAAAACCACTGAGCCTGGTTCTCCATCAATCCCAATCTTTCTTCCATTAGATTAAGTGGATTTGGTGCAGAGGTAGAGGCTGCACTAGGTGAGTTAAATTCATTAAAGAAATGTCATATCTGCTGTCCTAGTGTGAGTTAAGGTGAGGTCAGATCTAGGTGGAAGGAAGAGCACGAAAGGATTATATCCCATCCAGTACTTGCCTCCAGGCATTCAGCAGACTTTCTCGTTCTTCCTGAGGAGGATAGTGAAACAGGGAGCTTTTATGTCAGACAAGAGCATAGGTAGCGGTTGCACATATTTTTTGCCTTTTACAATACTAGAATAACAAAAAGGGACCTGTAATAGATAACCAAAGAGGGTTTATTATGTTCAAATTAAAACCTAAGCAACCCCCTTGTAAAAAGGGTTATAACCTCGCAAGCTGAACAGGGTTGAAAGGGGCAATCATCTATTTGCTGGCTCCTGAAGTCAGCAGAGGAGTCTCAGTGTCCTTGCAGAGGGTAATAGGTCACCATATTTACACAGTTCCCTTTGCAAAAGACTTTTGTTCTCTAGTGTATTGCAAACAAAATTTCAGGAACGCAGTCTAATTTCTAGATCAAAGAAGTATGCAAAAGCTTAGATTAGATCCTAAGAGTTTTAGGTGTAAAACATGTTAATATTTTGCTGATTTTTTTCAGGACATTTTTACTGGCAATAAGTTCTTCCAGTGTTATTTTCTTAATGATAACAGGTGTTGCTCATATACTGCCTACTCAGTGAATGCTCTTCTCTTGAGATCTCCAGTTGGCCCATGCACTTATCAGTCGGAATTTTCAATAGGAAATTATAACTTGGGGCCAAATTAACTTGTCTCCAGGAGCTGTGCTGTTATTGAATTATTAGATATAATAGCACCATTAATGAGAGCCCTTGCTGAATGCTGTGTTGTGTGAGGTTTATGTTATGGTTTGATTTGAAAAGTTACCAAATGCTTGTGATAAGGTTGCAAGCTATACAGCATCACATGGGAAAACATTCTTGTTTGGATCTGAGCGTGTTTTTGATTATATGAATTCTGAGTTCTGGACCACTTTCCACACCATCTGCAGCCAATCTGCATAGCCTGGGAAATTCAATCAGACATCTTGCCCATCTGTAAAACCAGAACTGCTCCGTTACTGTTTCACCCTAATTAATGGGGTTTATTTCATTTGCTTCTTTGTTTACTGCTAGCCTTGCTCTCTAAATCCCATTAGGAAGAGTACAGACTAGTTTCAGCACCTGATTAAAATGATTCTAGAAGTATTATCTAAATTATCTAAAAAAAAAAAAATATTTTACTTCATAAACTAAATATGTCAAATTGGGTGGACATGGCAGATATGGGAATGTGTATGTTTTGTAGTTCCAGCCTTAAGTAAGTAACTGCTTCCAAAATCTCTGTCTAACTTACTGCAAAATGGTATTGCATGTAGTTCTAGGAAATTAGATAAAGTTGCTCAAAACAGGTACATTAAAATCAGTGTTAAAGAAGAACAGGGCAGGGGATAGCAGAAGGCTAGAGAACCACTGCTAGATTTGAAAGGATAGAAAAAGAATATTAAGATTTGGGGCTCGTGCTGCTGATTCGTATCAACTTAATATAAAAGACAAAGCTATTCAATCTGTTTGTCTGAGATAATCCACATTTTCTAGGCTGCGCATTTTTATTAAGAATAGCAAAGATGCAGAAGGAGGAAGAGTGAGAAGATGGACTTGAGACGTTTCTATTACCACGTCTCAAAACTGCTTTGTGAGACCTGAGCTTGCTCAGAAGCACCATTTGTTTTCTGAGCTGCTGCACAAACAGAATCCAAACCCAGCTGCTGCGAGGCTAATAAAAACTATGTTAATCAAATAACAGAAAATGTTAAAAGAAAACCCCAAAATATGTGCTTTGTGCTTTGGTTTGAATTGCAGCTATAAACGGGTTGCCAGTTACAAACAATTTCCATTTCTAACAAAAGCTCAGTTACTGCTCTTCATTGTTCCATGCTTAGACTGGAAAAATTCCTGGTTGAGATCTTTTGTAGGACTACTAAATCGATAGATTTGTAAAACTGGAAGAAAATCCCTTCAGCTATTTTAGAATCATAAAATCCCACACACACATGCACACACCTTTCTAGCCCTTGATGATCTTGAAAGCTTGTGGTTGAGGGGATACAGTCTCTGGAGAGAGCAGGTCAGGTATGGGCAGCTGATTTTTAAGAAGTGTTTTATGCAAGGATTTCATTATACCCACATAAAGCCACAGAAAATCCGTTCCTGGGTCAGGCATCTGACCTAGGGTTACAGGATGTGATTATTTTTCTGCTCTTCCCGATAAAGGCGCTGCTTAAGCACCCGTAGCTTTGGAAAGGGCCCGTGGGGACCAGCAGCAGGCAAACCCTGCCTGTGACACCAGACCAGCACCTTCTTGCGGTGACTTTGTGTGCTCCACCTCAGCCAGACACGGAAAACCGGGATTTTAAGTATCAGAGAGAAGCTGCAGCGCATTTCCCAGCACACATGCAGACACCCGCTCTTGCTTTACAGGTTTGTTTCTTAACTAAGCCCCATATTGTGGCTTCTGCAGAGCAAAACCTTTAAAGCAAAAGATGAATGGGTCTAATACAGATTTTTGGTGAGTCCAAAAAAATAAATACTGTTTTAATGAGCTCTTTTTTTGACTCTCAGCTCCTTAGGGCAGTTATTCCCCCTTATGAATATCTGGAAATTGCTGAGCACTTTGTGGTCACTACCATCAGCAACTAATGAATAAAAATGATGGTGATTATATCACAAGAACCAGAACTCTGAAAAGCTTTAATCACAACAATGTAACAGATTAATTAGAATGTCCAAAAACCAGAAACAATGCATCTGATTTTGGGATGCTTGAGTGGGAATTTTTACAAGTGTACAGAGAATTTTAACAACATGGAAAATCAATTATATTTATAAGAGGTATAATAATCATAAATACATAGTAAATGTTAATGCCAACTCTGATATAATGCCTTGCATCAGTAGATCTCAAAGCATTTTATAAAGGAAGTATTCATTAGCATCATAATGAAAACCAAATTAGTTTTGCTAATTTGCATTATGTGCAGGGCTGTATGATCAGGGTAGAAAAGCAGGCAGATAGTTGTGTGTGCAGGTGAGTCAGTAATTTAACTTAGTTATTGGGGTGTAGAAAGTGAGTAATGGGAGCTGAAATGTTTTGCAAGCCTAACAAAGAAAGGAAAAGATGAAAAAAATAAAATGCTCTGGTTTGATCTGGATGTGGTAAACTGCAGTGAATAAAAAAGGAGCACTTGGGCTTTGCCCAGTTTTAAATTGCCTATAACGTACTTCTAAAAGTTATGAGGTTGTATATGATTAAGCAATTGACTTCACACATGTGCAATGGAATATTCTGCCCTGTTTTCAGTAGTTTAATCACCTGGGGCCTGTGGAGTCCTGGTAAATCCATTTGCAAGACATCACGGAAGCAGCATTGGAGAAAAACCTTGAGAATGGCAATCCAGAGGGACTGCTTATTTTCTGTTTCCTGAAATGTACTTAGATTTTTTTCAGTTTGACCTGAGATTTCCTATGTTTACCCACAGAGCTATGGTGTATGTCTATAGAACATACAGTGCAGAAACTTCCTCTGAAACACTATAATCATAGAAACAAACTCTGCCACAGATACGCCTTAGAGAAGTGCCTTATATTCTGGTCACGTTTTCCAAAGGAACATTTTTATGCTGGGAAATGCTATGTCACTTCAACAGTTTAGGGACAACTTTTCATTTGGGAATAAGGTTTGCCTGCTATTCTTTTCTAAAAGCTTTTTCATTTTTTAACGTTTTTTTTCTTAATCTCAGTCTGGTTTTATTATTCTACATTTAATTTGGAAACTCAAAAAGTTGAAAACTAAGCAAAAAAAGTATTGATTTTGTTGAAAATATGTTCCAGTAAGTCAAAAATAACATCTTAAAATTTTCTTTTGTGGAGTATTATGGAATGATATTTTTTTTCGTTTGTTTGTTTGTTTCCCTAATCTGGAAGAAAATTGCATAGGAGACTTGTGGAATTTTCCATGAAGTTAAAGTTCCAGCTTATTAGCTCCCTGGTATAGGCATCCAAGTGAGAAATTTGGAGTAAATGTATTCAGACAATTAAGCTTCATTTTCTGATCCCTAATTGCACAAACACAGAGGGATTTAATTTAAACATGAGTTCCTTCAGTGCTAGCAATTGTGTGACCTGTTGTTTGACCCATATTTTTATTGAACGGATCTTTGCTTAGGACTTTTTTGTGAATTGTTCATCTGAGCTCTTCGTAACACACTTTCTGCTTGGCCTTATTCACAGTTCCCAGGTTTAAAATTATCCCCAGCCTAAGCTGAGTTTTCTGCGTGACACCTGCTGTAAAGATGCCATGGAACATCTCTTTCCAAATGCTTTTGCTTGAAGATACTGGCAGCTGTAACTCATAATCTCTTCCTATAACCTGGAGAAATCACTGAAAACATTTTAGGGATACATAAGGACTTTGACCTTAAGAGTACATTATAAATTAATTTAATAGGTAATATTTATAGACCCTAGCTTGTAATGACAGAGTATTTTTCCGTCAGCGGCTGTGTATTTTACTCTCTTGTGCCATATGCTGTTATTTTCACCCACAGAAATTGTGATTAAAATGCTGTCCAAAAAGAAGGATGTCCTTTCGCACAGGTTTTTGACCACTTTCCATCTGGAGGTCTCAGGGAGACCTTCAGCATCTCCATCTGGTACAACATCGTATCTCCTTGCTAAACACAGATTGAAGAGGGAAAAGAGTTTCTACTGATCAAACTCATATGAAGGCCAAGGAAACAAGAGATTCAAAAGCATTCAGATAGTAAGGAGCACTTCAAGAAAGATTAGGGAAATTCTTCAGACATTTATCACAAACTATCCTCCAGATGCTCACTCCAATCTATCAGCACCCTCTGTTAACTCCAGCCAAATCCCTTTCATCAAAATCCTGCCTTGGCTAGCTCTTCGGAAAGCAAAGACAAATAAATGGGGCGAAGGCATTGAGTCAAACAGTGATGTGTGATTTTCCATATCATTTAAATGCTTGAACTTTCGTGGTGCAGCTTTGCCTGTGCTCCCTACTGGTGTACCAGATCATGTTTGGGCAGGCCAGGGACCAGAGCAGATAGACAGTTTTTCCAAGCCCATCCTGTTCCGAAGGGGAAAGAAATTCGGCTGGATGGACATCAGCTGTGCATGCCACGTGCCCTCAGGGTCAGCGGTCTGGCCCTAGCCCTGTCTGCTTTTCTACTACAGACACAGCCAGGAAGACCACATGTGTAGTGAAGAGGCTAATTTGCAATGTAACGAGATTTTATAGACACCCTTTCAGGGTCTCTGTGCCTGAACTCCCCATTCTGCAGGAAGGAAAATCTTCTGAGATTCAAAAGGTCATTCGGAGGTGGAGGGGAATCTATTGTGGGATGGAGCATGTGCAAAGAAGTGCTGTAGATAGCCTGAAATAGATTGTTTGGCTTATTCTCATTTTTCCTGGATGATTTTAAATGATCCAGAATTGGTTTCTCCCAGGGCTTTCAGGACGCTGTGGAGGCCTGGATATTCTCTACTTGAAGTAGTTCTGGGTCTGCTCGGGCCAGAGCCCCTGCAGCATGCAGGCTGATGTCGTACATGTCTCCTTTGTCCATGCCTTCATTGCTGCTCTCCTTAAACACAGACAGGTAACGCAACCCCAGATGAATGGGGACCGTGAATGTGGCCTATTCTTAGTGCTTTTTTTTGATTCCGTGGCTATCAACAGCACCAGAGCGAACTGACATACTTAATGACCATTTCTTTCCAAGCAGCTGGATCCAGAGCGGTGCTGGGTGCCTCCCAAAAGGGAGTGAGCATGCTCTGAGAAAGTCAGTGGGAGGTGAAAGACCTCAGTATCTCTAAAAGTGGGCCCAGCGTGGTGCAGAAAAAGCACTGTTTCCTTCTAGTATGTACCTAATTGTACTGAATTGTAGTACTGTTTCTACAGTGAGATAAGTTAATGAACCTCAGCTGATTATGCCCTAGTTTACTTAATAGTTCACATTATTATTTAAATGTGAAGCAGTAAGTATGCCAGCCTATAATTGTTTTTAGTATTTCTCTTTTTTATTATAGTGCATCTGTAGTATGTAGTTTAATTATGTTTTACTCTATACTCTATATGTAAATGAAGATAATGGTCTCTTTTTTGTCTTACGTGCAACAACGGTATTAGGGAAGGATTAGCAGCCGGATGGGTGAGGCCCAGGAGTGGGAGATGGGGGAGATGCAGCAGGCAATCTGTGACCGACCTTGACCAAGCCACATGGGCTGCATTTTCCAAAGCAGGAGACCAGAGATGAGTGCACTGAGCAGCCCTCTGCCTTTTTTTGTGTGAGAGGCTCTTCTCTGCTGCCGAGGAAGAGTGAGCAGCATGGTGTGAAACAGAGATACAGCTGTGAAATGGCTATAGATTTAGAAGTTAATGGGTAGTTTTTCAGCCCTGCTGAGTGCCCAGAGCTCCTGTTCTCTTCAGAGGAGTCGAAGCTGTAGAAAATCAGGCCACTGCTTTAGTTGCCTAAGTAAAGATTTAGTTTCCTGGCTGTTACGAGCCTCAGTTCCAGCATACCCGTAAAAAGGATAACAGTCCTCTGGCAAAATACTGCTGCTTAGAAATGTCACAGTTGTTTCTTCACCACAAATCACATCCACCTGGAAACTATTTGGGAGAAGCAGGGAGAGTGTGGAAACCTGCCTGCCATCAAAGCACGGGCCTCTGCCACTAACCCTGGAGTGACACGCTTAGCACAAACGCCTCTGCTGGACCATTTCTGGCTCTGGAGCTCTCAGGTTGTAGCTTCCCATGTGTGTTCTAGTCTGTTTTCTTTGGGCCAGTGCTGTCCTGTCTCTGACTAATGAGTGGTTTTAGCCAGTAGGCAAGTTTCTTCTGCAAGCAGAAGAGAAGTTGAGGTCCATACTCATAATCCCATGACTGGCCTACGGCAGAGGGAGTGTCTGGCAGCAGGAGGAGGATGTAGACACATGCAGAGCAGATGAAGAATGGAGCCCTGTGGGACCACCGATGAAAAATACCCCAGGCTCTCTGTCAGTAGCTTTTCTACAGGGTTTCAGGTGAATAAATTCCAGAAATGCTCTGAGATTTGGCTGAAAGAGTCTTACAGAATTACCTCATGTCTTTAAATGTGAGGGAAAATAGTCTGCATTGATTTTATTCTATTTTGCAGTTAATATTCTGTGTGTCACATAATTGGTGGCTGTGTTGTAATGTACATACACAAGTGGGGAAAATAAAAGTAGAGAGAATATTCGGCCTTAATTAGTGCTCCTTAAATGGTAAGTGCTTACACACGCAACCGTACTGGAGCACTGACGTACATGATGATTGCTACCATTATCTAACAGAGTGTATTTCTCCTCCTGGAGACGAAATCTATCTCACGAGTCTAAAATGGTATAAATATGCCCGGTGTAATAAGGCAGACTGGGCTGAAAGGCAATCTGCTTTTCAGTTGGTTTACAGCATTCACAACATGGGGGAGCTCATGAATTTTAGATCAACTTTTCCACTCCCTCACACGAGTTGCATTCCTTATCTTATGTTTAAAAGGGACAAAAATGAAACTAGAAGCTGATAGAATGCTGTTTGTTCTGCCTTTCTCCTGATCTCACCAAATACGCGCTTGGTCCTCGGTGAATATTATTGTAATTCATTTTGTTCTTATAAGTTGTCTAATTCAAAGCTAATGTTTTATCCTATAGAAAGATGGACAGTGCCAAAATCTGAAACACTTCTTTTGTTTTATCACTATGATTTTTGTATTAGAAGTGTGGCCTCTGCCTGGAACTGCCGTCTCCTGCTCCTCTGTCTCAGTGACCGGTGTCATCTGATCCTTTCTGCTGTATCTGATCGCACAAATGGAGTTTCAGAGGACACCAACAGTTATTGTCAAAAATCGAGGCTCCAATTGTGAATGGATTTTATGAAGTCTGACATGAGGGCTCACACTGTTTTACTGTCCCCAGCTTGTCAGAGCAGGCAATAGGCATTTTTCTCTATTTTTATCAGAGAATGGTAAATTCAAACCTAGCAGTAACTGCTGCCAGCCCTACCTGCTGCACAAAGCTGGTTGTTTTCAGTTAAGAGTTGTTTTGCAGGAGGAAAATGAGAACTGTAATCAAATGCTTATGGGGAGGGAGAGCAGGAAGGGAGGGGAAGAGTCCTGAGGATCAAGATTACAAGGTGTTACTGTCCAGCAGAAAGAGACTGGTGTGCTACACTGGAAGCACAAGAGAGATCTCTGCTTTGTAGGGTCACAGAAAAAAAAAAAAAAAAAAAAAAGACGCATTAAACAGACTTCTGATTTTAGATTGGCTCCATTTTTGACCTCCACAACTGGGATGACCCCAGGAATGCAGAGTGTTTCAGGCTGGTTTTGCAGCTTTGGAGGAAATGTCTGTTTGGACATGGGAAAATGGAACTCTCTGAAGAGAGAGGGAGAGTTGCTTTTTGGGAAACTTGACTCATGTTCTTAGAAGCTAAAGACACCTAATGAAATATAACAAAAAAGCAAATATCTTTCCACACCTATTTCTCTTGCGGCACAGTTATGTATTCTGGATATAATAGAAGTGCTTGGGAAAAGATGCCCTTTGATTGTTACTTCAGGGTTTTAAAGTGACAAGCTGTAAAGGGTGAAGACTGACTCTTTGATCTTAAAAAGCTTGAAAAGAGGGAGCTTTACTCTGTTCAAATAATTTCAGGTAATTGTAAGTAATCCGAATTGAGTCTCAGGGCTGCAGGGCTTTACATAAGTGATTCGCATTTGAAGAGGTTCTGAATAAACATGAATTCAGATTTCAGGAGCTTCCTTACAGTATTAGACACTTTTAGTAAACTTTGGTTAACCCTCTCAGGCTGAGGCAAGAGATAACATGCTCACTGTGAAGGTGGCATCAGCCTACAGGAGAAATGATGCCAGAGGCTAGAAGGACGAAGCAAAAGGCTGTGGTTATGCTGTGTCTTAGCGCTAGCCAGATCTGCAAAAGATGCTGCCCTTTCTTTTGCACCTGGGGAATGACCAAGTCAAGGAGCATTATTAAATGAGCTAGTGTCAGCAGGAAGCGTGAACTCGGGAGCTTTGGAGAGCCTTGTCCTATTGAGATTTGTGGGGATACAAAATGCCTCAATATCCACCTTACAGAGACAGGTGTCCCTGATACCGGTGTTCAGCACCGAATGTCTTGTGCACGCGGCCTGTCCGCAGCTCTGTGATCAGACGTGGATCCAGTGTTCAAACAACCCGATCTCTGCTGGACACAAGACCTTTGGATCTCAGGAGGCTTCATGAAGTGGAATCGGAGAGATAGCCAGGGACAAACTGTGCCTCAATCGTAAATGTGTTTACAGAGGCGGCCTTGAAAGCTTGTCAGCTGTGGAAGACAGACACCTGTGCTCCATCACCAGAGTCACTTCTGGACCCTCTGAAGGTAATGACTAGACTTGATGTAAAGAGGTATTTATCAACACTTAATGTTCCTGTTAGGCTGGACATCATACAAAACAACACAAGTGCAGGAACACTGAACCTCTTGTTGGTGCTGAAAGACCTTGCTTTGGCGTATCTAGCTGCCAGTGTGGTCTCCAGCTCCATATAAGGCACCAAGGGTGCTATTACAATGTCAGTGTCTGTCTGGAAGACAGAGATACATATATTGGCTCAAAATGAGACATGGACTAATTCTCATTCACCTAGAAAAAAGAGACATCTGAGAAGACTTCTGTTAGAGATCTACAAAAACATAAGTGGTATGAAAAAGACAAACAGAGTGTGTGATCGTTTTCTTTTCCAGTATGAGATTTAGAGGGCATCAAAGGGAAACCTGCAGACAAAACCATCCAATGGAGCTGGCTCTTCACATAACATGTAGTTAAGCTGTCACAGGATGTCATGGATGCTGCAAGATTTAAGGAGTTCAAAATGGGATGAAACAATTAACTGAAGGCCAAGAAAACCAAAGGCACCACCTCTGTTTTGAAAACTCTTGAGATGAAAATCGGTGGAGACTGAGAAGCAATTTTTTAGGGAAGTATTGCCCTATTTGCCTTATTTTTAAACTAGTGCCTGGGCATCCATTTCTGGCTACTGTTTTAGACAGGATGCTGGACCAGAATGGACCTCTGCTCTCTCTTGACCACTTCTAATCCCCATGAAGAAGACGCTGTCTCAATGGTTTCTGATCCAGTATCTGAGGTCCTGCCTGTTGGACTGTGGGATGGTGTTAACTTCATCAGAGGATGTGGGGAGGCTCCAGCTGACACACCACAGCTTGACCAAGCAGCTGTGTCTGACATGTTGGGTTCTGGAGTGGGAGAAGAACTGTGGTGGTGAGAAGAAAATGTGTGAAAGACCTCTGCCCAGCCAATGCTGGGCTCCTCTGGGGCACAGCACAGAGTCTCAGAAGTGGCTGTAGGATACAACAGGCTGTATGTCATCTCTTGTGTAAAGTTTTCACATTCATTAGTGCCTTTTTAAGAGCTGTAGCAAGTTCTAATTTCATTCTTAAGTAACTTTATTTTTAGAGCGTTTTATCTGTTTATTTATCTATTTATTTAGCAAAGACTTTAGTCTCCTCAAGTTTTCTAGAGATGCCAAACACTTCCAAATCAGATGAAGCACACATCAGGGACTCCCAGCACAGCAGCTACTTTAACTCAGTTCTGCACTTGAAGATAATTAAAATAACTGCTGGCTGGGAAGCTGAATCTGGTTGTAAGGTTTTCAAAGAAGACAAGCTTGCTTTAGTGCCCTGGGGAAGAGATTCCAAACTTTCTCCATTGAGTCCAAGAAAAAACACATCTTTTTTCTTCAGGTTGAAACTGTGCCCCTAAAACCAAATTTGTACATATTGGTATAGAGAGGGAGTGGATTTTTTAATATGACTTTGGTCTTTACCCACAAAAAGATTTTTGGTGTTCAAATTTTAAAGTAAACAGACCAGATCTGATCTGATCTTTTCTTGGGATCAGGGTGGATTAGCAGGGGTTAGGCGTGTGCATGGCTAAGGGTGGAAAATACGGAGAGAAAAACTGACACTAATATTCATCTATGTCTGCTTTCCTAGTTTGATGCAATTCAAAGTTGAAGAGTTTGATTTGAATCAGCACTCATATAGACCCAGAGAAGCACTACAGTGTTTTAAATGAAGCCAAGTATTTAGAGAATACTCACAGTCAATTACACCATCTCAATTTGAGGGGCAGTCATTTACTGAAATAGCATTAACTCAATCTCTTGAAACTGTCTGGCCATAATCTAATGTTTCTCCTTGTTTGCAGCCTTTAAATCAAATCTAGACAGATAAAAACGGCATTGAAGGCTCACTGAACAATATTTCTGGGTGGCTGCAAATTCTGTAGTTACTACAATATGAATCAAATGGGAAGACAGGGTGAGAAGACACCTCCCGTGAATAGGGCAGGGAGCTTTCTGATGGACAATCTTTCTAGTGAATTGTATATAGCACAAAATAGTTGGAGACCATCTGATTTATACTAAGAAACAGACTCAAGAGGAGTTTGTGAAATATTAATGGAGATCTGAGTGGATGAGAAAACAGTAAGACCAAAGGCATTGTTTGAAGAGGAATGGTTTGGAAGCTGGTCTTCAGTCGTGGTATTTCTCCTTAATGTGTGAGTCATTCCACGCGCAGCTGCTTCAAAGTGAACATACAGGAGGATGAAACAGGCACATTGAAGAGGATGGGTTTGGATCACTGCATCAAAGAGACCATGTATGCGTCTGTCTTTCTGAAGAAGTGAAAAGAAACTAGCAGAGTGGAGGCAGGCTATTGCTCAGCATGTGTATTTTGCTCTTCAGCTCACCTGTTTATGTATCTATTAAAAAACCATACTTCTATACTAAGCTAATTATCAGTCTACAGCTTGATGATATTCCAGCATCATTCAGTGCATCAGAAAAAGACACATCTGTTTTCTTAAAATATTTCACACTTCATTTCAGAAGTTGCCAATTTTGTATGTATTCTCAAGGGCATTCTCAATACAGTCATATTTTTGTCTGTAATGTCAAGAAACAGGAAATTTCCTTAGGATTCAAATGATGCTTATAAGGTGATTTTTACTCACATTTTACTGAATGTCAAACTTTATTTATGATATTTTTCTTGCAGAAGAATCAAACAATGCCTGTCATGTTAGCCATCAAATAAACCCAGGCCTTGTTAAAGGATAAAGAGTATGAAAAGTGCCTATGGCGTGGAGTTACTGTTTTCCCTTTGAAATCTAGTCTGAGAGTTATTAAATCTTGGTGGGTCACCTTTATTATTATAACACACCTTAGAACTCTAGGAGGTCTTAATACTTCAGGCTGTTAATGCAGTGAGGCAAGCCTATGTAATACAATATTTAAAACATATAAAGTTGCACCTCTTCGGAGTATTAAAGTTCCATTCTTAGAAGAAAAAAGAGTGTTTGCCCTCATGCCCTAATCAAAATCCAGCTCAATTAACTGCGCTAGGGCTACCTTAATTTACTGAATTTGCTGGAAATATCTTTGTTTCAGCTCTACATATGGGATGACAGTGGTGCTGTTTCAGGTGTGCATGTGTTGTCTGTCTGTGTGTTACGCAATATCGTTGTGCAAGATACATGTTTGCTTGTGGGTAAAACTGAAAGCTAGGCTGGGAATAGTTTCATAGCTTGTTGGCTAGAGGTGCACAAGCATTAAGGGGCTATATCAGATTCCAGTACTTGCACCAATTTACATTAAAGTATTTATACAAAGAGAGGACTTTCTTCACCTTAGGTATGTGCCATGCCATGATCACTTACTCATATTAATTACATGAATTGCCTTTAAATCCCTGTGGGAATAGGCTGTAGAACTGATAGTTTCCTCTCTCTCAATCAGCTCTCTCAACGTTTCCAAATATTTTGGTCTTGCCAACTGAAGCATATTGCTGGGCTTCTGTTAGTTTGTGGTTTTCCATTCTTCGGAGTTTGGTGTCGGCATGTCAGGACTTCTCAAGCATCAGAAATTGACTTTTGGGTGACTGTAACTGATGTACTGTTAAAACTTTTATGCCATAATAGGCACCTGTGTGAATGTAGCATTCTGGTCATTCAAGAGAGATGGTCAACATGGGGTTCTGTTTTCCTTTAATTCTGACAATCCTCATTGTACACTGTTGGACCCTTGCACAGAAAGAGAAGTCATCTTGGCATCTGCCTCACCAAATGCACAAATACCACTATGAGCATGATTTTTATCACTTAATTTAAAGTTCTTCATGCATCCACCCTAATTTCATTCTCAGTGCTTGAAAACAGGAGTTTATATTCCTTTCATTTTTAATGGACAGTCTTACATATCCTCTAGTCGCTTGTGTTAAATGATGATACATTTTAGGTAAACAGTAACTGGTGTGTAAAGGACAGAGTCTTTTTGTATGTGAAATATTGTATTTGGTTAACTGGATGTCTGATAAATATTAAGGACGTTGCAAGGTGAGAAGGGAGATGAAAAGATGAGAAATATAAAAAGTAAAATAAAAAGTGAAAATTTTGGTATTTGTACTTTCAAAGCTTTATTTATGAAAAATATACTGATGAGAATCAGGGAAAGCATGGATAAAAGGGATCAGGAGGACAGTAAAATATAAAAGTGCAATAGACAAAAAATCTTTATTCTTCCTACTCCCAATATTTTATGGCTTAATTGACATAGATATTTCTTTAATGTTCTAATGGCATTTATAGTTGGCCATCTGAGGGCAGAATTTGGCTTTCATTATACACATTTTTTGCCATGCTTTTAAGCAGATTAATCAGATTAGATTTCGCTGAAGAAAACTAGAGGGCTTCTTCCTTCTATAGGCCTGTTCCTCGCTTACATGCTAAGTATTTTCTACATTCCTGTGTGTTGTTAAAGATCGTAATATACATTCTTGTCAAATAAACTCACCTATCATAGAATAAACTGTCATCTTAAAAAGCCCATTCTCATTTCTAGCTGTTCCTTCACATTACCATAGAATCATGGAATGGTTAGAGTTGGAAGGGACCTTTAAGGATCATCTAGTCCAAACCCCTGCCATGGGCAGGGACATCTTTCACTACATCAGGTTGCTTGAAGCCCCATCCAACACTTCCAATGATGGGTCATCCACAACTTCTCTGGGAAACCTGTTCCAGTGTCTTACTACCCTCATCATAAAAAATTTCTTCCTTATGTCCAATCTAAATATACCCTCTTTCAGTTTAAAGCCTGTCCTGTCACTTACATGCCCTGGCAAAAAGTCTGTCTCCATGTTTCTTATAAGCCCCCTGTAAGTATTGAAAGGCCGCAATAAGGTCTCCCTGGAACCTTCTCTTCTCCACGCTGAACAACCCCAACTCTCTCAGTCCTTCTTCGTAAGAGTCATGTTCCAGCCCTCCTCTGGACACACTCTACCAGGACCTACTTTTCATAGCCCTCCTCTGGGCTCAGTCTAACAGGTCCATGTCTTTCTTGTACTGGGGATCCTAGAACTGGATGCAGTACTCCAAGGTGGGTCTCACAAGGGCAGAGTAGAGGGGGAGAATCACCTCCTTCAATCTGTTGGTCATGCTTCTATTGGCTTTCCGGGTTGAAAGCACACATTGCTGGCTCATGTCCAGTTTTTCATAGAATCATGGAATAGAATCGTAGAATCGAATCATAGAATCGTTTAGGTTGGAAGAGACCTTTAAGATCATCAAGGCCAACCGTTAACTTAGCACTGCCAAGTCCATCACTAAACCATGTCCCTAAGTGCCACATCTACACGTCTTTTAAATACCTCCAGGGATGGTGACTCAACCACTTCCCTGGGCAGCCTGTTCCAGTACCTGATAACCCTTTCAGTGAAGAAATGTTTCCTAATAGCCAATCTAAACCTTCCCTCATGCAATTTGAGGCCATTTCCTCTTGTCCTATCAACCATCATCCACCAGTACCCCAAAGCCCTTCTCCTCAGGGTTGCTCTCAATCCATTCTCTGCCCAGCCTGTATTTGTGCTTGGGATTGCCCCAACCCATGGGCAGGACCTTGCACTTGGCCTTGTGGAACTTCTTGAAGTTCTCACGGGCCCACCTGTCTAGCCAGTCAAGGTCCCTCTGGATGACATCGCTTCCCTCCAGCAAATCCACTGTACCACACAGCTTGGTGTCGTTAGCAAACTTGTTGAGGGTGCACTCAACTCCACTGTCTACGTCATTGATGAAGACATTAAATAGTACTGATCCCAGTACAGACCCTTGAGGGACACCACTCATTACTATTTTTTGCTTGGACATTGAGCCGTTGACTGTAACTTTTTGGACATGGCCATCCAGCCAAGTCCTTATCCATCTAAGAGTCCATCCATCAAACCCATATCTCTCCAATTTAGAGGTAAAAATGTTGTGGGGGACCCTATCAAAGGCCTTACAGAAGTCTAGGTAGATGACATCCATAGCTCTTCCCTTGTCTACTGATGCAGTCACTCTATTGTAGACAGTGCTGTTCTCTATCGGATTTTTAACTTATATTCACCCAACAGAACCATTTATTTGGTGTGGATACAAGAACAGCTGTTTGGAAGGGATAGGGCAGCTGAAGAAAAGAATGATAATGAAATTATGGTCTAAGAGATGACCTGATCCTAATCTATTCAAGGAGAAATTTTCTGATGCTATTTTTAGTGACCTATTTTGTGCAGAAAGAAGCACAATAAAACCTAATAGTTGGAAGATAAAGCCAAATACATTTAAATGGAGAAAAACTTGCATTTTAAAGAATAAATGAAATTAGGTGGGAATTCAGCTCAAGATGAAAACAAGTGACTTTTAGAGTGCTTGTGTGAACTATGTGTCTGAACTGCCAGAAGATCAATGGAGGTCTTGACTCAGCTGTCTTCATGAAGAAGTCTAGAACCATTTGATATTTTCTTGCCTGGCTTATAGCTGTTCCTACTGAAAGTTAATGGATCTCCTATAAATCCTGTGTCATACCTGACAGCTTTATTGAGAAGTTCTCAGTAACACAGGGCTTCTCAAAGGACGTTGCAGCCACCTCAGCAAAAAGGAAAGAATACAGGAGGCGGGGGGGAAGCATTCAAATAAACCTGCAAATGCAAGCAAAGGATAATGTAGTCTTGAGAGTGATTCAGCTGATCGAATATAGGTGTCTACTTTAACAAGACACAAATCATACTCAGGGGATGTACTGTCAGTGATGACTAGATCTCTTATAAGTGTACACCTCCCTCAGGCAGATGTGCACTAGTGCAAACCTAAAATTAAGTGCCTTAATATAGACCTGAACCCCAGCTTGACTGTCAGAAGAGATTGCTAAATAATCCAGTAGATTCTCCATAGTATGACTGCTTTAAAACAAGCTGCGATGATTCTTCTTCAGAAAAGTTTAATCAAAATAGTGACAGAAGGCCTGTTACAGAAACAACTGGACAAAATTCCATAGCATGGGTTATTCAGTGTTCAGATGAAACTACACCATTGATTCTTCCTAACCTTAAAATTTTATAAACTATGAATTATACATATTACATGATTAGACGTTATAAGAATGAAAAACTATGAAATATGGTATGATGCAAAGCAATTAAGAAAGCTATAAATATTTCATGATAAGTGAACTATAAGAGTCTTACTTTAAGAGAATGGAGAACTTTAAAGGAGAAACTTATTTTTTGAGAGAAATATTCTCTTCCACTTTAATTAATTCAGATTGCATCAATACATATTTTGGCAGTTTTATAAATTGCAGCTGTCTCTTTTACATGCAATATGGAAATACTTCCTCTTGAGGCTTTGTGGTTTTGTATGTAAATAGTTCTTTAAACACACATAAGTACGTAGGTATTTCAGATTCATTTTCCACACAAGTATATATATTTCAAAGATCTTCATCTCTTTTTCTTTGCAAAACACCAGTAGTGCACAGGGATCAACAACTTAGTGGAAATTTCTAATCAACTTCCACACATGTTCTATGCCAGTGGAGCTTTGGCAGGTCCTTTACAGGTCAAATACAAAGAACACTGCATATGGACAAAGACTTTTTAAACCTTTAGAAAACAGCCAAATTAAAGCAGGTTTCCCTGGGACTGCATGAAGCCATGGCTGCAAGTCATGTTTCACTGTCCAAGTTTCAAGTCTCTGTCTTCTCCTGTTGAGCCATCAGAAGTATTTCAGAAGGTTTGCAAAAATTCTGTAATAATGAAACACAGTTTTTACATCCTCAAAAGTAACAACTGTTTACATTCAGGTTTTTGAAAGCTATTTGACAGCTGTCTGAGAACAGATTATTTCATTTTTAAAGGTTAAATTTATAAGCTTGTCATAATGAGCTTTAGGAATGGAAATGTAGGTGCGATATTAACTTCAGGCATCAATACAGACCATATATAAAAATTGAAGTCCAGATGGTGTCCCATTCAAAATGCCAACTTTCCACACAACATAATGATGCAATGTTTTATTAGCATAAGACACATGTCTCTGACGACTCAGGACCTATAAATTTTTATTTGAAGGAAATAGGACTCAGAATTTTGTGCTTATTGTGTGTTTCCACTCCATCGTCCAGGGCGAGATGCAGCTGAGGACAAAGAACACAGTCCCTATCCCCAGTGCTTAAAGTACAGATAAGACAAGGGCAGGTGCCCGTAAACAGTGAACAGCACCAAGAAGTACCGAAACAACGCTTACAGCGATCAGGACACAGTAAGTTGTACAGAAGACACGTTGTGGCATAACAACTGACATTTTGTGGGGACAACAGCAAAGTCAAGTCTTACAGAGAGATTTGCAGAAGAAGAAGGAAGTGTATTTATAGATGCTTACGGTGAGCTGCTCCCAGGCAAATGCAGTTTGGGAGGACGAAGGACACTATGGTTCCTTTGAAGTGTGGTGGCCACAGTTCTCTCCCAAACTTTGAATTCTGAATGAGTGCTAAAGCGCAGGACAGGGACAAAGACTATTTGGGGCACTGGAAGTGAAGATGGGCAAATGACAGCACGATGGCTCAGCTAAGGTATTCAAGTGCTGGTGCTCTGGGGAAATGATAGCTTAGGGAATAATCATTGCAGCAGCTTTCTGGATGGGTACTTGTAGGCAAAGTGACCTGTACCCTGTGAGAAAGGCTGCTGTGTTAGCTCTGATGGGAAATCAAAACTGTGGCAAGAGTCAGAATCAGGTTACAGCGACTATAGCATTATCCTCAATGGGTTGGATATGGAGAAAACTTGATTGCTCTTGTTTCATTCTGTTCTAACTTTTACATTAAACCTAGTCATCAATATTAATATTGTGCTGGTTTTGTATTATATTTGAGAATGTGCACATTAAATATTTAGTGACTGTTTAGAAAAATGAGTGCTTGAACCTGAATATTTAGACTTGGATACTTAGACTTCTAAGCTTGAGGTAGTCAATGCAACGAAGAATGAGCTTTTCCTCTCAAGACAAGTGTTTGACCTTGACACAGCCTCTAGACCGCCTCTTTCTCTCTGGTATTGAAAGAGAGTTCAGGGTGGATGGCTGATAGTCATCCTGTTTGCCAACACTAAACTCAGTGAGATGCAATAATTCCAAAGTTCTCTTACTTGGTTTCTTTTAGACCTCTTGTGCTGTGTTAGAGTTTTCATCTTGATTCAGGATAATTCCTTACTCTCTTTTTTTTTTTTAACTCCCCCTAAATATCGATACTGCTGACAGATGAGAAATCCTATTTTCCAAGCTTCATTCTAGGGGGAAAAAAAGAAAGTTTTGCTGGTAACTCATCCATGAGAAATTATGAGTCAAAAAGTCAAACAAGAGCTCTGCTAAATTGAAAGGCCTTGAGGAAGGATACTGTCTGTCTGTCTGCTATTTACCTTCTACCTCCTTTTATCCTCACTGCTTAGTGGTCCATAATTATTACTGAGTTGTGTTTTGCCCATCTCCTTATATAGAAGGGAAAAATGACTAATTCTGTCCTACTGAGAAGAAATTGTAAATAGGAGAGATGTGATCTGTAACTTGATGAACAGCTCAAACTCACATGACTTGTCAGTGCACCCCTAGGTGGTGTTTCCTTCTGCTTTCTGTCCCCAGCTGTGCGCTTCTACTGTTGCCCATGTACCAGAGCTGAAACTGAAGTGTGAGTCAGCTAGTCCAGCTGATCTATAGAAAACTAACCTACCATACACGCAAACAAATGAACAAAAAAGATTTCCATGAAATCTCTGTATTTATCTAAAGCTTCAAGGGGTTTACTTGATCTCACGTGGGGAAGGAGACATAATACACAGTTGATGGTGTGGAGTGAGGAGAAAGGAGAGGAGAGGGTGACTGTCTCTCTTGGCAATGACCTGAAGTGACACTGGATTAGGTGCAGTGTAAAATACAACAGATATCCTTTGGCTGAATCAAAACTCGATCACAGTTCCGTCAAGTTCCATATCCTCTGTTTTAGACTATCACTGTGATTTATTTTCATGGAATTTTTGGCTGGAGCTGAAGGGCCTTTCAGTGATGGGAGTACTTTCTGAAGATAAGGCAGTATTGTTTGATTTCCCTGCACCACAATGACCGCTCCCTGAGTTTGCCTGTCTGTCCATGCTCCCGTCACCACAACATGATGCTTTGCTGCCTTACGGAGCTATCATAAAGACATGTTCAGTAAAGACTGGTGTTCAGACATTGTTGGGAATGGAACTTCATAGGTGTTGGACACCCACATTTAACCTTCAGTGTGACTTATTTGGCAGCATCAAGGATCAGATTCAAATTTTAGGGCCTCACTTGCAAATCCCTAGCCCAAGACCTTACCTAATACCAGGTTGTTGTCATACATTCCCTGGTACTCAGACGAAAAAACAAAGAGAGTGGCTAATGAACAATACCTGTAATCAAGGGACACAATGCCTTCCTAACAGGTAGGTAAGCACAATAATGATAGTTAATGCTTAAAGTAAAACTATAACTATAATAACTTTAATATCTTTTCCTCTGGAGAGGCAACAGCTAAGCCCTGGGTTACTTCCCCTTCCCACATCATTTTCAGCTGCACTTGGAGGCTGTTAAGCCTTTCCAGGTAGCAAGGCCAGATCTCAGGAGAACTCATCATTTGGGGAGGGCCTAGCTTCCTCCTCTGCCTTGGCCGCATACTGTTCCATGCCGTTTTAGGCTGTCCTTTTTGCTGCAAGCTCTCTCTTGCGCCATTCCTTGCCTTGCTTTGGTAGCTGCTCTGGCTCCCTCTATCAGATCTGAGAGTAGGTTCTCTTATTGTGCATTTAAAAAAAAATACAATTGTGAATTAAGGCAGTCTCTCATGTCATAGATTTGAAGTAGTTTCTTTTATCTTCTGTCTCCTCAGGGAGGACTCATATAAAAGTCTCCTCTTCTTCATCTTAGGATCACATGTAATTTTCGTCTGAGTACTGGAGGTTGTTGCGCTCATCCCTGGGTTATCACTCAACCCATGTATGTCTGGACAGAGTTATCTGACCTGAATTTTTATACACAGTTACTGCTATACTATTTTCTCCAATTTGGAACTCCCTTCTTAACAGAAAAGAATCTTACCCACATTGACCCATGAAATCCAAGATGGTTAGGCCTGTCTATCATTCCTTTTTTATTTCTCTCCCTATAGCTTCACCAGAGGCTGACAGAGTGCCTTTCAATATTTGGACTCCACTTCCTTTTCTTGGGATGGAGGGATGGTACAAAGGTGTCCCTTTTACCTTCTGGCCTTGGCTACCTGGCTACGCATGTGACAGCCATCACTATTGCCATACCTCACAGCCTTCCTCTTCTTCTCCATCTGCTCCTCTCTCTCGCTGGTGTCCTACTCCCATGTACGACGCAGTACATTTTGACCAAGGAGACCAGTGGCCAGGCAGTCAGTACATTTTGCATGCCTCAAAAATGAGATATAAAAATAATTGTCTTTCTGTGAGTAAGAAAGCGAAGGCAGGGCAGTGCCAAGATTTCTTGATTCTTATTCATACACTTTAACCATCAGTCTGTCCTTTTTGCTCTGAAATCATTCATGGTACACACATGATAAACGTTTGTTAAACAAAATCTAGCTCATCACCTGGGTCATACATTGTCTAACTTGTAGATAATAATTGTCAAAAATGACAAAAAGGCAGATGGGAAAAATACAGGTACAGTAGGTATTTATTTGTGTAACTTTCAGTGGATAATGAAATTAAATAATTTTGAATATGTAATTTTGCTAATCACCAAATATATTTACATAATCCCTTTTTCTCACAGTGATTATAGGATTTGTATGGCAAGACTTACTTTGAAGCAGCATATTATTTATCTCCCCATTTGGTATTCCATTTTTCTGCATAGATGGGTTTTATTTCCGATTTTCTCTTGCATATACAATCACTTCTTTTCCTAAGCAGCACTGTTCAAAGCAGAGAGGTACTCTGGGGATTTAGCCTTATTGTATGTACTAGAATTTTAAGCTTTATGCAAAATTATTTGCTATCAGTGCTGAATATCCCTGCACACCCCTAAAATAAATTGGCAGCTTCTAAGAGCTTCTGCAGTCTGGAGGATCTGACAGAGTAAAGAAACACAGTATAAATGGTTGTGGTTTGTTCTCCTTCACTCCTGTGTTTGTAGTGTCAACACATTGTCTTTGAGCTCTTGAAGAGACTTGGGCAAATAAATTTTAATGATTCCCTCCATAAATTTTGCCTAATGTTTGTGTTTGCAGGTAGGCTGCAAAGCTCAGGTCTCTTCAATAAAGTGTTTAAATACTCTATAAAAGGGTGCCTCCTGCCTTCAGTAAGACTAATCCCAAGTTTGAAATTAAGCATGGGTTTAAAGCAACAAACTTTTATGTGGCAGATCACCTGCCCCCCTCCGTAGTATGCAGAAGCCCCTTATAGTGACCCTATGTAAATGAAGGCATAGCAGCATAGTAATGAGCATGCTGTGTTTTGTCTCTGCAAAGATCCTGGGCACGACGTGGCGAGTATTTCATATTTCAAACCAAGGGTCAAGAAAGCAGCTTTAAAGGTATCTGCCCACTGGGAAAGTTTTTCTGGCTTTCTGCTAGCCTATGCCTTTGAGGCATAAAAAGTTGTCTCTCTTCAAAATCTTAGTCTTTAGTGCTGTAACTAGAAGCTGGAGCTACCTCTCTAAGCACCTGGCGAGTCTTTCCCTGCTTGCTGGCCTCAATGCCATTATGCAGCAAGGAGTTTCACTGCTGCACCTCAGTGCCGTTGCAGTGATAGCACAGCTGTCGCCCCGCAACATGGCATTAATCACAGAATCACAGAATGGTAGGGGTTGGAAGGGACCTCTGGAGATCATCTAGTCCAACCCCCTGCCAGAGCAGGGTCACCCAGCGCAGGCTGCACAGGGCCGCGTCCAGGTGGGTTTGAATCTCTCCAGAGAAGGAGACTCCACACCCTCCCTGGGCAGCCTGTGCCAGGGCTCTGGCACCCTCACAGGGAAGAATTTTTTCCTCATGTTCAGGTGGAACTTCCCGTGTTCCAGTTTGTGCCTGTTGCCCCTTGTCCTGTCGCTGGGCACCACTGAAAAGAGTCTGGCCCCGTCCTCTTGACACTCACCCTTGAGATATTTATAAGCGTTGGTGAGGTCCCCTCTCAGTCTTCTCTTCCTCAGGCTGAACAGCCCCAGCTCCCTCAGCCTTTCCCCAGAGGAGAGATGCTCCAGTCCCCTCATCATCTTCGTAGCCCTAATGGGGTTCTTGTGTGAGCCACAGCCCTTTAAACACTTCCTACCTGATGAATTTACCCAGGAGTCATAGGAATATGTATTTTACTTATAAGAAAAAACACTTCTTGTTGTTTTTATTTTTACTGCTTCTATAACTGTGTTGGAAGAGGAACTAACCATGGGTCCCTCTCTTTGTGTGTCTGGGCCTTTTCCTGCTCAAGTGTTAGATTTATACTAATGACTTCCAATGAGATGGAAATCAGCCATCTCTAGGCAGCTGATTTCACCTAAACTGTGATTCTGTTTTCATTTACATAGGTTTGTTCATGTAATGGGAATAATTCCAGTTTACTCCACGGTAACTTTAATCAGAATCTATCCTTTAGTATTTCATAAATCTCCATTTTGCAAAGCTATTTCAACAATTAGTGCAAATGAGGAAGTCCTGAACTGAGATTTTTGCTTTACTGTCTATCTTGAGCTTTATTTACCTTTTCATTTTTATTTTTTCCCAGATAAAAGCAATGCTAAACTTTCAAGGACATAAGTCTCCTTATGTGTTTAGAAGCCTGAAAAGCAAAGGTAAGGAGCTAGAGATCTCACAAGTTAGGAATTCAGCTTAAAATAGGGATAGTTTTAACTGTTTTTCAACCTACATGTAGGATGGATCTCAGTCTGAAGTCTCCTCCATCAGACCTGCTCCTGCTGTTACACTCTTTTCTATTATGATTAATAACGTCTGAAATCTGAAACCAAGTCAGCTGCACTATAATAAACTTGGTATCAATTTTACAGGTCACAAATAACCATGTAATACAATAACCCTTTATATGTTCCAGACCAACATGGGACCACATGCTTGTGGGGAGCAATGACTGGGTAATTTCATGAAGAATGAAGACCATATTCAGGGAATAGACTCTGAAAGCTGAAAGCATTTTCCACAGGAGAGCAGGAGGCAGGGTCAGAAAAGGAAAGCATGCTTCCCAGAGATGGTTACCTTTAATGGTATGAACTATCTTCCGTCTTTAAAATGTCTCTCTGCATTTTGGAGTGTGTCCAAGTGATGAATAATTCATCTTGAAGAGAAAGAACATGAACAGTTAAAGAACATGACATCAAACTAGAAATGGTCAGTCAGAAAATCAGTGAGGCAAGATTAAACAAAAAAATTTGCTTTGAAGATGAGATTTGGGATCAGATATAAGGTGGTCTACCTCAATTACAGTCAATACTACAGTCAAAAACTACAAGAGATTGCACTAAGAATCAGAACCATCATGTAAAAGCCTATGAAAATACTTAGAAGAAGGAAAGGATTATGTGTTCCATATCTAGCTTGCAAAATGATGTGGTTAAGTGAGATTCTCAGCTTTCTTTTTATTTAAGAAAATTAAATTTCTCTGGTCACAGGTGTGCAGAAAAGCTTGAAAATGTGAACCACGTGAACCCTACACACTCGGAAATCAGAAGACCAATAGTGCCCCTTTTCTCATTTAAACTTAATCTTATGGCTGCAAAGCCAGCTGCGTAGCTTTTTTAGGACTGCCTTCCAATTGTTCTGCAGTGTGAGCTGACAAAACTTCACATGAGAAAGATATTCTTTACCTCTTAGTAACGAATTGTACCTGAAGGAGCCTCATGACCACAATACGTATCTGTAGGTATTCACAGATCCTTTCCTGTGTCCACCTTGTACTTGAAGCATCTAAATCCCATCAGGACATATGTTTCTGACACTGCTAAAATGCACAATTATACAACATCTGAGAAGGTCAGTCACTAAACCCCAAAGTGATTCTCAGACATATCCTTGCCTGTCATATTTGTATGGCCTAACCAGGCAGATTTTTAGATATATGCAGTAGTTCACCTTTGTCATCAGAAGAAAAAAAGCCATATTGAGGAGAAATGTAGGGATTTTCTCTTTGCTAATTTAGGCAGCTTCTCTCTAAGCATTCTGTTGTGTTTGTAGAAAGTATTCTAAGGTACCTGTACCCATCCATATCAGAATGTTTGTGGACGTCTAATTTCAGCCCAAGCAGCAAGATAAGATTTAGATGATTGTAAACTGAGTCTGAAGACTTTTTTGTAGAATGGTTCCAATATGGAACTAGGGGCTCCCCAAATGTGAACATATCACAAATCTAAATATTATGATTATATGAGCTTCCTGTTTAGCAACATCATCTTTTTTATTCCATCATGATCTTAATTGTAACAAATCCTGCTCATTTCAAACAAAATTAGCTTTTGAGCGCAGAGAGAGAACAGAGTATTGTTCCTTGAGGCTTCAGGTCTAGGGAACTTCAGGCCATATGGAAAATGAAGAAGCAGAAGTAGTGTATTGCAAATGTTGTAGTTCAGCCTAGAACACATGGGCAGAAGTAATATGCTAAGAACAGAGAGGCTGCATATTGGAAAAATGAGATTATGCTTCTACTTTTAGCCCTGATTGTAGCACCTAAAGGTCCTAGCTTAGCTTCAGAGTCCTCTTCTGACAAGTTTTGTGCGTACACCTGGTGAGGGACTGCCCAAGTTGTGAAGGTGTGTGTGGAAGGTCCATGTCTGCAGATGAACTGGGTTTTGGATATGGCTTTAGTATATATATCGTGTGAGACAGCTTCAGGTTTCTGGAGGCATACTGTGGCTCTGGTAAGTGCAAGACTGGAGAAAGGGGCTCAGGGACAACTCTGTTATTACCCACAGGGCATTCTGACACAGCTCAAGAGGTGACAGCTGGTGGATGAGAACAGAATTTTTTGATTCTGGAAACAAGGCACTTAATTTGCGTGAAGAGTGCCCCTGAGCAGCAACACTCTTCTGTTGGGCAAAGGGTATCACAGAAGACTTGAGTTTGGAAGGGATGTCTGTAAGGCACCTGGTCTAACGTCCTGCTCAAAACAGGGTCTTATTAAATCACAGAATCACAGGATGGTAGGGGTTGGAAGGGACCTCTGGAGATCATCTAGTCCAACCCCCCTTGCCAGAGCAGGGTCACCTAGAGCAGGTTGCACAGGACCACGTCCAGGCAGGTTTTGAATATCTCCAGAGCAGGAGACTCCACAACCTCTCTGGGCAGCCTGGTTGCTCATGTTTGTTCAAATCAGTCTGCTCATGGTCTTGTCTAGGCTGCATTTGGAATATCTCCAAGGGTGGCGATTTCCCAGCTGAGCTGAGCAACCTGGTACAATGTTTGACCAGCTTTATGGTGAAAAAAATGTTTTTTCCTAATAGCTGAACAGAATTTCCCATGTTCCATGTTGCATGTGTGTTGCCCCTTGTCCTATCACTGTGCAACTCGGAGAAGTGTTTGGCTCCACCTTTTCAATACCCTTCCGTTTGATAGTTGAAGCTGGCAATACTATCTCCCCTTTACCTTCTCTTTTAAGTCTGGGAAAAGCCCATTTTTTCAGCCTTTCCTCACACATTATGTGCACCAGTGACCCTGACCAGCTTGGAGGCCTCCACTAAATTTGATCCTTTATGTCAATGTCTCTTTTGTACAGAAGAATCATTTCTCTCGACCTGCTGACCGATATGCAGTTGGCTGCCTTTGCTGCAAAGGCTTAGAGCTGACTGGTGTCCATCTTGCTGTCAGCCTGGCCTGTCCAGAAAGCAGCTTTGCAGAACAGGATCTTGCTGTCCGCCAGGACTCCCAGATCCCATTGTGCAAAGCTGCTTTCTGGATAGCTGAGTCCCAGCATCTTTCTTTGCATGGAGTTATTCAATCCCAGGGCAGGACTTTGCATTTGCCGTCATAAGAAAGGAGAATATGACCCAAATACCAGTGTTACCATCTGCCTTTTTCTTTGACAAGAGAAGTGCTTTGGAACATGTACACATAACACTACGTATGGCATGTATACATGACAAGGCAGTCCTTGCACAGGGAGTTTCAGTAAAGCAAACACTTACTGCAAAGTGGTCTTGACTATCTACAGCCTGTGCTAGGCCACCACACATCCGATTCAGCCAGGGCTACATGAGGATTAGCAGCAGAGTAGCAGGTGCCGTTGAGTCTGACAGTCACAGGTGAGTTGCTGTAGTCTTATATAATATATACAAATTATATATTATATATTAATACCTATATAAATTATAATAATATAATTACCTGGAGTACTGCGTCCAGCTCTGGAGCCCTCAGTACAGGAAAGACATGGACCTGCTGGAACGGGTCCGGAGGTGGCCACAAACATGATCAGAGGACTGGAGCACCTCTCCTATGAAGACAGGCTAAGAGAGTTGAGGTTGTTCAGCCTGGAGAAGAGAAGGCTTCGGGGAGACCTTACTGCAGCCTTTCAGTACCTAAAGGGGGCTTATAAGAAAGATGGGGACAAACTTTTCAGCAGGGCCTGTTGTGATAGGACAAGGGGTGATGGTTTTAAACTAAAGGAGGGGAGATTTAGACTAGACAAAAGGAAGAAGCTTTTTACAATGACGGTGGTGAAACACTGGCACAGGTTGCCCAGAGAGGTGGTAGAAGCCCCATCCCTGGAAACATTCCAGGTCAGGCTGGACGGGGCTCTGGGCAACCTGATCTAGTTGAGGATGTCCCTGCTCATTGCAGGGGGGTTGGACTAGATGGCCTTTAAAGGTCCCTTCCAACCCAAACTATTCTACGACTCTATGATTCTATGATTCCATATATTAATATATGATATATTACATATAATGATATATGTACTGTAAGTTACATATTACATATTGCATATTACACATTATATATATAAACTGCATAGATATATATGCAGTCAACATGTGGGTTGCTGTAATGTTATAAACCCACCCCTCTCCAATCAAAAGATGTGCATGAACCTCTACAGATGGAATATTGGATCAGAACACTGCCATGAGAGGATTTTGTTTGAGGGTTTGTGTAAGACTAAGCTACAGAACGAAGTTCACGAATCTTCCAGTTCTCCAATATGATGCCTCTTATTTGACACTCCAACCTATATGAAGGTAGCCGCATTCATTTTTCATTCTTTACTGTGGCTAGTAATGTTAACAACATAATTGTGTCAATCTGAAATTAAATTAATTTGAAAAGATGTTACTTCAGATTAAATATTTACTTTTGAAAATATTTAGCTTTATTTTATTTTTTAAAAAAATCTACAAAATACAATGTAAATTTAGGAACAGAAGACTTTTATTCAAAACCTTAAATTAAAGCAGACTCTTCCTTTTTTTTTTTGTTAAGAATTTATGTTTGTTTTCATTCACTTCAGCTAAACTGCTTGGTAAATTAAACTTAAATCTGACATATTTCCTTTTTTCCTATTCCAGTTTTCAGCCACTAAAAAGTACAGCTAAAATATCTCATTTAGTTATAGAAAAAAAAACCTAGAATGTGCTATATAATCCGTACCTTTCCCTCTATCCTTGTTGACCAAGACACTACTGAAGAAAATAAGGAACTGGAGAGCATATTGAAGTCATTGCGGTAACGAATGAAGGACATGAGTTTATTTTGCACCATGCATGCAGAGAAATTCAGGCTGACTCTTCATGTCCTGAAATCCAACACACGAGGAAGCATGCTGCTGAGCTATCAAACATGTTTTGAAAACAGTATTTTCCTGTACATATTGTTCCTTGGCTCTGACAACATGATTATTCCACTTCTGAAGATGTGCTACTAAGCAAGAAGCTTTGCTGTGGGAACATATTCACACACATGGGTTGCTGATAGCTTGAGGATCTCTGGATCACACTCCGTAGCTCAGTGTGAAGGGAATCACCAAGCCTTCAAGATAAGCAAAGAAACTCAGCCAGCCTTTTCCATCCCAAATATCTCTAACTTCAATTCCAAGGCTTAACATCAAAAATTTAATGCTCAATGCAAGCACTTCATACTTTTAGAAGAGGGGAGAGATTCATCCGACAAAATGAGACATTTACATGCAGTCATCTACATCTGAGGTAGTTTTCCTGCAAGACCACTTTACGGTCAAAAAAGAGGAACGGGCATTTCTAGATACAGTTGAACTCATCCTGGTGTAGACAACTAGAAGAGGTCAGAGAAACCCATCCTTGGAGTGTCGTCTTTTCTCCTGTAAAAATACGGGAAACCCTCGATGTCAGGAATGGACACTTACACCGAAGATGTCTAAATGGTTTGACTTCTGCCCCTGCAGAGGCTCACCTGAGCTGATGAATGATCTCAGTCTGTTGCTTTAACATTTAGGCAATATTTTCCAAAACTTTCTTCAGCTTATTGTTCAGTGCCATATGATGATATCTTTTTGTTTATAATTAAATCTCCATAAAGAGCCGGTAGAACAGTGTGCGTGCTTACTGAAGATGAGTTTCCACAGTGCCCTAGTTGCCACCTGAGAGTTACTCTGTGTTTGGTACAGAGGCTCTTTAAAAAAGATGATGCAAACCTGATTTGTGCTATGCGTGCATAACACTGGGCTGAGATGGTTGTAACTGGTCTCCCCTCTTCCTTCATTAATCATCAACAGATTGTCCAGAATATGCAGCTGCTCAGGTGCCGATCTGGATTCCTCCCACGTACCGTAGCATGTTCTTTAATATTCTCCTATACTGTGGCCTTTTGCTCTGTCAATTGCTTGTACCTTCTTCAGTTGTTTTTTGAATGCAGCTCAAATACTCTTTTTCTGCCACCTACTAGCGTTTTGTGTGTTGAGCACTTGCAGAGTTATATCTTCGGTTTATGTTTCAAAAGGTTCTTGCAATGAAACCTTTGCTACAAAAGCTTGGATGTTTGACTGTTTGTAAACCTCACTGAAAACGTCACTTATCTATAGAATGACACTTTCTTCTGGCTTCCACATCTGGTGTAAGTAAGTCTAACTTCAGTATAGCCAGTGTCAATTCACCAGCTGAGATTCACGCCTCTGAAAATATCCACAGAAACCCTGTGGGTTAAATTCTTAGATGGATCAGAGATCACCTTTGATACACAGAAGATGGAAGACAACCATTCCTCTGGATTCAGTAGAAATTTGAAGTCAATATACTCAAAGAAGTGATATCCCTGCTGCTGTCCATGTCCCATTTCCACAAATGTTTTTTCCCTGCCAGCAAGATGTGAGACAACATTTATACTTAAGATAAAACCAAGCGAAAACTACAGTCCTGTGCTTCTGCAACATTACGCCTGGCATCTTGTCCAGGGAACTGAAAGAGAGAAGAGTACTGTGCGACTAAGCTACTCACTAGCATTTAAAGACTCTCAAAATGGATTTTAAGAACTTTTAACTGAAAAAAATAAAAAAAGTAACCATCAGATGCCTGTGTCAGTGTGATGGGCTGAGGAGAATACCTTCCTTGCTGCTGCAAGTTGGCAGCTCTACATTCATGCATGAAGAAGTCAAGGAAATTTCTCTGAATGAATTCCAAAGCAACTCGGAGCAGGATTCAGCTCACCCAGCTGTAGTTTTGTAGAAGAGGCCCTACTGCTGCTCAACATTGTAAAAAGGGGTAAAAAAAGCTCCCTGTGTCTTCTGAACCACGGACCTCGGATGGAGTGTCAGATATATAACTCCTCAAGGCTGATTCTTCTAAGACTACTATGCTGATGGGTCTCAGATAATCTTAGCCCAGCCCTGCTTGAAAACACGGGGTTTGCAATCTTCCCTGAGGAAGTGGCAGCATGTAATTACAAGTGTCTGGCAGTAGAGAAGGAATTAAAAGAGCAACTTTGGGACAGAAGTAGCACTTTTTCCTCCTGTTGACCTGCACTTCGATACACACAAGGGGACGTGAGTCACTGGAAAAGCACAGGAGCCCAGATGGAACTGCTCTTCTGCCCTGTTTTATGCAGAGTGGGCAGCCAAAGCAGAGAAATAAAGAGGTGCTTAGCAGTAATTTCTTCCTCTATATACCCCAATAAGCAGCTTTTTGAGCGGTCTTTGTACGTGTAAAATCCAAAAGTTTTCGCTGACTGATCTCAAAACACTTGAGCACCAGTTGCATGTCCTATTTTCCACCTGGGAAGGCTGAGACACAAAGCAGTGATGAACGTGCGTGAATTTGGTGGCGGAGGCACTCTCAGCACACAGGGCTGTGAAGGTCCATACCATTTCTCCAGTACAGGCACGTAAACTGTTCTGTTAGCTGACTCAGTGCCATGTGAAATCAGCACTACACGCTTCCATCGGCTTCAGTGGTAGCAGATTATGTCCTTAATGGGTATGTGAATTACAAGAGAGTGAAACGTACAGGCTTTGAGGAGTGGTTTTATTGTGTTCTTTTCCAAAGACATTTATTTTATCAGAAGAGTGAAGAATTGGTGGGCTGGGTATTTTAAATATAGCTTTTAGCTTGTCATCGATATGCTTTAAAAGAGAGCTGTGAGTTGAAATTTTTATTCTTCTCTCCTCTAACCTCTTTTTTCTTTTTTTTCTTACAAAGAAAGTTGTAAAGTATACTTGAGTAGAGGTAGTTTGAGGTTTTTCTCTATATATATTCTTGGTGTATATGGTTTTGACCATTATTTTTGATTACCTGTTCTGGCATGACCGAGATTTCCTGTAATATTTCTGATATTTCTTTTTCCTCCCTGGGGAAATTTTATGTCTGCTTTTAACATTTGTCCTTTATTTTTATTTTGTGAAAACTGAGGCAGGGAATTAATTTCATATCGTTGCCATATCTATTTCTTTGGTTAATAATATCTTACATTTACAATATCCTAGCCTATAATCTCCTTGGATGACCTTCCTGCCCTAACGCATTTCTATTGCTTCTCTTTTCTCCTCTTGTGCTACTTTGCTTTTAGTCTTTTTGCTGAATTCCCCTCTCTTTTCTCTACACTTTCTCATCTCTCCCTTCCACAATCCACATTTTATCCCTCACGTTTGGTCCCTTCCTAACCTTGATTACTTCATACAGAGCATTTTTCATTCATATTGGCATCCCTTTTCCTTTACAGTATATTTACTGGGTAGGTAGCATACACATACACAACATTCCCTGAGGCAAACATGAATTTTACTTTGAACGCCTTCCAATTTCCCTCACTCGCCCCTTCCCTTCATCATTCTATTTCTATCACTTTTACCCAACACTTTCATTTCTAACAAAGCTTGCTCCACTGAAATTGAACATCCATATTTTTATTCCTGTATAGGCTTGTTTTATTCCTCGTTAGAAATGTAATTAGATTATTCCTCTATTTCCCCTGCTTCATGCATTTGCATGCTGTCTAGAGCAAGTAACAAAAAGTTTCTTTTTGCTTCTATTCTTCTGCATTATATATAAAAAAATGACCTTACATTTTTGCTTTTTGTTCTCTCAATAGCCTTTCTCTTTTCTCACCAATGCACATTTTTCACCCACTTTGTCTGCTCTCTCCATGTGCCTTTTGTCTGTTCTCCACTTCCATTTAGTCGTTCTCTTTGAGAGTTTTGCCAGTGACTACAATCCAATCTGTGTTTGAACTCATATGCCTTTCCTCCTGTGTCCATCAGCTTGACCTGTTAACAGTGAGAACCAAAGGTTGTAAGCATGTGCCCTGTTGCTTGCAGTAAACTTGTTGGGCTCAGAAGAAGCACAAAATATCTCTTCTCTGCTCAGATGAACCCCGATCACTTCTACATGCCCATCTCTGTTCCACTCCTCGCAACAAATCCAGATAAGCTCTGACCCGTGACTGTTGTGCTAGGGGATGTCTTTGGTCTGGTGTGTCTATAGGCAGTTTAAAATGGACTTGGGTGTTGTGTTCCTAAATTTAAGCATGGCCAGCTAGAGACATCTTTGACAGATTAGAATCATAGAATCATAGAATCGTTTTTGTTGGAAGAGACCTCCAAGATCATCAAGTCCAACCGTTAACCTATCTTTTGAATACCTCCAGGGATGGGGACTCCACCACCTCCCTGGGCAGCCTGTTCCAGTGCCTGACAACCCTTTCAGTGAAGAAATTTTTACGAATATCCAATCTAAACCTCCCCTGGTGCAACTTGAGGCCATTTCCTCTTGTTCTGTCGTCTGTTACTAGGGAGAAGAGACCAACCCCCATCTCTCTACAACCTCCTTTCAGGTAGTTGTAGAGAGCAATAAGGTCTCCCCTCAGCCTCCTATTCTCCAGGCTAAACATCCCCAGTTCCCTCAGCCACTCCTCACAGGACTTGTGTTCTAGACCCTTCGCCACTTTCGTTGCCCGTCTCTGGACACGCTCCAGCACCTCAATGTCTTTCTTGGAGTGAGGGGCCCAAAACTGAACACAGTACTCGAGGTGCTGCCTCACCAGGGCCAAGTACAGGGGGACAATCACTTCCCTACTCCTGCTGGCCACACTATTTCTGATACAGGCCAGGATGCCGTTGGCCTTCGTGGCCACCTGGGCACACTGCTGGCTCATATTCAGTCGGCTGTCGACCAACACCCCCAGGTCCTTTTCCTCTGGGCAGCTTTCCAGCTACTCCTCCCCAAGCCTGTAGCGTTGCCTGGGGTTGTTGTGACCCAAGTGCAGGACCCGGCACTTGGCCTTGTTGAACCTCATACAATTGGCCTCGGCCCATCGATCCAGCCTGTCCAGGTCCCGCTGTAGCACCTGCCTGCCCTCCAGCAGATCAACACTCCTGCCCAACTTGGTGTCATCTGCAAACTTCCTGAGGGTGCACTCGATCCCCTCATCCAGATCATTGATAAAGATATTTAATAGAACTGGTGCCAATACTGAGCCCTGGGGAACACCACTTGTGACCGGCCGCCAACCAGATTTAACTCCATTCACCACAACTCTTTGGGCCCGGCCATCCAGCCAGTTTCTTACCCAGTGCAGAGTACGCCCATCCAAGCCATGGGTAGCCAGTTTCTCCAGGAGGATGCTGTGGGAGACAGTGTCAAAGGCTTTAGTAAAGTCCAGGTACACAACGTCCAGAGCCTTTCCCTCATCCACTAAGCGGGTCACCATGTCGTAGAAGGAGATCAGGTTGGTCAGACAGGACCTGCCTTTCATAAACCCATGCTGACTGGGCCCAATCACCTGGTTGTCCTCTATGTGCCACGTGATGGCACTCAGGATGACCTGCTCCATAACCTTCGCCGGCACTGAGGTCAGGCTGACAGGCCTGTAGTTGCCCAGATCCTCCTTCCGGCCCTTCTTGTAGATGGGTGTCACATTTGCCAGCCTCCAGTCAACTGGGACCTCCCCAGTTAGCCAGGACTGCTGGTAAATGATGGCGAGTGGCTTGGTGAGCACTTCTGCCAGCTCTTTCAGCACCCTTGGGTGGATCCCATCTGGCCCCATAGACTTGTGTGTGTCTAGGTGGTGTAACAGGTCACTGACCATTCCCCCTTGTCTTAAGGGGGCTTCACTCTGCTCCCCATCCCTGTCTTCCTGCTCAGGGGGCTGGGTGCCCAGAGAACAAAATTAAAAGTAGACTGGATATAGCAGAAATTCTCAAGTAGCTGTCTCACCATGGCTCTGCCCCCGCACCCTGCCAATTCTAAGAGACATATCTGGCTGGGTATTTTCCTCCTTTCGAGATTTCTGCAGGTTTTCTTTAGGCTGTCTCCAAAGGACATTCTTACAGGACGCAGTATAGGGGATAAACAGCTGTACCACGAAGGGTGCCAGCACACTCTACTTCAGTGCTTCTACACCAGAGAGGAGCAGAAAAGGACTGAGCCTTGTGCTCCCGGGCAACGCAGCTGAGCCTGTGAGTGTCAGGGAACAGTCCCCCATTCAAGTGCCTCAGGAGCGTGTAGGGCAGGTTATTACTCTGCCAGAGGAAGGCTGGTCATTCAGAGTTTGTCTGGACAGGAAAGATAGGGGCAAATTTTGATCTGAAACTGAATTAAACCACCTGGCATTAATTACACATTAAGAGTGCCCATGAGGGGACACTCATGCAGGCTGCCTGGGCACTATATATTCATGGCCAAAAATGCGATACGGGAACTTCCATATCTAGGCAGGCTATCCTAACTTCACCTCTGGGCTACAGGTTGCCTGGGATTTCTCTTGCATTACTGCAGGCTATTTATCAACCTTTATACCACCTTGCCTCAAATAAGAAAAGTCCTTTGTATCCCTAGTTTCTAGGAGGCTAAAACATTTGCCTGGCCTGCTTGTTCAGATGCCAGCTCCCAGCCGACGCTCCACCCTGCCCAGGCAAAGGCATTTATCCGTGGTAGGGCTCTTCCTGGACTGAAAGAAACTCGTTGCCTCAGGCTTGTAAATATTGTATAGCACTGCAATAAATTGACTCTCAAAGTCAGCAGTTTGGCTCTCCCAGCACTCAGCAAGTCAGCACCCTGTATACATGTAATTCGCTCCCTAGATATTTTCATTTACAAAATATTACATCTTGTCTTGCTTGCAAATCACAGATTTATTCTCACATAGGTATCTAATCCTCAGTCTCCCAAAACTTAATCCTGTAGTCTGCCTCTTCCCCAAAAATACTCTGTCAGGAAACAAAAGGGAACATAAAACAAAATGTAAAGACAGCCAGGAACATGTACCTTTTAAAACTCCAAATCAATCCCACCTGTGGCATGGCTGAACACAGCAATTTAATATAAAACACATACATATTACCCATACTTATCACTTACTTGAAAGATGTTGGGTTTTAACAGAAATCTTTCTTTTCATTTGAGGATTTAAAAACATATAGATCCCAAAATTAAAACAAAAAGATACCTAATTATTGCAGTTAATTAATACAGATAAATCACTAATAACAATAGAGTAAGTATGTTAAAGTCTTATTCAAATCATCTGAAGCATTTAATCTTTCTAAGATCTAATTTAAAAGGAAGAGAGCATCATAGCCTAGCAGGGTAAAAGCCTTCTTATTCAGTTTTGATACCTTAATCAACAGTCTGAGCTTGAGTCTGTTTTCAAGCTCATATTCACCAGATGTAGGTCTACTGAAATAAACTGAGTTAAATGGTATCATGCCAGAATGATATCAGCTTCTCACTGAGACTCTGCACTTCTTCAAGTCAGAGTAAAACTCAAGAAAAACCAATGAAGCCAAAGGATTTATTCTAATTTTATGCAAGCATTGGTAAGGAAAGAATCTGCCTGATTAATCAGTCAAAGTTATCCAGTTCATCCCTTACCATTTGTTTTAAAGAATTAAGATTTTTCTGACATGAAGGAAGCTTGATTTGTGCTTCCTTGCGGGAAGAAGTCAAGATATTTTGCAATTAATTTCCATAGATCAACAAATCATACAAAACTGTTTTTTTGGCTACAGACATTATTCAATTTTTCATGAGGTCTAAGAGTGGAAATGAGAGAGGAAAATGTATGGGACTCTCACATTTCTTCGCTGAAACTTAATGAAAAAAACAGATGGGAATGGCTAGCCTTTTAGCTAGAAGGAATAATATTTCTGAGTGCTGTGACTCAGTCTTTGCAGAAAGAGACATTTGGTAGGTTTTGTTCATTATCTGGTGTCAGGAGCTTATTATTCTGCTACTAGGGAGTGAAAGGATAGGGTCCTTTGTTCATGGGTTGGTGGATGTAAGGATCATTTAGCTTCTGCTCATGGAAAGAAAAATCTGTTAGAGCGAGTCTATGCTGTTTTGCACACTTGAGGATCAGATACTCATTTTAGCTCAGGGACAGTATTTTGTCACAGTATTAGAAAGACATTTTTCAGAAAAGTTTAGCACTCATTCAGGAACCTGAATACAAGACATTCTCAGGAAAGTGAAGAACATGGCATTGTCAGGGCAACGGCAGGGAGGTTGTCCCTTCCGTTTCTCTCTTTATGTGCCGAGAAGCAAAGAGAGTGCTTTAGATGTAAAACATTCTCAATGATATTTCTTCAAAACTGCCTGCTTGGTCTGAAAGTATCTGATCCTATGCATACACATGTATGTGTGTAGCTTTGTATAGATTCCTGCACCGTGAAATCATCTTATGTTTCCAACATTGGCATCTTTGATGAGCTGATAGCAGCTGAGATCTTTTCTGATAAACCACTTTTGATCCAGGAGAGATGCTAAATAGAATGGGAAATAAATGAAAGAAGACATAATTGTCTGGAGGGTTGCTTCCCTGCTGAGTGCAAGCAGTCTCCTGTCTGCTCTTTCCAGCAAACAAAATGTTTACATCAGAGGTTAGTGCCACCTGGAATTATAAAGCAAAACAAAACAAAAAAAAAACAGTTGAAAAGGATACAGAGTGAGGAAAAATCTATTTTTATACCAAAGAAGGAAACTAGACAAAAGTAATTAAAAATGAGCAGAAAGAGAGACAGAGAGCTAGACCGTGACATCATTATTTATGTTGGTAGAGCAGCTTATTCAACAAATGTTCTTTTCTGTTTGATGCAGAGTAATCTTCTTTTTATTGTAATTTTTACTGCTGTAGCACAGAGGAGGCCCCTTTATGTGCCAAGATTCACAAGGCCCTTATACTGTGAATAATAAAAGACGATTGTTATTTTCTGAGGAGTCCCTTATGGTACAGGTACTCTTCCCACCAGGCTGCTGTGAGGCTGGGATAGCGAGCCAGAGCCTGCCCCGGGGGGGACTCTGCATTACCAAGTCTGAAAAACCTCTCCCCCCCCAACTTTGTGGAGAGGCACCCTGCTACTCCTTGGCCCTCCTGATCACCGTGTGGGAACAGTAGGTGTATTTAAGATCACTAGTCCTGTGATCAAAATGCATTCACTCTCTTACTACGAGATATAGAGAGATAAGGTAAAAGCAAATTAATTTCTTATGCTAAATTGCCAGGTGTAAGTAACAAGTTATTGTATTTGATAAATCAAACAATAAGCTGTAATTAGCTTTGGTTTTGCTTTTCCATCTGCATGCTTTCCCTACAGTAGGTGATCCAGCCAAACTAAGTTTCAGGACATTATACATAGCTTCCATGGACAGAATTGGGTCTCTAACAAACCCTACTTTTTCCCAAAGTGAATTCTGGTCTGTAGTGAACTACCTCAAATTTTCCTTATTCATGGAATCACTTTGGTTGGAAGAAACCTTTAGAGGTCAGCTAGTCCAACAAGCCCAGAGCAGGTCTAACTTCAAACTTAGAATAGGTTGCTCAGCGCCTTCCCCAGCTGAGCTTTGAAAATCACCAAGTGGAGATCCCACAGCCTCTCTGGACAACCTGTTTCAATGCTTGAGAAGTTTCATTGTGAATTGAATTGTCTTTATGCCTAGCTGGTATTTCCCTTGCTGCAGCTTTTGACTCCTGCCTCTTCTTTCACTGGGCATCTCTGGGAAGTCTGGCTATCTTATATCTCCTCCATGAGGTAGCTGAAGACAGCAGTTAGGTATCTACCCAGCTTTCTCCTCTTCAGGCTGAACAAACCCAGACGCCTCAGTCTCTTCCTGGATGTCTCATGCTCTACCCACAAGATTTGTCCTCCACAGGACTTGCTGCAATTTATCATTTTTTTCTCTAATACTAGGGAGTTAAAAAAAGGGCACAGTACTCCGAACATGAGTTCAGAATTGCTAAAGAGATGAGAATAATCACTCCCCTTGACCTGCTGGCTGTGACCATGCTAATGAAGCCCAGGGGGCTGTTAGGCTGCTTTGCTGCAAGGGCACACTGCTGACTCCTCCAATCACATTTGTGTTGAGTGTAAAGTCTTCAACCCCATATTCTTGATTACTCATTTAATTAGGAAAATAGCTCACCTCTTAATTCCTGTCATCTAAACTAGTAATTGTCTGACACAGCTTTCTTTAAAAAAAAAAAAGAAAAAAAAAGACATAATAGCCAGCTGAGTGAATGTTGCTGTCAACGCTTTGCGTGTTATGAGCAAATACATTCTATGTACAAGTTCATGAGCATGCCTCTTCCTGACAGACCAATCCACACACCAATTTACATAATTTCTGAGTATACATGAGTTTATGTACATAGTTTTTCATAAAATACTATTTACACACTTAACTAAGAACTAGAGCTGTGATTCATTAACTAATTAATTCCTCATGGAGATTCAACAGGATGAAAGATAAACAGCACTGAGATAACATTAATTCGGTTTTAGATAATCCCTAAATGTGGCTTTTTGGGACTGAGAACTCCATGACAACACTCTAAAGAGATGCTATCTACCTGTGGGACACTACATGCAGAGAGAAAGTATTGTGGCGGATGTGGAAGTCTGTGGTATCTGTATCCTAGAGGCATAACCACTGTCAAGTTTTGTAACATCAGGGACTTTTAAGGAGGATGGGAAGGAAGGCCAAAAAGACATATGATAACAGTTCATAAAATCATAGAACATAGAATAGTTTGGGTTGGAAGGGACATTTAAAGGCCATCTAATCCAACGCCCCTGCAATGAGCAGGGACATCCTCAACTAGATCAGGTTGCCCAGAGCCCCATCCAGCCTGACCTGGAATGTTTCCAGGGATGGGGCATCTACCACCTCTCTGGGCAACCTGTGCCAGTGCTTCACCACCCTCATTGTGAAAAATTTCTTCCTTATATCTAGTCTAAATCTCCCCTCCTTTAGTTTAAAACCATTACCCCTTGTTCTGTCACAGCAGGCCCTGCTAAAAAGTTTGTCCCCATCTCTCTTATAAGCCCCCTTTAAGTATTGAAAGGGGGCAATAAGGTCTCCCTGGAGCCTTCTCTTCTTCAGGCTGAACAACCCCAACTTTCTCAGCCTGTCTTCGTAGGAGAGGTGCTCCAGCCCTCTGATCATTTTTGTGGCCTCCTCTGGACTCGCTGCAGCAGGTCCATGTCTTTCCTGTGCTGAGGGCTCCAGAGCTGGACGCAGTACTCCAGGTGGGGTCTCACCAGAGCGGAGTAGAGGGGCAGAATCCCCTCCCTCGCCCTGCTGGACACGCTGCTTTTGATGCAGCCCAGGGTATGGTTGGCTTTCTGGGCTGCGAGTGCACATTGCTGGCTCATGTCCAGCTTTCCATTCACCAGTACCCTGAAGTCCTTGGCAGGGCTGCTCTCGATCCCATCACCCCCCAGCGTGTATTGATGCTGGGGGTTTCTCCAACCCAGGTGGAGGACCTTAGATTTGTCCTTGTTGAACCTCATGAGGTTCACCTGGGGCCCACTTCTCAAGCTTGTCCAGGTCCCTCTGGGATGGCATCCCGTCCCTCAGGTGTGTCCACCGCACCACTCAGCTTGGTGTTGTCTGCAACCTGCTGAGGGTGCACTCGATCCACTGTCTATGTCATTGATGAAGATATTAAAGAGTACTGGTCCCAATACGGACCCCTGTGGGATACCACTTGTCACGGATCTCCATCTGGACGTTGAGCCATTGACCACTACCCTCTGGGTGCGACCATCCAACCAATTCCTCATCCACCAAACAGTCCACCCATCAAATCCGTATCTCTTCAATTTAGAGAGAAGGATGTTGTGGGAGACCGTGTCAAAGGCCTTACAGAAGTCCAGATAGATGACATCCGTAGCTCTTCCCTTGTCCACTGATGTAGTCACTCTGTCGTAGAAGGCCACTAGGTTGGTCAGCAGGATTGCCCTTGGTGAAGCCATGCTGGCTGTCCCCATCACCTCCCTGTCCTCCATGTGCCTCAGCATAGCTCGGTTCCTGAGCTATTATAGCACTTGAGGAGCAGAATGAGGGAAGCAAAAATTGCTTGTTTATAGACAGTGAAGGTTTGTTGAAATGGAGGCAGATGTTTAGATATGAAACAGGGAATAGTGTTTTGTGAAGGCTTTGCAATGTAGCTTTGATTTGACATGGCAGAGAAGAGGCAGCTGAGAGATGGATTTAGTAAGAGGTATGTCCATGGCCAAAATAGGAATTGCTTCTGTGGCAAGTTCAAGATGGAGAGATCAAGGCAAAAAATATCTCTTATGGCTGGTTGAAAGTCTGTCTCAAAAGCTGATGGATAAAAGCTTGGATTTGAGCATCTGTTAGCTACCTGCAGATGTTATGGAGCTGGGAACTGAACAGCCGAAGGATTAGCCAGAGAGCAGCTATCTGCATCTGGTGCCAGAGCAGGCTCCTCCAGCTCAGCCCCAGATCATCACATAGATGCACCAGCCCACTCAAGAGCCGGAGAGGTTGCTCTGGACGGTACTGCACTGAGCAATATTGCGATACCCAGAGGCCAAGTTTGCACCCAGGCTGCACCGATTGTGGAATGCTTTTCACTTAATGCTGAGGTGTTTCAAGATGAGAGCGTGCAATATGGGGAACATTAAAAAAAAAAGACAATTTAAACTGATCATTTTCTTTAAGAAACTAGAGGCAGAACAAAGCTGTACCATGTCTTTGCATTAAAAGACAAGAAGAAGGAAAGAAAAAAGCATGCTTCACCCTCCAAAAGGAAAATTGAAGGAGATTTCCTTTGAGAATTCTGATTGTCTGGAATCAAGAGTCAGGGGAGGGAGTTGAACCAAAGAAAATAGTTTAGCTACTGGAAAGAGCAGAGAGTTCTGATAAAGTGGTTACAACAAATAAAGGAACTTGAGAGAGCAGTCATTTTAAAAGTCATAAAAGAAAAAGAAAAGGAGAAATCGTAAGATTTAATAACCCCTTAAATGATGGCATAATGCCTCCTTGGAATGCAAAAGACCTGAACGACCCTATTAAGAACAAGCAGAAATAGGAATTTACCTGAACTACACGAAACTGGATGGAGTTGTATTACAAGAAATACACCAAGAAACTAGAGGTTGTTAAATTAAAATTGGGATGGAAAAATCACTTACTGCACAGTTTTTCAAATAAAACACAAAATCTAAAGCAGACAGCAATTTTAGTGGGGAAAATATTTATTTTATGTTATAGGATATGCCGGAGATCCTGAAATATGCAAGGTCAGAAAGTAGTAACTGGAATGATACGTACTAAAAGCAGTATTTCTGGAACAAATCCCTTGAGAAATGACTTGTATGGATTTTGTCCAGCTGCTGGAAAAGCCTTCTGAAATGGTTGTTACAGAAACATTGCTATGCAGATGGTGATGGTTTAGTCCCATTCTGCACTTCTTCTCTGTCCTGATTTAGTCAAAACTCTCACTAAAACTGATCAATGAATGGATTACTTGAAGAAGAACCCACTTACTTTAGTCCCTGGTTGAGTAGTTTTTTCTTGCTTTCTTTCTCACTTATGTGTGGCTTACAGGACAACGATATTCCCAGATGAGTTTTAAATTGGATTTCTCAAGTGAAGAAACTAACTGCTCATTCACCAGAACAGTGATAGAATGGAAGATTTTTGGTGTCTGTGGCAACTGAAGCTGACAAAAATGACTAAGGTCAAAGAGTTCCTTGCGTTTTGAGGGCTCCATGCAGTATGGCGCTAAAACTGCCCTATTAGTGTGATGGATTCACAATCAGAGGCATTCAAAGTACCAGGATCATTGTGTAATATAGAGCCTGATGGCTAGGCTGGACCAACCAATTCTATCCAGTGCGATCTGTGTGCATTTGAGGAACAGAAAATTTAACAGTAAGAGAGATTTGGAGTGAGAGTAGGTGGAAATGAATCTACACATAATAATTTCAACAGAAAAACAAAGAAGGAGGGAAATTAAAATGCTGAATCATTTCATTTTGACATTTTAAAATATGTAATATTAAGTGAAATATTTTATCATAGAAACATGAGAATGTTACTTTCAACATTTCTTAGAGAAAATCTGTCAATTCTTTGTTATCCAAACAATATTTTTTGGCTTAAAAGCTGAAATGCCTTTTAAAATACAAAGAAAATGGAAATAAAATGATTGATATTAGATCATACAAGAAGTGGGCCCGAGTGAACCTCATGAGGTTCAACAAGGACAAGTGCAAGGTCCTGCACCTGGGTTGGAGCAACCCTCGGTATCAATACAGGCTGGGGGATTTAGGGACTGAGAGCAGCCCTGCCGAGAAGGACTTGGGGGTACTGGTGGATGAAAAGCTGGACATGAGCCAGCAATGTGCGCTCGCAGCCCAGAAAGCCAACCGTACCCTGGGCTGCATCAAAAGCAGCGTGGCCAGCAGGTCGAGGGAGGGGATTCTGCCCCTCTGCTCCGCTCTCCAGGTGAGACCCCCCTGCAGTGCTGCGTCCAGCTCTGGGGCCCTCAGCACAAGAAGGACGTGGACCTGCTGCAGCGGGTCCAGAGGAGGCCACAAAAATGATCAGAGGGCTGGAGCACCTCTCCTGTGAAGACAGGCTGAGAGAGTTGGGGTTGTTCAGCCTGGAGAAGAGAAGGCTCCAGGGAGACCTTATTGCAGCCTTTCAGTACCTAAAGGGGGCTTATAGGAAACATGGGGACAAACTTTTTAGCAGGGCCTGCTGTGACAGAACAAGGGGTAATGGTTTTAAACTAAAAGAGAGGAGATTAGACTAGATATAAGGAAGAAATTTTTCACAGTGAGGGTGGTGAAGCACTGGCACAGGTTGCCCAGAGAGGTGGTAGAAGCCCCATCCCTGGAAACATTCCAGGTCAGGCTGGACGGGGCTCTGGGCAACCTGATCTAGTTGAGGGATGTCCCTGCTCATTGCAGGGGGGTTGGACTAGATGGCCTTTAAAGGTCCCTTCCAACCCAAAACATTCTATGATTCTATGACTTTATGATTTTATTTTTAAGGAAAATAAAATTCATACTGAATTTCTCTTTTAATTGAGAAAACCTTAAAAAATCCTCAGATCTACCTGAAGTAGGGATTTTTGTTTTCCTTGCATTTTCTTCCCTATTCCTATACTGACCTCAAAATTCAATTTTTACTTTGAGGTAGAACAGGAAAAAAGTTAAATACTGGAGATAAATATAAGTCTGTCAGCTTGTCACATTCATCAGTCCACTTATTGGAGAGGTCCATCCGCAAACCCTAAATGTTGAAATAAGTATAAGAAATGTGTGAAGAAAGTGACTGTCTTTTGGAGAGGGTGTACCACAGTACGGGCAGGACAGGTGAGACACAGGGTAGCCCAAAGGTGACGAGTGAGTCAGTCAGGAGCACAACTCAGTTCTTTGGCCAGCAGTTTTGCTCACTAGGTCATAGTGTACAGAGCAGAAAAAAACAGACGTACTTTTTCTTTTCCATTGGCTGTGAGGTTCTTTGCATATTTAGAGAAAGGTAATGGCATTTGTTGATCTGCTGGAAAGGAAAATAATTGCCATGTGCCTTCCCAAAACATCTCCAATTATTAGAGGCATTTTGGGGGTTAAAAATGCCCAGAGAAATGGGTATTTTTTCTCTTTCTTTAGAAAAAATTTATCCAAAATAATGTCATGGAGGATGATTGTAGGGCTTGTCCGTTCCTCAGAGAGATTGCCTTTGGGTTACGCCTCCATGGGAAGATACTTCATTTAGCTTTGAACTCAGTGCACAGTGCTCTGAAGAAGCAAATACATCCCGAGCCTTGGCAGAGCGAACTGGCACAAAGAAAGCACATACTAATGTGTCTGGTTTTGTCCCGGTTTTCAGGTGGCCCTGTGCCATCCAGGGTGGGAGCTCGAGTGGCCCGGGAGGCTGTTTAACCGTCTGGGCAGGAGTGCTTCCTCCTTACAGGTCTGCACAAGCCTTGACTTGGCACCGAGGGAGATATGCCAGAAGTCTATAAAATGATGAGAGTCAAGGAGCAGGCCAGAAGGGAATCATTATTTACTGTCTCTTCCAGTGCAAGAACTAAGGGGATTTAAATAGAACTAGCAGGTGGCAGGTCTGGAAAATCAAAACAATGTGGTACTTCACATAACTTGTGAAACTCAGAATATTGTGCATGATAAAAATGTGTATGAGTTAAGAATGAATAGACCAAATACATGGAAGAAAATCCCCAGGGAAAAAAAAGCAAAAGTAAAACCAAACCAAAACCAAACAAAACCCCCCAAACAAACAACAAAAAAACCCCAAAACAAATAAATAGACAAACAAACAAACAAAACCAGAAAAGACAGAAAAGAGGCTTCCATGAGGTGAAGATTTCTGCAGGCTTGTAAACACTGCAGAAATGTCTCATATTCTTCTGTGTTGTCCACTACTAGAGACAGGTACTGGGCTAATCAGCTCCGTCCTGATTTACAGATGTTCTTGCAGCTTTATGGCCTTTGCTGATGGAAAGAATCAGACACTGACAACAAAATAGCTTGTAAGAATAGAGACATGATAAGAAATAAATACCATCCAAGGCAAATTCAAAAACGAATATAGAAAATATTTTTCTCACGGCACAGACTATGCAGTCATTGTCAAAGTAACCTATTGAGACAAAGAATTTCACAAGTTTCAAAAATAGTTTGGCAATATACTTGGATAACAAGAATAAGTAGAACAAAAAATTCTGTTCAGTCTTGTTATTCAGTGTTTAAAACAACCAAAAGCTATTAGAGTGTGATGGAAATGTGGGCCAGATTATCCCATCTTGTACAGCCCAGGTTGTTTAAAGCTTCCTCTGAATCTTCTGGTATTGGCCAGCTCTGGTTAGAAACTGGGAATGGGACTGGCTGGTTCAGTACAGTGATTTCTTTGATCCTACAGGCATGTTTGTGCTGTAGTGCGCACCTGAAGACACTGAATGGAAAGGAATTGAAGAAAAGGAGCAGAAAGGGTGCGTTGAGCTCTAGACAATGCATAAAAATATGAAAAAACAATAGTATGTGATGGAGTTTTGATTGTCTCTGTGGTCTATATAAGACTTACCTTGCCAGTTTAAACGAGACACTGAGAACTCAAAACTTTTATTCTAGTGTTTCTTCACGTAAAGAAGGTCATTTAAAATGACCCTTCTTACAGGAAAGGATCATTATTTTTGATCACTCAACATTTTTGGCAAAAGCATCATCAAAAAACTCCTGTCTGTCTCTAGTTGCTTCAGTGCTTGTTTTTCTCAGAGACCCCCAACATTTCATCAGGTCTTAGAAACGAACATGCCTGACCTTTGCAGCGCCTGCTCATGCAAGGTGTTAACAGAAACCTTATCACAGTGTTTTCCGATTTTGAGTAGAAGCTCCACATCCATCAGTCCCCCTCACGTCAAAAGAAACTCCCAGTGGCTAAACTAGATCCTTTCCCAGACTACTGGCCATACGGGAAGCATCTTTGTGCCAAAGTCTTTCTTCTGTACAGACAGACCTTCAGCCTCTATTACCGACCCTCCGGCTCGGTTAAATCGCGCTGGCAGGATGCGGCTCACCGACGGTGCAGGACAAGGTGGGCAGAAGGGCACCGTGGGTGGAGCCTTCACCGAACTGTTGCAGGCCTCTTTTTGCGAGCACCCACCAACTTTCAAATGGCTTAAACATGAAAATAAGGTTAAAGAACAGGCTTGTTAATGAAACGTCAGATCTCTCCTGTCCTCTGTGTCTCATCCAGTAAGAACATGAAGCTGGCCATACCAGGTTGGATTAAAGGTTCATCTGACCCAGCATCCTGTCAGTTTAAGTGACCAGTATTGGATTTCCAGAGAAGAGTACAGGAGTAAGGCCAGCATGGAGTAACACCGACATACTGTCTTATTTGATGGATGCATGTTCTTTTTTTTTAAAGAAATCTTATCTCCCTTTTTTATAAACAAAGGCTTTCACAGAAAAGAATAAAAAACTACAGCTAAGCTGATCATAAGGATTTGCCTAGGAAATGTCTGTTGCTAAACATATGACCTACTCTTTTTTAAACATTATTCTTAGTGAATCCCTCTTTTTCTTTTTAATCTTTTCCTTTCTGTTTGTTGTTTGTTTTTGTTTTTTTTTTTTCTTTTGGAACTGACCTAGTTTTTAAATCCCTGTCAAAGATCTGATGGTTTGTAAAAGAATCCATGCAGTGTATTATACATCAATTCAGGCCTTCTGTAACTGATGAGGATAGATAGATAGTGCTACATCAGTATCATCTCACCATTGAAGTAGTTAACCCGATATAGATCTTTGTAAAGCATATTTTTTCATGTGTTAGCAATGAAATGAAAAGTCGGAGCTTTTGATGACAGTTGATGCTCTTTCGTCTTACATCCATGCATCCCTCATGAAAAGCTTGAGGCCTCAGCTCTGCAACGTGCTTTGAGGAACTTAAGTGTATCCCTCTTCAGCAAAGCACTGAAGCACATATTTATGTATTCCTGAGGTCAAAAGAGAGTAAGTACATGCTCTAATATTTGCTTCATAGGGATGCTTAAACACGAATTGAAAGTTAAATCTGTGCTTAGAAACTGTCCAATTGGATGCGAATGAAACTATACGAGAAACATGCTAACAAAAACTATCCTTACACATACTGCTCCCTCCTGTGGGCACGACCGTGCACCAATTCAGCAACTCATCTGTCAGTGGGTTGGTGAAATTAATTTTGAGAATCAAAACCAGCAATGACAGGCTTCAGAAGTGCTGAAAAGTCCCATTTTGGTGTTTTTAGAGAAATGTTTTGATTTTTCATTTCAAAGTGTCTTAAGGGAACAAAATCAAAACATTAATGTTTTGATTAGCCCCAAAAGATTTTCTGAAATATTGTGTCACATAAAATTTTGAATTTTTTATTTCAATCTGTTTCTAAATGAAAAGAAAAAAAATCAGAATTTTTCAATCTGCAGAAAACAAATCCCTGTTAATCTCTGCAAAAGATGGCAGGGCATGAGATGAAGGAGCAAAACGATTTTTAGAAAGTTATTAATGTTTGAGAAGGAATATATTTTCCAACTATTTTTTTGTTTCATACTAAAGGAATTCCAGTACCTTCATTTTAAACTTCAATTTACTTTATTTGGGTGAAAGAAAGAAATATCTCACTTCTTTCCTTAAAACTCGTGATGGGATACAAAAATTAGAAAATACTTTCCTTTAGTACAAATACAATGTAAAATAAAAATGATCAGTGTTAAAACTGTAACCTTTACAGACTACCACAAAAAAGTGCATAAAAATCTCAACTTTATAAAAATAAAATAATGGAAAAAAAATCAATACCAATATTTCCAACCAACTCTGAAATGATAAAGAACACACAAAAGTCCCAAAGGGAACTGAAGTTGTGCTTGGCTGTGCTATTATTTTATAGATACAGGGGAAAAAAAATCTCTCCCTCAGAGGCCTTTTAACCTAAAGGATACAGGCAAAGGGGAAGATATGAAACCCGACCCCACAGAAGGAAGGAAACATTGATTGCTAATTTTATATTTTATTAATGTGGTTATTAAGTACATGCATTGTATCAGTGCCTCAAATTACCTGTCAAGTGCTGCCTATGTTACAGTTTGTACAGTCTGATCTTGATTAAAGACAAGATGCTGTACAAGAGTATAAAAAACTGATGTGTTTGCAGTACAGTGGTTAAAATTCTTGTTCTAATAAATCCCTCTGAGCTTCCTCCATTTTTTGTTTTTTCAGCCAGTCGTCTCCACCAAGTGGAACACTTATTTAAATACTTCCCATAAAAATTCACAGCTAAGTGAGCTGGAGAAAAATAATAAATGGTTATCACACACTGTCTATATAAAGCTTCATTTCTGATAGGACTATTGGGAGGGCTAATTGTAATTATATGATTCACATGGCTTAGTGGGTTCAGCCTGTTCAGAAAGGTACAATATAAAAATAAAGAAAGCCAACCCCTACCTCACATGACAGTTTTTCTTATAATCACCTTTGAATTAAAAAAGTTTGTCAGATGACTGTTTTCAGTTAATCTGAGAACTGGGAAAGTATTGTCCTTATTTCCAAGGCTGGTGATTTTCAAACCTAACCCTAGAAGCCTACGGGAAAATGAAATCTTTCAAAAAAAGATCCTCATGACAAGCTTCTTGTGGCATGGCTTTCTCATAAAGTGACTGTTCTCTTCCTTTGTATCTTCTGTAATGAAAATCATAATAGAGAGGGCAGAGAGGACACACAACAGGGGACACAGGACGAGCTATGGTGACAAGACGCATTGAGCTACGCTATCGGTTTTACAGACCCCAGAAAAGACCTTGGTAGGTGACTGGAGGAGCAAGACCCTGTGGGACTCATCCAGGGAAAAGGTGCCCTGCCAAGCTGTACAAAGATGAACCAGAATGAAAGTTTTGGGCCAAATCCTTTATTCCACTGAGTTCAGTGGGTTAAAGGCACGTTTCACTTGCTGATCTTCTGAGTTCATATTCACAGCCATACATGAGTTCTAGTGATGGAAAATTCAAACTGAGGAGGTGGTTTAAGTAGAGAGAAGACAGCCTCATAGTCCCTAAAAATAAAAAAAAATCCAAAGAAAAGGGAAGAACCAACTCATGCTCAGACGGTGCCTGTAAGAAATGTCCTGAGGCAACTCAGATGCTATTGGTGTGTTTTGAAAAATGGAAGTTGAGTCTAACCACATGTGGAAGCAGACTTTCAGACCAAATTCAGGAGCCTGAAGTTTGACTTCCTTAGCATCACTCATATATCTGCATGTCCACTACTCACACTAATGCAAGATAACACTGTTCAAACATATCTACCCTATATGGCATTGCAAGCACGTGTTATTGCAGTATAGTGCTCCAAGTGATTTTTTTTTTATTATTTTCTTTCTGCCAGAGCGTGTTATGGCTGTTAATTCTGACACATGGAGATCATCCCCCATCGGCTCTTGAAAGCATCATGAAACAGGGCTATAAAAAGCACCGATTAATAATCCCTAGTCTTGTTTCATTCTTGGCATTAATTTTCCCTAATTCTTATCTTAAACAGCTGACTTTGTTTTCACCATGACACATTGGAGCGAAATTAAATCCTATTGTTTTATCTGTCTAAGGGCTAATATAGCAGTGGAGTACGTGCCACAATACATAGCATTTACAATTGATTAACCACTGGAGCAAATTCCACCTCAACCCAATGTCCAGAAATTCCATCGTTGCTAGAGATCTGACTGAACCAGAACCTGAAATCTCTAAAGCTGCATGTTTTAGAGGGTTTATAATTAAGATGTGTATAATTCAGGTTAGAGGTCAGATCAAACTCAGAAATGGTGAAAATAGCTAATCTCAGCCATTATTTTGGGGCCAAAATTGGGTCAGCAGGCTGTAAGATTTTGACACAGAAAACCCTTTGTTTACTCTATGACACAACAAAACTAAACTGGCTATACTGAAACAAGAGAAGAATGTGTTTTTACAGGATTTTTTCTTGTTTTCCTGGGGAATTGTTAGAGCTTTGACCTGACTTTTGAAAACTTTCTACTGATACATCATTTCAGGATTCTCTTTTTGATGCACAACTGATTCATAAACTACAAAAGTGACAAGGATACAAAGTTAAAGGGGAGACCAAAGCCACAATTTTATAATAATTCCATGCAGGAGTCTATGTTTGGGAGTTATTTAATTTTTTTTTCATTCACAAAACTAGCTAGAACTGTGTTGGTTTTGGTGGTCCACAAGCTGAATAAGTATATTTTTGTACTTTGAAGAAGTAAATAGTAATCCTCAGCTGAGGGGAGGCTGGATTAGTGGAAATCACAGTATTTGTGGGGGGAAAAAAAGAGAGACAAATTTTCTTAAGTGCTCTTCTCTATGAACTGGATAGATAAAGCTACTTAGATCATTCCTGGAAAGTCATATCTGGATTTGGTTCCCAAATGTCATGGAGAATATTGAAAAAAAAATGGAAAGCACTCATAAGAGAACTATAAGAATTGTCTGATATTTGGGAAACCTACCTTCGAACATACTTGAGCTGTTGCTTATCCATGGAGGAGTTAAAGACTTTTTCTGCTCAAATTCCATAGCTGTCTACATGTAAGACTGAAGGCTCTTTTATATCAATAGAAAGATAAAATAACAGAAAGCTGTAATGATGGAAAACAAAGAGAAAGTCACACTAAAAATTCCAAGCAATTTTTGTCACTGAGCATGATAAATCATGGTTAAATATCAATACAATCAATTCTTCAGCACTTCAACTCTTTAACACTGATTTGTATACTTTGCTCAAAACATACTGAAGCTTGTGAACACGTTATGGGCTAGCTATGGGAATTTCAGAAAAAAACTCTATGTCTTGGGATATGTAAAGGCCAGCTTCTTTTGAGATTCCTACTGATTTTAGAATCACCAAGTCTTAATTCTTAATTCAGAACTGCATTTTCTGGTTATAATAATCATCACCATCCCTGGAGGTATTGAGAAGACGTGTAGATGTGGCACTTAGGGACATGGTTTAGTGGTGGACTTGGCAGTGATAGGTTAATGGTTGGACTCAATGATCCTGGAGGTCTCTTCCAACCAAAACGATTCTATGATTCTATGATTCTATGACCAGAATGTGGTCATAGAAATCACTATTCTTATTGTGCCAGTGGGACTGATCTAAGATCCACAGGCTCCAAAAGATTTTTCGTTTGTATGCTGCATTTAATACACTATTCTCTTTGCCAGGCACTCAAAGAATTGCACTTTGGCTTTGAACTTTATTAGCTCTATTACCATATTTTCTGAATCGGTCTTCTTGCTTTGTTTCAGCAATTTCCATTCCTTTCCTCTATCTGTGAGATTTGTGGTGCAAACAAATCAATTTTCTGGGCTGTTGTTCAAGTTTTTACAGGGAGAGGTATCTGCAGTTGTGGTTACTGAGAGCTGAGGAATTCAAAGGGGGACACATGAAGACACTAATTTCTTCCTTTTCTGGTGGAAAAAATTACTTCTGTGCTGTTTTGCTTTCTTGGTTATCTGATGCTCTGTGCTCAATATGACTTTTGTCAATCAGGTGTTTGTCAGCAGATGGACAAATACTGAATATAAATGGGGGAACAAACCTTAAACTTGCTATGGGAAAGAGGCTTTGACTCGGTTCTCAATCCTGCTATGGGCTCTGTTGGTGAGTTTGCATAAAACCCTCAATTCTGTATGCTTTACTTTCCTCGTCCATAAAATGGGATTAGAAATATTTTCTGTGAATACTTTCCATGATTTACTTACAGTTAGCAATGTCTGCTACCATTTCTGTTACCGTATACTTTGCTGGAAAATTCATAAGAGTGCATAAAAAGCATGAGAACAACCCAGGGTTTTTATTCATCCAGACATCCTAGCCTCTGTTCTAGTCATTACGTTCACTTGACTGAAGGGCACTGTTTTGTTGTACTTTGTAACAGCACAGAGAACTAGAGAACATAATTGTATTATTATCACATTAGGAGCCCTAGCAAGGGACTTAGTACTGATATAGTTCATTTACAAAATGAAATGGTTCCTACTCCACAGAAGTTCCAATCTCAGTATAAAACAAGGGCTGAGAGAGAAAGAAGTCTAACGAAACAGTAAAGCAATTTAAGTGATCTTGTTGTCCACCCTTGTCAGGTGCTTTGGTGCCCCATAGCACTGTAAGAAATAATCTGTGAAACCGACTTCAGTTTACAATACCTAAATTTAGGGACCTGCATGAATGTATCGCCAGTGAATCACAGAATCATAGAATCGTTTTGGTTGGAAGAGACCTCCAAGATCATCGAGTCCAACCGTTAACCTGTCACTACCAATTCCACCACTAAATCGTATCCCTTAGCGCCACATCTAAATGACTTTTCAATACCTCCAGGGATGGGGACTCCACCACCTCCCTGGGCAGCCTGTTCCAGTGCCCGACAACCCTTTCCGTGAAGTGTCCACACTCCCATTGTGGCCAGGGATGCGAGGCGTACCCCAAATGGCCTCCAGTTGCCTCCTGTAGATGTTAGGTCTCCCTTAGCATAGATACACCCACGGAACGTAGCTTACCTTTCACTGACACTGTAGTTTGCAGAGATTAATAGAAACACACCAGTGTGAAACAAATACCAAGGAGACAAAAGTCGAACCTAAAAGATCCAGTGCAGATTCTTGCTACATTGCCATAAATGGTATCTTTACTAATTCACAATATATTTACGATCACTCGGAAATGCTTTTTTTCTAATGTACAACACGAAGTAAATGGAGCAATGATATCTTGTACAGAATACATGACTCACTTTGGAACTGCCAAAGACGATTTCTTCCAGACTTTCTGCAAAGCATCAAGTACCTCAGACAATTTGCTGCCAAGGGCAGCGACAACTATACCTCTGGATTTGTTAAGATAAAGGAAATATGTCATACTGTCCACTGTTGTCATGTAATGGGCCTGCTAAACGTTGCAAACTTTTCCCAGGGAAAAAAAAAAAGGCATAAAATGAAAGGTAAAGCAAATGAGGGCCTTCTTTCTGTCTACCATTTTCTATACTTTTAGGATATGTATTTCAAAGGACAAGAAACAGTATATTATTGAAGAAAGATCCCAATAAAAGGAATTGAAGAGACTTTCCTGGAGCTTCACCAAAGTGCCGCCCACTTTTTAAGCATTGAAGTGGCAACAGAAGAGTTGAGAATGGAGCTAGCTCATGTTTTGAGATTGCCAGTATACAAAATGCCTGTGAACCATCAGATGGGCGTTATTTTTCTGCACTAGGATTCTGCTAGTTAGAGGTGGAAATGACTAGTGGAAATATCTAGAGAAAGATGGGAAAGAATCAGTAAAGAAATTTAAATAACTTCCAAATTTAAGATGAACTTTCAGTTCCGCTGTGGTAGAAAAGCCCCATTCTTATATTGATAAAAGCTTTCTAGGACAATGAAAAACTGATGAAACTCTCAAGAAGCAGGATCAGAACCTATCTATCCCATTCCTAACCTCTTCCTTCATCATCTGAGAAAAAAAAGGACGATGAGTATCTAGTCTAACTTCATAGATTTCCCAGATAGCAAGTTTGATCCTGTGGTGATCTGTGGTAAAGACTGGGGTGAGAAAGGGGCTTGCAATAAGAAGGTGAGAGAAGCTAAAGGATCTGTATTTAGAATTTTAGTCATGCCGTGTCTCAATCTAATGACAAAGTAGTAAAAAATCTGAAGTAAATACCTAAGTAGTAATCTTCCAGCTGGAATAGGGTCGTATAGATACTTTTCTAATCATTATCACTTCATTCAAGAGTGAAATGCAGCCAAAGCTGCACAAAACTCAGCAAAATATTTGTGTTGAAAGCATCATTACTTCTTAATAGTGCTTCCCATACTTTCTATTTTAAAACAGTTGCAAGTTTTCTGAGCCCAATGAAACCTGAGTTACAGAAACTGTAAAATACATTCTTAAGTAGTTGGTTTTGATCGGAGTTCACACTGAACACCAAGTGTAAAGGGTTGTATAATAAAAGACTTTGTAACCTTGAGAAGCTAGAGGTTAATCATTCCAATTATTTTTAAAAGCATCTTGGGAATTTGTTGAATTAACAAAAGAGATATAGCTGAAAGTATGGTAAAAATAGCAAGGACATAGCAGAGCTATTTTAATAAAAGTCTTGTAAAGTGCAGCTTATAAATGATCAAGTACCGCACTTTAACCGTATATCTTGATACATTAGGTGAATTTGGTGCTCACAGGATGGCTTTGATTTACAGACTGGAAATCAGCATGGTCTGTGGCATAGTAAAATCTTCCATATTCTCGCTCTAACACTGATAAATCATGGTGTTTTGTAAGTGAGGTGGAAGCTTGTGATTTTTCAGCCATAAACTCTAAGCTGATACACGCTGATATCGTGCTGACATGCCCATGATTAATTGCATGGGATTTTGTTGCACAAGGGAGGGTGAGACAGGTCCACATGCATGAAGATGTATGGGCAGGGTCCATAGCAGATGACATGCATCGACTCCAATGCTGAAAGTTACATTGGGGGACAATAAAGGAGAGAGAGCAAGAGCGTGAAAGAAGGGAACAGGAAAGGGAGTGGGAAAGGGAAGAGGAAAGGGAACGGGAAAGGGAAGAGGAAAGGGAACAGGAAAGGGGAAACTCTCCAGTGGCCAGGTAGGAGGAACAGTGATGGGTGTCCAGGATGAGTGTCCTCCGTTGGGGGCTCTCTCCAGCGCAGCAAGAAGCAACAACAAAGATGATGATGGTGATAGTGATGACAATGATGACAACTTTCACCACGCTTTTCCCCTAGCATTATGTACTTTTAATCAGGAACCGCTCAAGCTTCCTCTGTTCCTTGCTTCTGCTTGTGAAGCTATTAGCACCGGTTGGAGTGTGCTAATTAGGCACAGATGTTGCACATTGATTGGCTGTTAAGACTCTGCACATGTAGTTCTGGATAGTATTTGTCAAGTATATAACTAACTATTATCCACTGGGATGCGTTTCTTGTTTTTTGTTTGTATAAACTAAAATCTGCAAAACAAGAACTGAAGGGAAGCGAGGTGTTTCTTATGCTAGCGGCAGCCGCTTCCCATGAGAACCTGTCATAACACCAACATCAGGGTTTGGCAGGTACAAGGTTGTGAGGGCAATAATGCCTGAATTTTAGCATGGAAAAAACAAGGGAAAAGTGCCACAGAGGCTCTGGAAAACCACTGTTGTAGAACCTTAGGTGAAAGGGTACAAAACTGCAGATTACAGGCCCTGAGCACTACTGATGCTAAGGCATGAATGCGTCTCTGCCACTGGGCTTCACTGCTGACCAAACAATCCCATTTTGTCACCGGTTTGTGTAATTCAAATAGTCAGCAAAAGATATTCAGTCAGCAAAAGATACTCCTCCAGGCCCTGGTCCATAAAGGTGTTCATACCTTGATTCAGATGTCAGCAATGGAGAGCTCTCAGTCATCGCTTGTTATCCTGCAGGCGGAGGTGACAGCCCCAAGAGCTGAGATGTGACAGATGATTGTATGCCCATGCTTATTCTGCTTCAGTACAAACACAAACTGGGTCAGCAAACCGCCTTTGCCTGGGAGGCAGTGCTCCGCCGCTCAGCGCGATGGTTTCTTCAGCTGTCCCACCGCAGCCCTCAGGAGCTGAGCTGGCTGTCCCACAGCTGTGGGACGCAAGAGAAGAAGTAGAAGAAAGGAGAACTGAGCCATCTTCAGACTGCTTCCTCCAGGCATCTGTCCCTCCAGGGACTTCGATGGAGTTTTGATACTTCTGTACCAAGCGCTCTCTCTGCTGTTACATAGTTTAGAAAGAAGCAAGAACTACCGAAACTTGGGAACAGCGAAGGGCTCTTGTTAGCCCAAAATGATCAGATGACATCTGCTGCTTTTAGAGGTTAAGTGTGGCTGTAGATCTTATGGTTAGGTTTTTCTGGAAAAGCTGGAATATAGAACAGCTTTAATTCATACTGTTCTAATACTGGTTTGTCAGCAAACATCTTAAGAAATGTATCAATAAACTTCCTGAAGAAATTGAGGTTGGGAATACTACCCACTCCACCTGGTTTTGGGGAACTGAATCCTGAAAGGCTGCCTCAGTTGAAGCAATTTCTTCCTAAAACTAGACTTTTTTCTTTACAGTCCTTTATTCGACTTCAGTTTTATGTGACATTTAAAGAGAATAAAGAATGCCACTTAGACTGTGTCTTCCTTCTGGAAGGTGTTTTGTTGAGAGATGACAGCAGGGAGAGTTGTCCACACAGGAGCGTGTGACACACTTAAGTCAGCTTTCATCTCTGTGGGAAATCCAGTTCTCCAGTGTTACTTCCAGCCTGTGAAATGGGAGCGAATGGCAAAAACCTGGCACTGTGTTATGGATCTAGGCACAAAATACTTCAAGCACACTGCAGACATCTATTATCTTGGAGGGAAAACAACTCTTCTGTAGATCCATCAGGCACGTCAATAGCCTTCATTATAAGATTCCAGTGGAGAGCGTAGGAAATTGTCTAGCTCACTGTCACCTATAAAAAGAGGCTGGACGCTTTAAATACAGCATTAGAATCTGATCTGGTGGCAAAGACACACTTTTAATAAGCATCATTATATATTAGTCTTACCAAGTAATCTGTCAGCATCTCAGAAGCTGGCTGAGTTCTGACACATAAAGAAATGAAAGCAGCACAGTAGGACCCAGGTGGCGGGTTTAGTGTATTAAGAATGACACTTCTTGCAGCACAAACTGTTTGCAAATTCCAGTTATTGAGATGTTCTCTGAGTGTTTGTTCATATGAGTTCATTCCCAAATAAGCAGAGGTGGGAAGACAGATTTTTTTTCAGCACACAAAAAGAGAGCAAAAATCTCAAAAAGGGTGCAGTCCTAGCAGCTTAACCCCTCCCTCCAGTCTGCATCACTCATTGCATTTATTTATTATAATAGCTAAATAATTCATTTTACTTGAGCTTTTGAAAAATATTTTTTGTTCCACAGTATACTACATACTTGAGAGAAAAAGTAATTTGAAACAGAAATATAAAAATATTGCATGTGAAAATGTCTAAACAGGAAATTTTGACAAAACAAAATAGATTTCTGTCAAAAGGAGAAATGCATCAAAAAACAACCTCTCAACTGAAATTTTTCAGTTTTGACAAGCAATATCTCTTAGTGAAATAGTGTAAACCATTCTACATTAGCTTTTCTTATGAATGCCAAGTTATGAGTCAAAGGGGAGTTGAAACATTCAAGAATCTAATTATTTTCTTTAAATTCCTGATACAGATGTAGCCCTTCAGGAAAATTCCCTTTGCAACTTGTTGTGAAGTAGGGCGTCATTTAAAACCTGCGAATGAAGTGCTAAGCAGGGAAAACTGATCATTTAAGGATTATTTTACTTTCTTGGCTTGGCAACAGTCTCTTGGCACATAATGCCACAAGGTGACAGGGTGAAATACGTGGATTTTTCTGTGTATTCCATTGCTCGGTCGACTCTTTAGGTGGGAGCCAACATCTGTCACTCTACCCTGTATTGTCTTTCGGTAAGTGCAATTTATGGCCCCAGAGCTCAAAGAGGCAAAAGGACTACTTGCAATCTAGGAGAGTCAGCTGCTTTAGAGCTCTGAATGTGCTTTAGAAACGAATGCATTCAGGACTGAGCGTAATCCAGACATTTCTAGGGCTAAGCGAACAGTAATGACCAGCTTTTACTGAGCTGCCTTATTCACCTTCACGTACGGCATTGCACTGCACAAAAGTGTGACGCTCTGCAAAGTGTTTCGGGATAAACTGAACACAACCAGCATTATGTGAAATGAAACCCTCTTCCTCGCAGCTGTACCTGACCACAAACCCTCATCTATTAACCAAAGCGCACTTTAACCATGAAAACCAAAGCTGAGAAAGCTCTTACCTCATCCTGTCCTGCTGAGATGGTTGGATTTAGGGTTTAAGATCTCAGCTGAACACTTCCTACACATGGAATTACAGGAAACATGATGTCTCCTGCTCAGAAAGGGCAGGAATAAAGCTGGAAGGGCTTAAGTCTGTGATGCCAATAAATGTAAATGGTTCAGACATCTTGCTTAGCAGGATCTTCCAGGTGTTATTGCTCCTGGCACTACTATGGATAGAAATCTTAAATTACCTGATATGCAGTACCAGAATGACAAAACCTGAAAGTTGTTACTTACATTTAACAAGTTGTTACTTGGTTGTTGTTTGCTTCACTGAACAATCGAAAATGCCCAGGACTCATTTCCCACTAACTCGACCAGAGAAGACATCGATGTATTTCATCATGCAAGATACAAGACTTGGCACTCTCTATACTTTGGGACAGAGGAAACTCCTGCATTACAATATAATAGATCGTCTCAAGTTTCTAAAATGCTCACAGCACATCACACACACCGAAATGTTTTGCTCAAAGAAAAGCTGGATCTAGAGTCAGGAGATCAGCCTCTGAAAACAGAGGCTGTCCTGAACAGGAGGAATCAGCTCGGCCCTGCTCAGCCCAAGTTTTCACCGGCACACACAACAGCAGCAGCTTATCTGTCACTCTGCCTGTTTTAAAGTTTATGGGAAATAAGTTAGTGATCAACACAAGCAGTTTAAAACAACTCTAGAAGAAGGATAGAGAATTCCATGTCAATTTAGTAGATATTCCCCACAATTCAATGAAATTATTCTTATTAATAAGATACTTCTACAGTTGGCTTAAGTAGTTCAGCAGATTCCTGCTGCTGCTTCAGCTACTTCAAAGAAAACTTAGAGAAAAGTTATATACCTGAGGGAACACACAGTTTTTATTCATATCCCATCCTGAATTTCTTCATTGTCACGGTAGCCAATAAAAGCAACATGCATCAATCAAAGAGAATGGGGAGGCTAAATAATTAAACCTCCTTGGAAGGAAAAATTACTCATCAGCAAGTTTACTGTTTCACATTAAAAATCAGCATTTGAAATCACACTGAACTGTGACTGTATTCCAGTAATTGATCTTACTGACAAACTCACGAGAAAACAGGGAGCAATTCGTAGCCCTCAAAAAGGATGGCAAATATTTGGTAAGTTCTTCATGAGAATAAGCAGAGATGCATGTGATGCTGCCTCGCAATCCAGGGAGACTGGTCTCTGTAGCTACAAAATTTTCTCATACCTAAAAGAAAGAAAGATAGTTCTGGTTTTAACACAGGGATTTTTCAAATCTTTGTGTTACACCAAGCATCAAGACTTATTCACTATTACAGAACACTTGACTAATGCTTGTCTTACAGTTCCGGCTTCTTTTTGAAGTGCTCTGGGTGGCCCACTGGTGTCTAAAAAGCCTCTTATGCCAGAATGCATTAGACGATAAGCACCTCTTTTGGGTTCCTTTTGGAGGTATAATCCTTCAACCCACAATGTAGTAGTACTTCAAGCATCCACTTGAGACTGATTGTGGGTCATTTGCAAAGGAATACTGGTAGGAATTACTACTCAGAAGCAAGCATTCATTCATGTACAGTAAATACTGTGCTGAAATGTGTTGTCTGGACACAATTTTGCTACCCACCTCCCTGTTCACCTACCTCCAATTCTGTTGTATACTGCAAAGCCTGTGAAAGTCCACCGTGGCAGAGTGAATAGCCAAACAAGCTTTTCTAAACTAAATAAAATGCAGGAAGATGCCTGGGTCATGGATTAAAAATAGTCTGGTCTAAAGCCCAGAGTCATGCATGACCCGTACTGAGATTCACACAGCAATGACACAGAGATTTTCAATCTTCTCACAAGGCTGAAATCCTCCAGTCACTCTAAGATGAGTAACTTTGCTTCAAGGGTTCACCTGCCACCTCCTTCAGGTGATTCATTCACCAGTATTTAGGGTTGTAATTTTTATGCAAAAATAAAAATTTAAAAAGTGGTCATACATTATCCCCTTGGGATTAGAGCATGCTCCTACCAAGTCATGATCAAATCTCTCCTGGGAGAGCCAATACCCCATTCTGGGGCTTCAGCATCTGTGGTTTCTCCCCGTGGCTTGTGGTAACACACCAGTCAAGGAAGCTTTCCCCAGACACGCTGTGGACATCCACCCCGCTACGGATGCCTGGGAAAAGAGGGTTGTAGTGGCTTTCCAGCCCTAAGTAGAGCATCCACATAACTCTTTATAAATCCTTGTCCAACTGTTTAAACATGGGTAATTAGAATAGACAGACAATTACTAACATGAAATCATCCCTTTTGGCTTCTGAAATAATCCCAGTGCTGGGTAAACCATTTCCTACATTTTCACTTTTACTCTACTGCTGTGATATCCTGAAATGAAAGATGAACGTCCTTGGAGGCTCAGCTATTGTTCAACATACTGTCTGAGGCTTCAGAGAAATGTGACCTTTTATTGTTCTCCCCTCTGCATCATTCTCTTCCCAAACATGCTCCTGTAACTGAGAGCACAGTCTGAGAGCTTTTAAAGTGGTTTTGGAATTTTAGGCCTCAGGCATTGCGCAGTGCTCACAGACTGCTCCAACATCAGATGCTAGTTTCATTTGGATCATTACGTTTTAGCTATATTGCTAGTTTAATCATATTTTACTATTTTTAAACAGTACCTTTTGTACTCATTAGATTTTTTTTATGATATGGCATTGCTATCTCTTCCTCCTGAGAACAGGGCTGGGTGAATAATGATTTTTTGTTGTTGTTCTTTGACAATGAAAGTATTTTGGATCAAACTCGAAATTTTCAATTGCTTAAAAAATAAAAGACCATTTGGAGTCTGAACAATTTGAGATATTTCTAATTGTTATTATCTTATATGGAATCGCTACATGAATACTCATTTTACAGAAACCAAGTTGAATGAATTATTCTCTTTTTTATTTTTTTCCCACATCCTGAACAATTTAGTGACATCAGAATGAATTCCCAAAGTTTTTTGATGTTTGACTTCACTAAATCTGCAGTCAAAATGTCATCTGCAAATTCCTTATAGCTGTACTTTGCATTAAATTGGAGTGGTAGTGGAATCAGGGTGGTACTGGAGGAGGCACTTTTTTTTAAATGTTCAAAACTACAATACACTGGACAAGCTGAAACTGCGCGTTCAGTAGACTCCCAGAGCCAAGGCATCTTGTAGTTACGTACATTGCCAATGGCTTTTAATTATTTATTTTTGACCAGAGTTTTTCAGCAGCCTGGTTGTAAATTCATAAAAATCACCTGGGAACCTCTATTACACATTGAAATGTTATTAGAAGCTACATCAAAACCAATCTAGCCTCTTCTTTCCTGTTACTTGAAGGTATCTTTTCAAAACACACGCAAATAAATTATATGGCTCTGTTGTTATTATCACTGGTAGTGGCAGACTTTTATAATAACTGAAAGGGATTGAAAATATTTGTGTTGGCTGTAGAGAAAACTTGAGAAATATTATTCTAAATGCCAAGCAGATTTATTTTTAAAGTTATCTTAATATCAAGGAAAAACAAATCTATGAAAACCATACTTCAGCCAGTTTTCCCCCAGCCTAAATTCCACTTAAGTCTCTGCGCCCAGCATTTCCTATTGACTGGCTGCCTCTGAAAGCCTAGAGCCAAGAGAAGGTACCAAGGCTTAGGGGGAATTTAGGTCAAATCAAGGCCTCTGAGGCTAGGTGTTGGTCATAAATTAGAGTAAACCCATCCTTCACTTGCTTTCTTCTGTTCATTTCACATGGTAACACCTCAGGACTGTTGTACTCCCCCAGCCATGCCTGGAGCCTGAACCAAGGCTTTCGGTGCTGCCTGCTGTCCCTTGCAGAACAAATTTCTCTAGTTTAAATGTCTTTTTTTTTCTTTTTTTTTTTTTGTATTGCCCATTAGGTTTTCGAAACATCTCTATTTCAGGAAAGGTAGACATTTGAGTGAGTTCCAAAACTTCCCTCTGATTTGTGAAATTAACCATCCTCCTATTCTGCCCAAGGATATGATGCTTCATATCCTGCAAGTTGTGCAAATTCCTCAGTGAGCTGCAGGTGGTGGGAATTCGGAATCATTAACACAGGCTCTTGCAGACTGACTAACCTCATCCTGCCCGCAAGTGAGTGGGTGGAAGGGAGTCAGAGCTGCTGCTACCTGAGTGCTCAGAAGTTGTATTGTCTGTGCTTTGCTTTATACCATCCCATGCCTACCTGTTAGCTCACCGTTTTTGCTACCTGTACTTCCACCAGTTTTAGGGTTGAGAAAAGTGTGTTGGCATCCCAACGGAGGGATGCATAGCAGGAGGGCGGTGCAAGATGTCCAGATGTGGTGGGTTGACGCTGGCTGGATGCCAGGTGCCCACCAAAGCCACTCTGTTGCTCCCCTCCTCAGCTGGACAGCGGGGAGAAAATATAACGAAAGGCTCGTGGGTCGAGATAAGGAGAAGGAGATCACTCAGCAATTACCGTCACGGGCAAAACAGACTCGACTCGGGGAAATTAGTTTAATTTTACTAACAATCAAAATCAGAGTAGGATAGTGAGAAAATAAAAACTAAATCTTAAAACACCTTCACCCCACCCCTCCCTTCTTCCCAGGCTCAACTTTATTCCCAATTTCTCTCCCTCCTCCCCCTAAGCGGTGCAGACGGACAGGGAATGGGGGTTGTGGTCAGCTCATCACACGTTGTCTCTGCTGCTTCTTCCTCCGCAGGGGGAGGACTCCTCACACTCTTCCCCTGCTCCAGCGTGGGGTCCCTCCCACAGGAGACAGTCCTCCATGGACTTCTCCAATGTAAGTCCATCCAACGGGCTGCAGTTCTTCACCAACTGCTCCAGCGTGGGTCCCCCGTGGGGTCACAAGTCCTGCCAGCAAACCTGCTCCAGCCTGGGCTCCTCTCTCCACAGGGCCACAGGTCCTGCCAGGAGCCTGCTCCAGCATGGGCTTCCCACAAGGTCTCAGCCTCCTCCAGGCACATCCGACTGCCCCGGCGTGGGGTCCTTCAGGGGCTGCAGGTGGAGATCTGCTCCCCCGTGGGCCTCCATGGGCTGCAGGGGCACAGCCTGTCTCACCATGGTCTTCCCCACGGGCTGCAGGGGAATCTCTGCTCTGGCGCCTGGAGCACCTCCTCTCCCTCCTTCTCCACTGACCTTGGTGTCTGCAGAGTTGTTCCTCTCACATCTTCTCATTCCTCTCTCTAGCTGCAATTGCACAGGTTGTTTTCGCCCCTTTTTAACTCTGTTACCCCAGAGGCGCTACCACTGTCGCTGATGGGCTCGGGCTTGGCCAGCGGCGGGTCCGTCTTGGAGCCGGCTGGCATTGGCTCTATTGGACACAGGGGAAGCTTCTAGCAGCTTCTCACAGAAGCCACCCCTGTAGCCCCTCTGCTACCAAAACCTTGCCACACAAACCCAATACAGCAGGGTACTGAGAGGGTGGAGGTAAGTGAGGAGATAGACCTGGGATCCTATTTGGCAGGAGATGTGAAGGGCACGTGTTAGGGTAGGAAAGAGGGGAAATAGAGGCCCCCTAAATGTACATGAAGCCTATCACAGAGGTGGGAGCTGCTGCCATTTCCATCAAGAGCAATGGTCACATCTTGCTTGTTGTAGCCAGCATTAGTGGCTGCATTTCTCAAAGCAAGCTTGGGAATTAACCTATGGCAATTCTGAAAACAAGACTACAGGTATTGCCTGTTCCTGTGCGTGTGGGTGGATGTAGGCACATTATAAGTTTCAAGATAACATGTAGATCATATATTTAGGCTTCTTCATACATCCCTTTAGCAACTCCTCTGACTCTGGCAATGACCTGTTAGCATCCTATTTCTTTTTTTTTTTTCATTTTCATTCTTCAATTTCTTTTGTCTCATTTTGGAGAAAATAAGAACAACCGTTCTTTTAGAAACAGGGTTACTTTTATATCTGGAAAATAAATTACTTCACCCTTTTTTCCACCCAGAAAATACTCTAGGACGTAAAGAATAAATATTTATTTCCTATGTGGGGGCATTGTTTTTAGAATTTCAGCTTTAGCAAGATATTACCTGTGTGAAATCTTTATGCTTTTGTATTTTAAACATCAACTGAAATTTCCCACCGTACGCATAGCCTGAATAGCCAAAGCCTATCTAGGTTTTCTATAAGAGGTATGGTAAAGGAGACACATTCCTGCAGGCCAGAGAATGGCGAAACCTGGTAACAATTTTCCAGCACTTATTACCAGTTCAAGAGGAGCACTTTCCAATCCTGTATGTTACTTCATAGAAATATACAATTATTACAAAAAGAAGAGGAATTTTCAGTTCAATTTAATCGTTTTTGCTGTCTGTATAACCAGTTCACCACACAAGTGTTGAAGTCAGAGTACATTGGCAAGTCTAACTGAAATGGAGATGGAGACTCCTTCGATGGAAGGGAGCATTGCTGTTCAACACAGAAAATGTGCTGCCAATCTCATTGCATGTAGCAGACAAATAAGGTACATTAATGCCTACTACTTTTCCACAGAAAAACTATTTTAAAAGATCATAGTCAAGCCAAATCTCTGACATTATCATAATAAATCAGTCATCACCTGGTCCCATTCCTCCACACCAACCATCACTTCCTTTCTTCCTTCGCTGTAATTTAAATGATGTTAGATACAGTAGAAATGAGATCCCAGTCCCAGGCATCGGCATTCTGCATTCACACCTCATCAGTGAGGAGTTCTCAGTCATGAATAGCATTCCTGGTATCTAATAAGTCCCCTAAAATGCATATTACTTAGTGTGACTGACTTTCCCTAACACAAAGAGTGTAAATTACATTTTCATAAACATTATTTTCATCATACCATATTTTCTTACTAGTGAACCTAGAGGAGAATTATGTGTGTAATCTAGTAGACAAAGCAGGCGCTACAATAAAGATGGAGAATGAAAATATGATTATTATTGCAAATGGTAAACAGAATCTTTATTAGCATTTGAGTTGATGAGAGGGCACAGTGCATGCAAATAAATTCAAAGATAATAAATAAAACAGTGAATTTTTAAAAGATATGAATAAGTGAACAGGAGATATAATTATTTACAGAGGGAAAGCATCGGCATGACAAAAAATATGCATGATAATTCCATACCTGTTACCTTTGGCAGTACAAGAGACATATTTTCTTTTACAGTGTTGGGCTTTGATCTCCTAATCATTGTCACGTCCTGGTGCTAATAGAGACCCTCAGTCTACAAAAATGGTTGAACCGTCACACCTTGGGGCAAATCATCAGTTATACTGTGACTGCTGATACACTGTCAAGTTACAAGGCAGTATGTCTGCATGCTCCGTAGGTCTTTCTGCATTAAGAAAAGAAAGGAAAAAAAAAAAAAAAGAAAACAGTGACCAAGCTACGGCTTTCAAGCAACATGGAAACCTATGATTAGGTCTCTAAAGCTGTGCCACATGTGCAGGTACAGGGGCTGCCTGGCTGTGAGAAGGGAGCAAGCAGGGCTTATTTGGGCTGGCATGGTTGGCTTGCTCCATCACGCACACCTACACTGTTCCTGTCCTATAATTTGAATGCCAGGATCCCTGCAGGTGGCTGGTCATTTCCCATTTGTGAAGTGCTCCTGGCCCACACCATGTTTCATCTCTGCAGTTATGTGGTATTTATGGCTTTGTGGCACTCGACTGTGTGAGATGTTCAGCACGCAGCTCCTGGAGCCAGCAGAGCTGCCCATCTCTGAAACAGAAACCTGTTCAGGGTAACAGAAGTACAACTGGAGAAAGACTGTAGCTGCTTTAATTTTAAAGAAGGTCTTCAATCAGTGTAGCATTAATTCATGTTTTGAAGGGGGAAGGGGATAAAACCAGTCTTGCTAGAGAGAAGCCTGGGGGTGGCACGCCGATGAATGAGGGATGGCGTGCCAGCGAGGCCCTTCGGTCAGCTGTCTCAGATGAGGTAGGACAGAGAGACCCGTGCGGCAGCAGGGACACAGGGGTCATTGATCAGCTAGGAACCACGGAAATACCTGAGATGGGACATGTAGGGAGTAGGGCTTCTCCCACCACAAAGGTGACAGGATCATTAGCCCAGCTGAAGTGCATCTACACGAATGCACGGAGCATGGGCAACAAACAGGAGGAGCTGGAGGCTGTTGTGAGAGGGGAAAACTACGATATAGTTGCCATCACAGAAACATGGTGGGATGACACACATAACTGGACTGCTACAATGGATGGCTATAAACTCTTTAGAAGGGATAGGCAAGGAAGGAGAGGCGGTGGGGTAGCCCTCTATGTTAGGGAGAGTCTGGACTGCCTTGAGCTTGAGGACGGTGATGCGAGGGTTCAGTGTCTATGGGTAAGAATCAGGGGGAAGGCCACCAAGGCAGACATTGTGGTGGGAGTCTGTTATAGACCACCCAACCAGGATGAGGAGGCAGATGAAGTATTCTACAGGCAGCTGGGAGAAGCCTCACGATCGCTGGCCCTTGTTCTCGTGGGGGACTTCAACTTGCCGGACGTCTGCTGGAAATACAATGCAGCAGAGAGGAAACAGTCCAGGAGGTTCCTGGAGTGTGTGGAAGAGAACTTCCTCACGCAGCTGGTGAGGGAGCCAAGTAAGTAGGGAAGGCGCCCCGCTGGACCTGTTGTTTGTGAACAGAGAAGGTCTTGTGGGTGATGTGACGGTCGGAGGCCATCTTGGGCACAGTGACCACGAAATGATAGAGTTTTTGATTCTCAGAGAAGTAAAGAGGAGGGTCACCAGAACTGCCACCTTGGACTTCCGGAGGGCAGACTTTGGCCTGTTTAGGAGTCTGGTTGGCAGAGTCCCTTGGGAGGCAGTCCTGGAGGGCAAAGGCGTCCAGCAAGGCTGGACATTCTTCAAGAGGGAAATCTTAAAGGCGCAGGAGCAGGCCGTCCCCATGAGCCGAAAGATGAGCCGGCGGGGAAGAAGACCGGCCTGGCTGAGCAGAGAGCTCCGGCTGGAACTTAGGGAAAAAAGGAGAGTTTATGACCCTTGGAGGAAGGGGCAGGCGACTCAGGAGGACTACAAGGATGTTGTGAGGTCATGCAGGGAGAAAATTAGAAGGGCCAAAGCCCAACTAGAACTTAGTCTGGCTACTGCTGTAAAAGACAACAAAAAGTCCTTCTACAAATACATTAACAATAAAAAGGGGGCTAAGGAAAATCTCCCTCCTCTATTGGATGCGGAGGGAAACTTAGTGTCAAGGGACGAGGAAAAGGCTGAGGTGCTAAATGCCTTCAGTCTTTAACAGCAAGGGAAGTTGCTCTCTGGGCACCCAGCCCCCTGAGCAGGAAGACAGGGATGGGGAGCAGAATGAAGCCCCCATAATCCAAGGGGAAATGGTCAGTGACTTGCTACACCACCTAGACACGCACAAGTCTATGGGGCCAGATGGGATCCACCCAAGGGTGCTGAAAGAGCTGGCAGAAGTGCTCATCAAGCCACTCTCCATCATTTATCAGCAGTCCTGGCTAACTGGGGAGGTCCCAGTTGACTGGAGGCTGGCAAATGTGACGCCCATCTACAAGAAGGGCCGGAAGGAGGATCCGGGTCAGCCTGACCTCGGTGCCCGGGAAGGTTATGGAGCAGATCATCCTGAGTGCCATCACGCGGCACATACGGGACAACTGGGTGATCGGGCCCAGTCAGCATGGGTTTATGAAAGGCAGGTCCTGCTTGACCAACCTGATCTCCTTCTACGACACGGTGACCCACCTAGTGGATGAGGGAAAGGCTGTGGATGTTGTGTACCTGGACTTTAGTAAAGCCTTTGACACCGTCTCCCACAGCATCCTCCTGGAGAAACTGGCTACCCATGGCTTGGATGGGCATACTCTGCGCTGGGTAGGAAACTGGCTGGATAGCCGGGCCCAAAGAGTTGTGGTGAATGGAGTTAAATCCGGTTGGAGGCCGGTCACAAGTGGTGTTCCCCAGGGCTCAGTATTGGGGACAGTCCTGTTCAATATCTTTATCAATGATCTGGACGAGGGGATCGAGTGCACCCTCAGTAAGTTTGCAGATGACACCAAGTTGGGCGGGAGTGTTGATCTGCTGGAGGGCAGGCAGGCGCTACAGAGGGATCTGGACAGGCTGGATTGATGGGCCGAGGCCAATGGCATGAGATTCAACAAGGCCAAGTGCCGGGTCCTGCACTTGGGTCACAACAACCCCAGGCAACGCTACAGGCTTCATGGGGAGTGGCTGGAAAGCTGCCCGGCGGAAAAGGACCTGGGGGTGTTGGTCGACGGCCGGCTGAAGATGAGCCAGCAGTGTGCCCAGGTGGCCAAGAAGGCCAACGGCATCCTGGCCTGTATCAGAAATAGTGTGGCCAGCAGGAGTAGGGAAGTGATTGTCCCCCTGTACTTGGCCCTGGTGAGGCAGCACCTCGAGTACTGGGTTCAGTTTTGGGCCCCTCACTCCAAGAAAGACATTGAGGTGCTGGAGCATGTCCAGAAACGGCCAACGGAGCAGGGGAAGGGTCTAGAACACAAGTGCTGTGAGGAGCGGCTGAGGGAACTGGGGTTGTTTAGCCTGGAGAAAAGGAGGCTGAGGGGAGACCTTATTGCTCTTTACAACTACCTGAAAGGAGGTTGTAGAGAGATGGGGGTTGGACTCTTCTCCCTAGTAACAGACGACAGGACAAGAGGAAATGGCCTCAATTTGCGCCAGGGGAGGTTTAGATTGTATATTCGGAAACATTTCTTCACTGAAAAGGTTGTCAGGCATTGGACCAGGCTGCCCAGGGAGGTGGTGGAGTCCCCATCCCTGGAGGTATTGAAAAGATGTTTAGTTTTGGTGCTAACGGATATGATTTAGTGGTGGACTTGGTAATGCTAGGTTAATGGTTGGACTCGATGATCTTGGAAGTGCCTCCCAACCAGAACAATTCTATGATTATATATATGTATATATAAGCATATATTTATGTATGCATGTCACATGAATTTGTTGTCACTCCTTTCTCATTTGAGATATCACCGTAGCTTTGGACATAGTTCTCCTACTGAAGTCCATGATAAATCACTTTAAGCAGATTTGTTAGGTGTACATATCCTTTAAAGTGTTTTCAATTAGAATTTTGATGCTAAAGTTGCATTGCTGTCTGTGAGAAATGCTAATATTTCACCACAGCCCATTGATGTAAAGAGTTTGATATCTACTGGTTTAAATCTTTCCTCTATGTTTTTTGTATCTTTTATCCTAATGCATAAGACTGAGCTATATAGAACTGATGGTAAGAGTTCCTCTTGGATCCAGCTACTATTGCTTCAGACAGCGACATTGTAACAGTGGATGAGAAATTCGGGAAGAACTATCTGTCGGTGAAGGACGGATTTACACCTACACTCTGGAGTATGATGCTATCGTAATAAATTGTAGCTGTTGCTATTTTTTCCTAACCATAACTTCCATCAGATCTTAGTTCAGTTTTTTAAAATGGCATACATCACTTAAGGCAAACCAAGCGGTTTCTGGGGGCCATACAGTTTCTCTAACCATGAGGTCAAAATGAGCTGCTGTCAGTGCGAACTACTATTTCTCTACCAGCTGATGGTAGAATCGAGTCAATCCTAAATTGGCTACCTAACTTTGTTATTGCCTCACTGAAATGTAAGTGCTTGAACCTTGGAGATAGGGGTGCTGCCCATTAAGCATCTGCACTCTGTGAGTCAACAGAATAGATGCCTCCAATGAACTCCAGAGAGATGACAAATTGTCCTAATCTGCGAGACCACTACCTCCTTCTATTAACTGTAGAAGGAATCAAGCCTATTAGTTAATCTTTCACCTGTGAGAGGAGATTCTAACATCCCAGGTGTCATATACTTTTTATTATTATTATTCATGGATGCTCTTATATTTCAGGGACCTTGATTTGCATCTCCATTTCTAATCTCTTTCTCAATAGGACACCCTAGGTGCTGAGTTGTAGACAACCCTTTTTCTAAGAAAAGATAGATGCATTAGACCTATTAAAGCTTAGATTAAGAAATAATGTAAAATCTTCTTTACTGTTACCCTGTGTACCTTAGTGCAAGCCATGCTTGAAAATAAAAGTGTTGCATTGCCGCAAATTTTTATGAAACAGTACTGAATGTGTGACTTCCTATAAATGACAGTCTGTATGAAAACAAACAAACAAACCAACCAAATTCAGGAACTTTAAGCTTCAGTGGGTTAGTTTACAACATCTTTCCTGTAGAACAGATGTAGTCATTACTGTCCTTTTCCATGATGGAAGCTCTTTGCTCTCTCATTCATTACTCCATGCATCCTTTAATAGTTACATTAATTATTGTACTACAGATTTCCCCCTTTTTCACATTTCTAAAGCGTCTTAGTAAAATATGGTTGTATTCTACTATCAACAATAGTCAAATTCTCATCTTGGGATTATTTTCTCTGTTTCTTTCAAGAATTACAAAATAACGTTTGCAAGGGGAGAGTATGGGAATATGACAAGATGCCCTGCTATTATCCTGTTTGTAAGCAAACCTTAAGGGACCATATTCTTTTCAAGTGCTTGTGAAGCCAGTCTGACAGCAGATGTCATTTGTTTTACACAGGCTTTGCAGTGTTCAGCAGACTATCTGGCTGCCTATAAAGACGGCGTTAAATAAATTGACTCTATTCACCACCTTTCTCACATAATCAGACTGTGAACAGAGGTTTGTTTTGAATTTTGTTTATAAGCATGCATGCATTTTGTAGATATATTGTATTAAGAATACTGAGTACCTGGTGTTTGAATGGTACCTCTGGGATATTGTGGGCCTTGAAGATAAGGATGGAGACCGTGAATCTAATCTGATAGCTTTAGGCAAGCAGCACACTGTGTCAAGAACATGCTGTAGTGTTTTCACTACAGCCAGCACTCCTGAGGAGTCCTCTGGGGCCAGATGGAAATCACTGAGTCTGGAAGATTTCCTCCCTGGTTATACTTCTGTATTCCAAAGTAGATGGTATAAATGTATGAAATACGAAGGCCTTGTTTGGCAAGATAACACAGTTTCTTCTACCAGCTGATACTGGTAAGAAGTCACGTTCATGACCGCTAGTCAGTGAGTTAACCCAGAGATTGTATCACAGTGTTTCCTTGCCAAAGAGCACATCACCTTTCACTCTGGTTCTGCCTCAACTCCACCCATGAGTTGAACAGGCTCAAGCTTTGACCTACATGGGTGGTGATGATTTGGTCATACACAATGAAGGACAGGTAGCATTGTGTAGGTAACACTTAAATCCATGACCTCTGAACATCTTCCCTTGTAGCTGCATACGGATTCTGACTAAGGCTGGAAAGACAGGGGGTCGTTGCAGGATTACAGGCAGGCAGTCATAGCAGTGCAGTTTCTCATTGCTCTTCATTAAACGTGTGGTTTTTGAGAAGGGCTATTTCGGCACATTCCTTTGGAACACCTCTTATATGTGAGCTTGTAATATGCTGTGGTTCTTATGAATTGAAATGTTTCAGAGAAGTACAGAAAAATGAGAACATCTGTCTGTCCTTCATCTATGCACGTACACAGCCACCCATGACTTTGCAGTTCTGGGATTTCCTGAAAACTATTTTTCAGATCAAGGATATTAGCTTGAATCATATTTGTTAGTAGCTGATCTTTGCCTAACTCTGTACTATTTTGCTCAGGAATGTAACTATTGATAATGACTGTAGCAGGGCTATAATCAGCTTGGCCAGGGTAAGTTTCCTTATTTTTAGTAACAATGTTAAAGGGGAAAAGAGATTTTTTTTCCCCATGAAGCACTCCAGATTGTAGTTAGAATCAAAGCCCATTGCTTATGACGCTGGAATATATGGGTCATTTTTAAATCTACGGAATTTTTAATTGATATAATAAAATCTAGTTTTGCTTTCTACATAAACTAATATTCTCCTCATATTCCCTTAAGACATGCACCCATGGCTTCTTTTTTGTCTTATTCCTTAAGCCAATGCTATTAACAAAATGCTAATCTGGGAATAATGTTTGGTGGCTTTGGAACAACTGTTTATTTGTCATTCTGTTGTTAAGCATATTTGTTAAAATCAAGTGCCTTACAGAGTGAATCTCTAGCTGAAGTGTTTGAACTTTTCTAAAAAAGAGTCGTAAAATACAGTATGAGCTAAACCTTCTTTAAAGATCTGCCTCTTTCTCCTTTTTCTCTGTAAACATCTGTATCCTATATTTGCTGTAACTGATACTTTCTCACCTGTATACATTTCCCTGATATAGTCAATTTGATTTAAAGATTTACCACCCCTGTTAGATCCTTAAAGTTAGAATGGCCTGTTAGAATATTTATAAAACTTAAACTGAAGACATAAAAATGGACAAAAATAAAACACACGGTTTTAATAACGTGCATGTTGGAGTAATTACAAGTTATGGGGTTAGACCATGCTGGGGAAAGCAAAGATCCATTCTGGTTGTACCTGCCTTCTATCTGGACATGTCAAAATTCTTTATAACTGTTAATAAACTTGGCTTCCCACTCTAAGGAAAATAATATCATTACCTTAATTTTGCATTTAGATGAGATCCTTTTTCAAACTTGGAGGCCTCTGTGAAAACAGACCTCACAAACAAATGTAACCCACTTCTAATAAACACAACAGCAGCAATGGAGAACGTAGTGAAGTTCCTAGGTTATCACTGCCTTGTGCAGTCTGGCCATAATAATAATAATAATTAGAAAGACTCTAACTTCTTATGATCTGAAAACCTGTAGTTGGAAGTCATCAGCTAGTGAAAATCAATACCGCATTACTTAAGTCTTTGTATCAGACTCTTGGCTAACAGAAACTGGTGCACCTCTGCTGACAACAGCGCCTGATTTACACCGGCTGGGAACGCAGGCCACGGGAGGCACTCCAGGTTTCACCAGCTGAATATCTCACTGAAAACCTTTCTGCTTGCCTTGCACATACTGAGAATATGCTGCAAATTGCTATGTTCCAGTTACTTTGGTTTACAACTGAAGTTCTTTGCTAGTGTCCTGAGCACTTGAACTAAAGGAGATTCTCCCTTACCTCTGCTGTTATAGAAGACACAAACTACAGAGTAGTTCTGAGTCAAGGGGTAGAAAACCCTTTTGCATGGTCATTTAGAAGCATAATATTTCTTCATGACATTCTGGGTATTTCCTCATCACTGTTTGGAATACGTAACTACTACTTAACCTCATCTCTTGGTGGGCCTCTTCAGGACTACTTCAGCTGCAAAGCATTATCTGGGCCCAGGAAGGATATCAAACTATTCCTTGTTCACGGCTAACCTGCTTGCAAGGTGTTAATGATCAAAATGGATCCTGGCAGGCACTGACAGTGACACTGACAGATGGCCAACCAGTCATACTCTCTTCTGGAGGTTATTCCTTCTGCTGCAGCAGTATTTGAGTCATAGAATCATAGAATAGTTTGGGTTGGAAGGGACCTTTAAAGGCCATCTAGTCCAACCCCCCTGCAGTGAGCAGGGACATCCTCAACTAGATCAGGTTGCCCAGAGCCCCGTCCAGCCTGACCTTGAATGTTTCCAGGGATGGGGCATCTACCACCTCTCTGGGCAACCTGTGCCAGTGCTTCACCACCCTCACTGTAAAAAATTTCTTCCTTATATCTAGTCTAAATCTCCCCTCCTTTAGTTTAAAACCATTACCCCTTGTCCTATCACAGCAGGCCCTGCTAAAAAGTTTGTCCCCATGTTTCCTATAAGCCCCCTTTAGGTACTGAAAGGCTGTCAGCCGACTTGCTAGTTGGATGGTCTGGATGTGAGTCATGTCTGTGTAATGGATTCGTGTGTGGCTTCCTCCGAGGATATCTGTAGTTGATGCAGCTCTGTCATCAGCCTCCACCATCTCACGGTCCCCATTTTCAAGTCTGACTGTGGGCTGCGTGGTTCACTGTATCCTTCCTCTCATCAAGGATCCTCTCCATCAGTGGGAAATAAAGGAGCAAAATGTGAGACCAGTCAGAAGAGCATGTTTGAGAAATCTGAAGTAGACTGGCACTGTTGTCTGAAACTGAAACTTGTAACAGGATAATGACACCCAAAGGACTGCCCACTGAAGGCACTGCTCATTAACGAGTGGATCTGGTGAGTTCTTTTCTGTCTCTGACCGGAGACAGTGTGATACAACGCTACAAAAGGGAGTCTGTGCTCGCCAGCTTAACTTGCACAAGGCAATGACCTTTGCACAGACAATCTCCAGCTCCTTGCTGCGTAATCCAAAATGGTTGCTATCAAAACTGTAATTCCCACCAACTCTTATTTTTGTAGAACTGAGGAGAGACCTCTATCCTAAGAAGGCAGAAGAAGGCTGTGACAAGTATAAGGGATTGAACTTCAAAAGGCACTTGTATTTATGAATATGTGCTCTCTGAACCAAAGTTGTATATTGTTATCGTCTGCATTCAGACTGGTTTATGAGTTTGCCCTATTTTACAGAGAGATGACATAAAATGTCAGCTTTACATATTTTATTTAAATGTATGATACAGGGAAAACCTAAAAGAAGCATATAATACTTGGAAGAGCGAATATTTTACAGCTTTTAGAGAATATTATCCTTTTATAAATAATCTTTTCAATACTTATCCAGAAATATATTCGCTATTTTTTTAAATAATGTCTTTTTCCACAGTGATGCCTTTTGATCTTTGATTGAAGCTTTAAAGTATTAGAACAAGTCTAATGCTAAACAATAAGCAAAACAACATGTCCTCTTTAACGGGCAGGTCTTCTCTAAAACTTACACCGACATATTGAGCACAGTTTGGCCCCATGTGCTTTCAGAATCATCTCTGCTGGGACTACTGGGAAATGCTGTTTCTTGCGCAGAGAGCACAAAAGCCCATACATTAATTAAAGTGCTGGACTGTTAGGCCTGTATTTGTGTGCACCATCATCACCATTACCAGAACTGTTTGGCAAAGTTAAAAATGCAGGACTAACCGATGGCACCTGCATAAACTTACTGAAAAGTGGGGACTATGGGAGGGGAGTTTGGTATCTTAACTCATCTACAGAAGCTTCTATATGGGTGATGACATTTAAAAGGGTATAACTCAACTTAGCAGTTGGGGTTCAAATTGAATTAGCAGAGCTGTCAGTTAAGAATACAAAGTATTTCTTGTCCCTTCTCCTCTGTAGGTTTCCCTTGCAGTTTGGCTTTTATACATTCAAGTAAAAACCAGGGCAGTACTTGAGAGCTGTAAAATCATAAACACAGGCAGTTTCAAATTTGCACTGAACTTAGGTCAATTTTATACGCTGCATGAAGGAGATTCCTGTGGACATTCCATAATTCCAAAAATAACATTATCTCATAATAAGTCCAAAACCAGCAAGGCATTGCTATATAAAGATGCAGATACAGGGAGAGTGGGAAATATTAGTACTGCTGTACAAGGCCCTGGTGAGCACTAATCTGCAAGACTGTATATTCTTCTAGTCACCCATATCTGAGAAAGAGGAACTCAGGCTGAAGTAGGTGCAGGAAATGCTGCTCAGTTACCAACCTATATATGGAATGAAGCTGGAAGAATTTGATTTAACCTAGCAAAATAAAATTGAAAGTTAATAAAGACAAAATTTTGTTGTTTCTGAGTACACCAGTGTGTAAGCAGGAAGTAAGAAAATCTTCTACCGCTAAATAAAATGGTTCAAAGGTATTTTCTGGTACCTAAGAAACTCAGAGAGTAGAGAATAAAGATAAGCATTCCCAGAGGGTGATTAATCCCATCTGAACTCTGGAAGAGAGAGTCAACAAAGACCTAGCTGTTAATTGAGGCACTTCAGTGAGGTGCCTAAATATAGGGAGATAAATCCAGACTGATGTTGGCACAACAGCGAATGGGTGTACAAATATGTAATAGTTGATCTCTCTCCAAAGTACAAATCCTTCCAAGAGGAATTTTACATGAGATTACACAACCAGGGTTTAGGATGAAGTTATGTCTTGGTTCTCCCCGGAACATAAGGAATGGATTTGGTGATTCACTTCTATATTCCAGGGATTCCCAAATTTATTTGCTTATTTTCCACCATTGACTGTAATAACATGAGTGTAGTCATATAACTAATAATAACACATATGACTAATCACATAGGAAAATGCACGTTACTTTTCTGACCAGATTTTTATTTTATTTTGGGTAGTTTTCTAAACTTCTTTTTTTTTGTCCTGTAATTTGCTTCAACATCATGGATAATATAGTGTGGTAGAGACTGTCTTGGTGAAGTAAGAACAGTGCTCAAGACCTCTTATAGCCATAGCTCTGAAATGGCCCAGTACAGAGAAGACCCTACTTTGACTGCTCCAAGGCCATGCTTCCTAGGCTAGACAGCAAGAGAAGCATTGGGCAGAAGTGTATTCATATTTCCCACTTAATTTTACCTTCATCTTGTATTTCCTTATTCTCACAAGGAGAGATGGTATTTGCATATGTAACTTAATTGGTAACTCCTAATGATGTATAATCTCAGAAAAAACAGGAATGTAGACTTAAAATTTGAGTTTGACAGTTGTATACCTGTTCTCAAAATGTGGTTTACATAAGGAAAGAGTATAGAGTTGCAAAAGAAATGCACAATTTCACTTTCTGCTCTGTAAAGCTAACTATAGGCATAAACAATGGCATATACAAACATGCAAAATCTCTGCTCTCCACTCCCACATTTTTAAAGCTAAGATCAGCCAGCGATAGCCTAGAGGTATATAATAACTCTATATAGTGTGAAAATGTGATCATTAACATCTCAGAATTCAGATTTACCTTTAACTGTAAAAAGTCAATTGAAATCTGGCACAAGCCAGTGAAGAAAGATGTTTGGAAAATATTTATCTGTGTGACTGTATTTTAAGATACTAATCTTATTAAAAATGTCAAGCACTATGTTTTAGATATTTAGATATAAAAAATGGCATGGAGACATACGTGTTATTTCTTTTTAATCAGAGAAACCAATACATTCTCTAAAACAACAAAAACAATCTGTTAAAGAATTGATTTCCTCTCAAAGCCAAAATACTCATCCTTATGAAATGTAAATCTACAAACCACTGAATTGTCCTCACTTCAGCCTTCATATGGGCCACATCACCTTCAGTTCAGTATTTCAGTCTCTGTCTGTGCTATATCTATCCTGCTAAACAAAGTAATTCATGGGGTTGTCCAATGAAATAGTGAAAGAAACAGTGATCCAGATCTCATTGAAATCCATGGGATGCTTTCTTCTGACAGAAGGAAACAAGACTCAGTTTCAAACTGATCATATAAAACACCATGCATTGCTCTGTATACAACTATTACTTACTCTAGAATGGGACTTCATGTTTATTTCCATGCTTAGGTGACACTCCTACTTGGAACCTGCTTATATTTATCCTAACAAGCATAGGGTTGATATGATGGATGGGGAGTTTCTTAGAGCCACAGCAACAGCACGGAGAGCCTAGCTAATCAAATGTAGAGAAGAGGGTGGAGCAAGGAGAATTAAATTTATCTTCTATATCATCTTGGTATCAACTGGGGCTTAAGAATTGCATATATACCCAAAAAAAGTCTGCAGAGGCTTGGGTTGGGCCAGTGTTTAGTGACCATCCATGCTGTGTAACCATTAGTGTGGTCCCTGATGTGGGTTTTGCCCAGGCCTAGGCTGTTCCCAGGGAGACCTGAGGGGAGAACATGGCAATGCCCAAGCAGTCCCACCCTTTCCTTGCTGTTCCTGCAAATTTCCATGTGATACCAACTCTGTGAATGGATGACAAACCAGCATCTGGCCACTCAAAGACTTCAGGCTAAGAAAACCCTGCACCAGGTAGTTTCCCAGGGGCTTTGCCCTGCCTGAGAAATGTGAAGCAACCGGTAGAAGGTGACAATGATTTAGTCTTCTGTATTGAAAAATATCAGCTTGGACAACAATTGAGACAGCTCTCAAGAGAAAACAGCACGGAAGCTGGCTAATCTCAGCGTGAATCCAGATTCAAAATGCGCTTTCAAGTGAGTCAGCACATGTGTTTGAATAACGCTGATATTCATGTGTTCCTTTGAAAAGGGATATGAATCCAGTTCACGTGCATATATGACAAGTAAACAATGCAAAAACTGAAAAATAATATCCTGAGTTGCTAGATGCAGATCTATGAATCTATTACACTACAATAGGTACTGTATTTTAAAACTGCTTCATTCCTGGAATTTCAATTGAGGGCTGCTGAATTACAGTCAGGGTCTCTTCCGAATTTTGTTTTCAGTATTTCTTCCTCCTTATTTACTGTAATGCAAAGTCAGTGCTTGGATAAAAGACAATTTGAAAGTTTTAGTAAAAAAAAGGATTTAATATGGAGTGAATTTTATCAAAAATATGCCACAGATGTTCCTCTAAAAATGCATAACTTTAAATTAGCATTTTCCACAAATAAAAGTGATTCATCTTCGACTCCAGGTCTTCGACAAATTGTGTCATTTCTTACATGGTAATCAGTCACAATTTTAATTAGAAGTTGTCATTCACCCCTACATACCACATCTCTGGCAGAGATCAAGTACGATTTTGTACAGCTGCTATCCTGATTCTCCTGTCATCTTTGGCCTGACTTTGAATTGCTTCCGCTTTTTTCTCTCTTTTTTAGATAATCCTGCTTCTTCTTCTCACCCCCACTGAGCTGTCAAGAGTTTCAATGCTGTGATATGGAATCATTGCCTCTGTAAGACTAAAAAAAAAGCCCTGCTTGCACTGGATTCTGATCAAAGAGAATCATTTATAGGGGAGATGCAGCAGGAACCTCAGGGAAATTTTTTTTAGCAGCAGGACCATGTGAAATGGGAAAGACAAAGCATCAGACTTTCAAACCTTTTTTAAACTTATAGCTACATGATTAAGGTTTTTATTGTATAATGTTTGTCCTTTTTTTTTTTTCCCCCTTCTGTTCTTGATGCCATGCTATTCAATGCCACATCAAAATGGGGTCAGGTACATTCAAGTAGCTCCTGTGGAAATGGAAAAGCCTAGAAAACCTAGGTATTACAGGACTGCCTTTCGTAAGGAAGAGAAGAGAAGAAGAGAAGAAGAGAAGGAGAGAAGAAGAGAAGAAGAGAAAAGAGAAGAGAAGAGAAGAGGAGAGGAGGAATTGGAAATATTTCACAGGGAGGGGAAAGTACTTAAGGAAAGAACAGAGGTTATCATGTTGAGGATGTAATGAAAATGTGTGAGGACTTTTTACACCACTTCCCATTCACATTTCTGTCACTCCGAAAATACCGTATTTATGTTGTGCCACTTCTTGTTACCATCCTTGTCATGACCATGAAACAAGGGAATGTTAATATTGAGCTTGCAAAAAGCACCCTACTGTTCTCCTGTCTCAGCTTTTCTGTAGGCTGTTCTGCTCAGGGATGTTGGTGTCACTCGTTCTCCGCAAATTGGTGAAGCTGGTTGCTGTTGGTGGGGCTGGCCAGCCATTGAAATGAAGAAATACTGTCAAAGGATGGAAAAATTGAATCCATTATTATATTTTTCACACTCTTGACTCAATATTCACATTCCAATGGATCTGTCTTATGCTGAGGCTTGTAACAAATGCAGAAAGTGGTGTGCTGTGAATCTTTTCTTCAACCAGGAATAAAAGAGGATGGAAAACAGAAAACCTTCTAGGCAACATCCTTCCAAATTTTACAGAGTTATTCTGACATTTTTGAGGATGCTGCAGTACCGAAGGACCAAATGTGATAGCTCTGCAAAAAGAGATACAGAGCTCTATTTTTTTCCTCTTGTATTTTGCCTTTTCAAGACGATGATACAACGGGAGACACTGGTACATGCTGATACTCTGTCCTAATTTTTTATCATAGAATCATAGAATAGTTTGGGTTGGAAGGCACCTTTAAAGGCCATCTAGTCCAACCCCCCTGCCATGAGCAGGGACATCCTCAACTAGATCAGGTTGCCCAGAGCCCCGTCCAGCCTGACCTCGAATGTTTCCAGGGATGGGGCATCTACCACCTCTCTGGGCAACCTGTGCCAGTGCTTCACCACCCTCATTGTAAAAAACTTCTTCCTTATATCTAGTCTAAATCTCCCCTGTTTTAGTTTAAAACCATTGCCCCTTGTCCTATCACAACTGGCCATGCTAAGAAGTTTGTCCCCATCTTTCTTATAGGCCCCCTTTAAGTCCTGAAAGGGGCTTTTAACTGGTTCTGATGAAATGCACATAGAAACATCAGAATTGAGACTAAACTCTCATTGTCGCTAGTGATTACTTCATAATTTATCTCTCATTTACAAATCAAAACCCAACTTAAAGGCAGCTACATGTTGCCCGCCACGCCCAAAGAACTGAACTCCTTCAGAGACTTGAAACACAGCATCCATCCACCTAAACCATGAAAGAAAAAAGGTCTTCCACTTTCACAAGACATCTGTGAAGCCCTTTTTGATGGCTGTTGGGCTGCTGTCTACCTTGGGGCTGAATTGCCCCATGCTTGGGTAAAGGAAAGTTGCTTTAGCTGCCTTTTATCTGAGACTGACATGGGGAAAGGTGTATGGCTGATTCCCTATAGGGAGTGTGATTCCCACCTATCATGAGACCTCAGAGATTAACTGTGAGGATGTCCCTAGGATAGTGTCACTGAATGTGAACACGAAGGCAAAACCGGTCTCCTGTAGCTTCCTCATACTTAAACAAATCCGAAGATATGAGGCAGATAAGGTACAAACAGTGGGGATAAATGGAGACTCAGACCCAGAGGTTTTGAGACCCACATTCAACCTGCTGCTTCGACATATAGTGTGATATGTCGGTGCCTAAGTATGGGAGATGATAACTTCAGGAACACCTGTCTAGGCTCAGTAGATACCTGAAATGTGCTAAGCGTTGGACAGTCCAGCCCAAATCTTCTCTGAACGCTGAGAGATGCTACCAAGGTAGGTAGCTACCTGCCTTGGAAAGTATGCTACCGAGCATTTCGGTCTTAATGGAACTTACTGCCTAAACTAAAAACAAACAAACAAACAAAAACTTGCTGAAGTCTGGCTATGAAAACAGCTATCCATGGGCTTGAGTTTCTGGAAGAGTTCTATTAAATTCCTAGATCTTAACTCACTTGAACTATATTGCATACAATGAAAACAGTGGTGGTAGACCTTTTCCCCTAGTACTTACAGCAGTCATCTACCTCAGGTAAACAGGAGATGAGCCCACAGCTCTGACGTCTCACATGAGTATCCAGGACAGCAGGCTACAGAGAACTTACCGCCTGCTAGATTTGAATGAGTGCGCAGCCAGGAAGGCAAGAAGCTGTAGCCTCCTGGTGTGTATGCAGAGAGGTGAAGTTTGGTATGTTTACGTATTTTTCTGTAGAAAAATCATCCACAATTCAGAAATGACTGAAGAAGCAGTAAGAGGACACCCCAACTCTACCCCTCTCCAATATTGTGTTGCTTGTTCTTGAGGTCACAAAACAGCAGGCTTCGATTCGCAGCCTCCCACAGGTGCCTGAGCTCATACAGGAGATACCACTGCAGCCACAACCTGATATTTCTCATCTGTTTTCCACGTCCCAACACTCATCATCTCAACTGTTATGAATCCCAGTCTTGGAGGCAAACCTCTCTCCTCTCCTATGCTTAGGAAATAACCAGCTCAGCAAAGTGAGCTGTCTTTACTGGAGGTGGATATTTGTACTGTCAGTCATTCCCAAGTTGAATATCACATCCCTCAAATCCTTTTGAGGTCTACATAACGGCGTGACAGCATGCAACGTGTTGGATCTGCCTCACAGGATGTAGCACTTAGCTAAGGATGTGAGCCTAGTTTATCATTGACCTCTTTGCTCTGTTAATGTTACTGAATTATGAGCTTTGGGGATTTTTTTTACACTGTCGTCTGTCCTTTGGGAACACAACTGAATTCAGCCTTTTAATTTCCCTCTGGCCACTGAAGACATAAAATGCAGCAGCATCTTTCACTCTTTCTTGGTCAATGTTTCTCTCCATCTGTATGAACCTTCCAGGCTCTTTTCCAAACAGCTGTAGTATATATGTTTTTATCAGCAGTAAATAACATTCTTTGGACTTTTGATAGAAAAACAGAAGTCTTTACTAACACTTTGCAAAATTTACTATATGGCCTGCTTTAAGGACTGCTTCTATTTTTAAGTATTTCAATGTATCAACTTATGTATTTTCCAATGTTCAAGTAGTTAATATTTTTATAGAGATCACACAAAAATTAGAAACAAAACCAGCATTTTCATGATGCCTGACTGACTCGAAATAAGCTACTTGAAATGTATGTAAAAAAAGTGGATATAGTAATAAAAACAAGATGAACAAAACCCAATGGTATTATTTAATAAAACTAGTGGCAACTCTTAAACTGATCTGCAAAACAGGACTTTGGACTCTAGCCCTTAACGATGTATTCAAGTTCATTAACTGAGAACATGCTTAATTTTAGGTATATGCAAATAGGCCTCTGAAATTAAATTTAAGTATGTGCATATTTTCCTTCTTTGGGAACCAATTTCTGAACCCAGACCCAAGAAGATGACAAACTGCTACTATGACTGCTCTCAGCCGGGCAATTAAATGTTTATTTCAGTTTGAATTCAGAGCATTTTACAAGTGGTTTGCAAATGGCTCTCTCTTTGACGGCAGTCTGTATTTAATTCATCAAAACTGTGACTAGGCTCTCTTATTAGGTATTTCTTCTATTTTGCATGGCAACCTTTTTGCGTTTAACTAAGCTGTTATGGACTCTTAGGTAAATATTTGTCTTGTGGGTTTTATAAGCATTGGATTATTGACAGGGTCATGAGATTAGATATTTAGAGCCTTTTCTAAATATCTTTGAAGGTCTGTCAATTTACAAATTCAAGTTATTTTAAGAAAGTATGGGAAGCTTATCGTAGAGATTTATACTCTATTTTGATTTTTGAAGTGTATTTTATGTATACTGGGAATGCTAAAAATTCCTTACCTGGACCGCTGAGACCCTGAACTGGACACTGTAATAAAATTTTCTCTGATTTAATCACAGTCTCTCTGCCTTGCTATGCCTTGGCTTGCATACAAATTTTCCAGTGAGGAAACAGATGCATAATTTCACAAAATGTCTCACACTTTAAGCTACTACACATTTCAAACTACTTTCATCATTTTTTAATGTCATAAACAACCTGAATGCTAATGACTTGGATTTTAGTCATTCCAAATCTCACAAGAAAAAAGGAGAAAAAGACTGCTTTGGGTGTCCATTTTAGAGATGAAAATCTCTGACAGAGTCATTGTATTTTACCTTAGTCCGACACTGTATCTTGCATTAGTTTGATAAAATCCTTAACAGCAAGATTTCAGCATTATGAAAATATGCAACAGAGAGCAGCGAGCATATTGAATAAGTTCCAAAACATGTAAATAAGTCATTTAATCATGACCTGAAATATCATGGAAGTCAACTATTGTACCTCTTTTTTGTAGAAATCCCATCAGAGCCTGAATCTGGGTCTCCAGAGATGGAAAAGTAATGCATATATTACTGTATTCAGATTTTTATTTCAGCCTCAGTAAAGTAATACTAAATGCTTTCCAGGAACACATTAAGCAACATGGCAAAAGCAAATACAAAAACATGTCAAATATCTTCAGTGTAAAATGGCTGCTGTGGTTAAGATATTTCTGAGGAAATGACGATTTTTCCTTACATTTTCCTGTCCGTAAAAAAGTAGCGACAATTTTAGGAACTGCTCAGGAGGATGATCAAAAGTCATAGACTTTTATGCATTTGGGATTTTTTTCCCTCCTTGCATCACCTCTTACCTGAAGTAGACTTTTTCATTTCTGACGCTTTCTCCATATGGTTCTGCTCCATGAAGAGAGCTGGGATAGGGGAGTGACTGTGCTCGTAAGGAGAGGCTCTTGCATTTAATGGGCACAATAGGGCACTTCATGATGGCTATTCTGTCTTTCATGAGATCTTTTCGCGAGATCCTTCCACAGATCCTTTCACAGACACAGCCAGCTCATGAGCAACTTTGTCTCCTGACCACTCGAGGCTGTTGCGCACAGTTACTTTCTGCTCCACAAGCAGAACTGTCAGCCCTTCGCTTTTTCTTGCCTTTTCCAATCCCCAGTGCTTCATCGCCTCTTGGCATTCCTACTAGTTAATGTGGTTTCTGCTTTTATCCCCATCAACTACTTTTGTTATGTTTGTGACTAAAAATATTTTTCTTTTTATGTTGACTTCTACCACGTCTTACACATCTGCTTTTTAAAATGTTTGCCACTTTTTCTATTACCATTTTTTCCCTTATGAACACAGCAGGAAGGGAATGGGCTGTGGTGTGCCCACGTGGGAGCTCAGAAAGCGCTGCCCCGCAAATCCTCACCGTGGGATGTGTCTGGTTTAGCACATTTTGTTTGGCCAGCTTTTTGCGTCCTGTGTTGGTAGGTGTAGGCGACGACTGCAACAGCGATGACGCTAGAAGTATGAAAATGAACTGAACGAGGAAGAGTGACTATTTCTGTGTAAAATTGGCCTCTAATGTAGTTAAGAAGACTGTAAATGGTCTCTTCTAGACAGAGGTAAATACTTCATGTGGAAAAACATAGGGTGACATATTTTGAACATTATCATGCCTTCTGTGCTTTTGCATAGGTTTGAGAAAACTGCTACCATGCAAGCTATAATGTCACTTTTGTTTACTTTTGTCACTTAGTTGGTGAACCCACAAATATTTTCAAAGAAGAAAAAAGAAAAATACAGGAGCCATAAGAAGATTAATACAAGTATATAACTGAAGAACCACTAACTGACAACCCACACAGAAGTATAACTTACTGCAAATATTTTCCCCAAGTTTTAACATCTTTCATTACAGCATTATTGATTTTTACAAGTTTTACAACTTCACTTTGATTTTCAAATTCCCTCCTATTTCATATATTTGTTTAGTCCTACTCCTATTCTCGGGATGCACTAGAAAAGAGTAGCTAATGGTCTTGTACATAGTTTTCACTACTGCTTTTACTTCTCCTCTTTGAGAAGATAATTTCTTCTCTGATTTATCCACTAAGCATCTGATCTATGTAATTAGCCTCAAGTTAATGATTTATAGTAGTCAGCATGCTTATCATTTGCTCTGCAAGAAAAAAAAATAATCAGGCCCTCTTCTAAGAATAAACTTCTTGCTCAAACTCATGCAAAGGGATCACATTTAGTGCCAGTCCTTTTTGTGTACAGTAAATTCAGTTTCTTTGCAGAGTAAAAACAAGAGAGCAGCCTGCATCTTGGCTTTATTTCATTTCCCAAAGCTCATTTTTGTGCTGTTGTATGGACTGCTAAGACTCCTTAGCAGAAGAAATGGGAGAAAATCCATCCAAGCAAAACCTGTGCTCTAAATTATATTTTACATTGTTAACATCGCACTGACACATATGCAAATAAAAACTGTAGAAACAAATTATCACTTCCCACTTTGTTTCTGCTTCTTGTTTCACTGTGGGGATTTCACACCTTTGACACATGGGGGAAGATTCATTCATTCAAATTTAGATGCCTCCTCTGTAAATCGCTTCACCTGAGTTGGTCACCCTGGACTCCCTTTGCAATCCCAGAGAGATGGAGTCATTGCCAGGGCAATTCAATTTAGCCTAAGGCAGATGTCTACAATAGATGAGATGAATCATGCTCTAAAAGAGCTTGTTTCTCCCCGTTGACAAAATGGACAGCTGAGGATACAGGTTCAGATGTAGATATTTATAGTGCAAAGTCAGGCAGATTGAATCTACGGCCAGAAACCTCCCCAAGATGCTGCTGATGTCCAGCAGAGAAACTAATCTGAAATCTGTCTACGTCTTCTTAATTCACTGGTTGAACTAAAGATCTCTGGGTTCCCATCCTACATTTGGGAGGGGTTTCCATTGTCAGTGTGGGAAAACCACTTAATCTCCATCTCAAGACCTTGCTGGTAGAAACTTCTATTATTTGTTTTGTGTATTTAAGCCGAAATCTTGTTTGGTCAAGATCTGTTTCTCACTATATTTGTTCAGCATCCATCTCGTGGCTGAGACCTGCGTGTTCTGCTGTGTAACAAACATGGACAAAGGAATAGGTATTGGTTTACATGATTAAACCTAGGGTCCAAAATCCAGCACTTTAAGATGTATTTGGCACTTCATACAGCATTGACATAATTTGTAAAACCCACAGATACGTGCTGTGTTCTCGCTTCTCATAGCTTTACTTAGAAGGCTTCCATGGCGCAAAATGATGCGATACTGTTCTTGTACTCATTTTTAATTTAATTTAGTGATGTTGAAATGCCAAGCAGCCATACTTGAAAATCCTTGGTTTTCTATGTACCCATTAATTTAGATCTTTATGGTTTTTTTGTTTTGTTTTAATATACATAAATGAATCCAAGTAAAGATAAGAGAGCCTTGCTGAATATTCTGGGTTCATGACGAAATTCTAATTTACACTTCACAAATAAAATCCCATCATGCAATCATTTCTGGTTTGGGTAGCTGCAAAATTATTGTGTCAGTGGAGATATTTGCTCATAAATTACTGGAGTAAAAAATATTGCTGCTTTTTGTTTATACATGATAAAAAGAAAATGATTTCTGTACCCAGAAGTATGTGTATATATATTTTTCCTCTTTCTGTCAGGCTGGTAATCCCCTAGACACAGAGTCAGCAAGAAAATCATTTCAGTGACATTCATTAATTTTCAGGAAGTTCTCTGAACTAAATTGATAATAACAGTGTGTTATAGGTGGAATAAATTTTCCACAAAGTTATTCACCTTTATTCTGAGATTCAGAATGGAAACTGTTGATTTTTTTTTTCCTTATTATCAGATTTCACATTATCATGAGGTTGTAGAAGGCTTGTAATTACAAATGTTCCTCTACAAAGCAAATGAAATATAAGACTTCGCATGTCCTGTCCTGTGATTCTGAGTTCATTTCTGGATCTCGGACAATGTCTCTGTGTGTTAGACAGGTTTCCCATCTAAGCTGTCTACCAGCCATCACTGACTCCTTGCTGCCATATCTAAGAGAAGCACTGTTTAGCGCTGGAAGGTAGTACTTGTTAAATCAACTGATATAGCTGGAAAAAAGCAGACAACTTTTGGGCATGCAAAATGTTCTTCAAGGTTCCAAGTGCCTCAAAGCCTTTCTGAATTGTTTGGGTTTTTTTTTCAACTACATTAGTTGGTCTAATAAAAGTCTTGCTTTTTTTCACAGACTTTGCCTTACTCGTATCTTTTGAATATCAGCGCTGTGACAGCATGGGTTCTGCACACACGGGGGATATCTGCCTGAACTGGGGGAACAGGGCACGAAGAGCTAGCCAGACTCTGCGGAGGAATTTGTACCCTGAAGAGACAGTCCCTGGAGTGGAGATGTTCCTGCTGGTGAAACCGCTGGCTGGCCCATGCTCCCCTGGGTAGCCAGATGCACCCCTGCTTTCCATCCCCCGATACTCCAGCTCTCCTCCTCCCTCTTCCCTCCCCGCTTTAACACAATAACTGTGTTACTAACTCTGTGTGCCTGTTTTAAAGGGGTGAGCGTGTATGTGTGTGCCATAGTTCCAGCTGGGCCCACACATCTTTCCTGGAAGGAGCTGAGTGCACTCAACATCCTTTGAAGTTGAAGAGCTCAGTGACTTAGCTGGAAGCCTTGCTCTGCTATAGACTGTGTGAGCAATAAATCTCTGGCTCAGAGGGTTTCTACCCTTTTTTTTTATTAGTGCTCCAAGTATTCTCATAACAATAGCAAATGAAAAAAAAAAAAAAAAAAAGACAGACACAGAAGACTCTAGTCAGCAAACCAGTGAAGATTACTGTAAAAATTAAGCGTATAATGAATTCCTGTTAATTGTACTGAGTTCTGATACCAAAATGCTTTTCTGAACTGCGACTCTCCTCAGAATGAAAGGTCTTAATGGCAGATGAAACAAAGTTGTAAATGGAAAAGTAGCAAAGATGCAGCTGGTCTCCAGATTAAAGGTACCCCAGGTGAGCTCGCCAGCAGGTACGGGAGGGAGGGGCAGAATAGTGTGTCAGCTCTGTAACCTCACCCTCATGGACCTCTCATCACACAGAACTTTAATTATCACAGAGACCTTCTGTCTCCCCTTACAGCATTTTTCTTCACAGCACTGTTCTTACTGATTTCAGTAATGGAGAGTGTAGACGTGGCTCTGAGCCCAAACCCAACGCGCAAACGTATGATCAACAGGAGGCTGCTCGCGACGCCTCTGGCTTAATGAGCAGCACTGTTAGCTGCTCGCTTGACTGGGTGTCAGGGGGCTTCAGCTCGTGCTGGTTGCTGTAGGGAAAGAAGACACTCCCCCCCCCCCCCAAAAGTAAATGAAGAAAGGGGAAAGGAAGGAAGGAAGGCAGGAAGGAAGGAAGGAAGGAAGGAATTAATTAATTAATTAGTTTTCTTTTGTTAAAAATACATTGTTTGAATCACTTGGTTTTGATGTATGCTAGTTGGAGAACATTAAAGACAGACAGTCTCACATAATGCTTTGGTGGGAATTACCTGTGTTGAAAATTTTCTGCCTGCATTCTGACCCTTTCACAGAGTAAAAGCTGTGGCTTATGCATCTGGCTAAACTTAGATCAAGGAATTTTTTGCAAACGCACTCTTGAATTCCTAGCAAGGTGATAATATTTATTGGAGGATTTTTTGCAATTTTCTACTTATATGTTAGGACAATGTTCATTTTGTGTCTCTCAGCTCTGTGATCTTACTTCCCCATAAAAAATTTCAAGGGGCATGAAACTCCTAACTTTTGTTCCATACCCTCAGGACACTTTTAAAGATGTTGATGTACAATTTCTCATGTCTAGACATTACTTAGTTGTGTCAAGTTTAATTCTTTATAAAGTGTTAGTGAGACCTGCCAGACTGATCGTCTTGGAAGACAGAATCTTCCTCTTAGCTCCAGAGCACTAAATACTGGAAAAAGGAACATGACTTTCTCCACATTTTTTCAAGACTTGATCTCAGTCTGAACAGCCTAGGATACAAGGAAAGGACTCCCTCCCCACACCCGTCTCAGCTTGGGCAGACCTCTGCGGTACCATGTTGTCTGCTCCAGTTAGATCTGGTTCCTATCTGAGTGCGCAAACAATACACTCGGAGAATTATCCGTATCCATATGTAAGACATTAATTGCCAGCTCCCGTTAACATGAGAGCTACATTGTAATAACTGTTCCTACTGTTGACTCCTACTGCCTGATGATTTGGGGATGCATGGCAACATACAGCGTGAGATAGTCAGCAAAACGCAAAGTTTTTCTATCCAGAGCCAGCGGCCTGAAAACAAATTGTTTTGCAGCTTGGTGCGATCCCCTGGGCCACCCAGACATAGCAAATGAAAACCCAGTGCCTGCTCGTCTCTCCACTGCTCTGGTGAGTTCGTCTATTCTGGGCTGTCACGTGGTTTCATTTCAGTGCAACAGGCACCTGGCACCTCGGATTAATCTTTGGCAGAAACTGGGAGAAACTGGGTACAGACTTCAACGCTTAATGGGTCTGCGAAACCCAACTTCCCAGAGCTTGGCAGCTGCAAAAGAGAGGCATTGTTTCACAACCCTTTGAGATAAGTGTAAGCGTACCCCTCTTATTTAAGCCTTAGTTAGATCGTTAGATACCTGTTGGAATGAAAGAAACTAAAATAAAACACATTTTTGCATGTCTACAACGATCATAAGAAGACAGAGACCATTCTACTGTTGATAAAACTGAGGTTTTGTGCTTCATATTTTCAGACTATATTTAAATCTATTCCTCTGCTATTTGCAAGGTTTCCTATGTCTCCTCTGTTTCTCATCTAATGGAATCAAAGTCTCTTGCCAGATTTCTGACTCACTGAAAAGCCTTTCACACATGCTGCCATGTAGTTAAGAACCTGCATTGTGTAACTTTGAGAGAGGGCATTGTGTTAAGAATGCTCTGTTTATTAGATGGTCTTGTACAAGTTTGGATCTAATCATCTGGATGACTTGTTGACACTATAAATTTGTGATGAAATTTGAGGTTTACTGTAGCCAATTACTTTGCCATGCCAACAGTACAGGCTCCCTTTCTTTATCTCATTTCCCTAAAATTTGGGTATCTCCGTCCAACAAAACTAGGGGAGCTGAACTATGTACATTATTTAAAATGGAAATGAACACTGTTGCTGGTTTCACAGCATGATCAAGACATAATTTAGTCATACTAGCATTTTTATATTGCTTATCTAATCGGCTGTACTTTCACTCTGGATTCTGGGCTGCAAATCTCCAGCATAATTCTCTAGGAATTTGCCTAGCAGCCAGAGCAAAGTAAAGGGATTTAACTCTGAAGTTTCCCTGCAGTCTTCTGTCACTAACTGTTTAAGTTTGGATGACTTGCATAGTCTTCAGTCTTAATAAATGTCGAACTATCTTTGGAGCTACTTCTTTTAGTTCCCACCGTAAAGCATGTTTCAGTTGACTCAAGGAGGTATTAGTGCTCATTAGAACCCTGAGTATTGTTTGCACTTCTTTCCTGTTGTGTCCCTGGTTTAGTTCCAGTGTTCAGAAAAAGGCATTTCATTAGGTATTCATGGTTTGCAATTTGATGAACTTCAAATAATAACAAATATGCATTCAAACAATCTTTATTTTAGATGCATATCTATATATCTTTTTTTTTTTAATTTGAACTACTGTTTTAAAACTTTCTAGCCTTATATACAACGCACCACAGTTCAAACACTTCCTTTTTCTCACTACCTTAAAACTATAAACAACAACAATGCTTGAGTCAAAGAAAATGAAGCAAATAACTCTGAAAGGTAAACTTATCTTTCCATGTATTTCACACTCGAGATGACAAAGATACTACTTTGATTCCATCTAAGAATTGCCCAGAGGCAATTTATGATATTTCTTTTTGCTTATAGACAAATGAGGGAATAATAAAAAATGAAGGTCATTGAATTTAAATCTGTTAAGGGAAAAGCTTAAACAGATACTAATTTCAAAAAATGTTGCATATCTTGTAGGTAAAATAGCAGTCCTCACAAGATACTTTTTCAGTGATTGCTCAGACAGTTTGCTGATCTTCTCCTTAGGGCATGATTTTAACTAGTGGGAACCGTGCTTCTTAAAGAAGTTGTTTAGAAAGGGATAACTTCTGGCTGGTCACAGAAGTGGAGGTAAAGCTGATGAGGGAAGAATCAGATTTTCAATTAAACACACAAGATTTTTATAGAAAAAAAAATAATTCTAACTCAGATTGCATAAATGAACAGCTTAAGCCTGATGGTTCTGACTGTAAGATGCTACTGTGATTCCTCCAAGGATGGTGCCCACTAACTTGGCTTTCTATCTCATGGAAGAAAACCACCTAACCAATAAGCCGACACCCACAAAAGAGAATAGGAGTGCAAGCAATGTTTTAGGTAGCATTTTACCTAAATATTACCGTCTTTTAAAGTGGCAATATCCAGAGAAAAAGTTTCAAGGATTCAGAAAGATCTATGCAGTGTTTTGCCACCAAGTCATTTTTATGGAAAGAGTTTATTCAGATAGTGTTATAAACTTCAGCATGAAGAGCTTCGCTCTTATTGTAATCACACCTTTATTCTCCACATCTGTCCCTTTATATCTAGATGATACTGACTGAACACCGTATGGCTGCATCTCTTCCTAAAATAATAATCATTGCTTACATGAAAATCAAGGTATCTCACACAATTTTTATTTAGTCTTGGCAACTGTTGTTTCTGTTGGGATAATAGTGTTCATAAATGCATTGTTTTGAAAATACGCATCTGGGTTTTTGCCTTGTAACAGAGCTATGCTCGCATTATTTGCATGGTAAACATAATGTAACAAGTTCAAAACACTGTCACCTCATAACTTGAAATCCCTTATCATAAGTACGCTCTAAGGATATGGCACAAGAACAAAGTTATTTTCCAGGATCTTCATTTGCGACATATTTTTTAAGCATTTTTTTTTTTCTGTAGATGAGATACGAAGCTCCCTGTTCACATTTCCATATGAATGAGTTTCACAGAAGTGTGCTGGAGTGTGTTCTGCTTTACCGTGCATCTGCATTTTATTATTTCATTGGATCCCTTCACCTGATGTCATGCAAACTGCTAAAAGGCTTTGTGATAGAACAGCCACGCATTTCTAAGACTTGTCAGATTACATTTTTATATGATAGGATTGATTGATCCAGAAATCACTGGAGAAAATTTTACATGGATGCAAGGCTAGATTCATTTCTCCTAAGCCAGACGACCAAAGATGAATAAATCAGCTCCTGAGGGTAGCTAGCTGCTTTTTGTTGCGTTGCCACTTCCCCAGGCCAAACAGCCAATTCCCCTCTGTAGCCACTGCAATACTTTGGATTGATAGGATTTCATCCGGAATGATGCATCTGGCTTTTCGCCTGACCTGTGCAGATGGCGGTTGAAGGCCAGTAAAATGTTTTTGCGAATGCCAATGTTTTTTTCTCCTCCTTTAGCCAAGGCTATTGCAAGCAACGACCCATCTCTCACCCAACAGCTTCGTTATTTCAGTCTGAGCATCAAAAAAGACAAGTCACTTGCTACTTGCCATAGTCTATCACTAGATGACTGGACACTGCCAAAGTTAAATGAGTACTGCACTTTGACACTGTCAGCGGCAAAATGCAGATATCTCAAGGCCTATAGAAGGATCGGGAAATCGCGGAGCTAATTAAAATAGAAAGGCCATCCACTACAAGGATGGTTGACCAGGATGCCCAGAGAATGTTTAAAAGGTCCAAGGGAAAAAAACCCTCTATTGTCTCACTACTTCTTCTGCCTCTCTGATTTCACTACCTATTAACTCCAAGGTCAAGATGAGCTGGAGGAGGCCAGAGTTGAGTACCACAGGGTGAGCGTTTCAGTCTGAGCCCATCCGTTACTAGACATTTATGTAGGTCTGAGATTCAGCAAGAATAAAGAGCTGTCTAGCATTCAGAGAGTTTTAGGATTTTGACAGCTGCCCTTAGGAGGATTAATCACAACTGCACTTCAGTAAGGACTAGATGTCTAATTCGGGCAGAGGTGGGAGGGTTCTGCAGATGAACAAAACAAGCAGTGTAAAAAGCTACGGACTTTCACTTGCCTAAATCTGGATGAATAGCAGATGCTGATGTTGACTGAGGGCTGAGGATAGGCAGTATGAATCATGGATTGATACTTAATCATTTAAAACCTCCAGATGGCTAATTTATGGTAGATGAATTCAGACTTTAGAGGGTAATCACATCACCTTATTTTAGTATATAAATTAGGTGCCAAAATTAGAAAGCTGGTCTTTCTATGTTCCCTCTGTAGCCAACAGGGAGACACTGGTCTTCTAGAAGATGAATCAAAATTAGATTTGTACTCTGAACTCTAGTGAAGCACGCTGCTCTCTGCTGACTTTAGACGATGTGTTGATAATTATTCCTCTGTCTAAGGTGATTGGATGCCTATGGACTGTATGAAATCACTCTTTCCCCAAATTGCAAAAGCTTGAATATATATGAGCATAGCCTCAGGATCAAGACTCCAGAAGGCCATAAATGAATCGATTTCTTCAGAGGTTGGTCTGAACGCACATGATTACAATGTGTAGTCCAGCAGAAATCAGTATTCTTTAATTTTGGGATGCAGTAGACACAGGGAAAGTTTTGCTTGGTAAGCTCTGGAGAGATTTCCAGAAGTGGAAATAGTTAATAAAAGTCAAGCAAAATGTATCATTTCATGGGTATAATGCAAATAATTCTGCTTTTCTGTCAAGTGCACAGGCTAAAGCTGCCTACGGGCAGTTTTAATTGACATGTATAGCATTCATGAAATAGATAAACCATACAAATACTGACCTTGCCAGCACGAAACAGGGCAATATTAACATAAGGATACCCTTTGTTCATTTTATTATGATTTATACTGGAAGAAATGCTGATGAAAAACATCCTATGTGCCCGTGTACCTATTCAACATCCTGCATGTATTTTACTCGGGAAAATATATGATTGTTATAGCCCACGAAAGGAAAATAAAAGACCTTAGTTTTAGAGTATGAGAGTATCAAGGGAGTATAGGATTGTGTTACATAAAGCACAAATCTTTCAATAGGATTTTCACTTACACTGCCAGAAATCCAAATGGTAATAATGATTGATTCACACCTTTTGTTTGAGCTTTTGGGGACTGGAACTGATTTCCTTCATCCTGTCCTGAAGAAGTCTGGTGTGTGACCCTTCTCCCCTAAGTGTCTCCAGCAGCATAAAGACCTGAAGCAGATGCCACAGCAGCATTTGGATTCTCTCTGAAATCAACACCAGGATGTTCATGTTGGACCACTGCCTGTCCCCTGTCAGAGACTGAACTGGGTATTCTACACCGCCTGCGTGGTGGGCACTATCCGATAAACAGTGTGCACAACTTCCCGTGACATTAGAAGAATGCAGAGGTAGGGCTCAATCCTGTGACCTCTGAGCAGACGTTAACCTGAAGTAGGGCTTTCATCATCACTTGATCGGTGTGATTTTTTATTTGTTTCCTTACTCTGGCTTCAGCTTCTTCTTGAAAACATGGCACAATGTGTAAGGTATAAGAGATCAGTTATTGGAAGGCTGAATGAGGTCTCACTACTTCCTTGACAAATTATATTTAATATTTAGATGAAGATATGAAGACATAGTGTAAAGCTGATATATGAAATTTCCACTTCACATTATGACCATACACTTGAGGTGATGATGCAACATGTGTGAAGTTGATCTGAAGACTTCACACAGTAAATGTATCAACGTTGTGAAGACACTCTATTTTCTGATTATACCAATGATTTTATTTGAATAATTATGGTCTTTCTGCGTAGCTTATAATAACAAGAACAATAACAACAACATTCTTGATGGCTAATGCAATTAATGGCGTATATTTCCAGTTTTGTCCTTAGCTGTAGCCACTTGATCAGTCATATTAGCAAGATAGATACTGTAGTCATTTATCTGACTTGCACTCCAAAGCAAGGGCACACATCTGCAAAACTTAGTTTGTGGGCAGAAGACTATACTAGAAGAGGCCCAGAAGAGAATGATGGTTTACCGCCATATAATGCTGGGTGATATCATAAGGAACACATATACCTTTTAAGGAGAGTAATAGCATACTCAAAAAAAGTAAGTATCTTGGGATGAAAGTAATTTGCCATACAGAAGACAACAACACTTTGATGACATTTCTCACAGAAAAAATATAACAAAATGATTCATTTGGGAAGCATGGCTACATCTTAGGCACGGATCTTCAAACTTTTACCTTCAAGCTACCATAACTCCACACGACTGAAGTCAGAATTAATTTTTTCAGCCTTCCAAGGTGCAGTCATCAGCATTCTCACAGTATATATAATTGTCTTTTCCTAGTTATCAAACTGCAGCAATGGAAGACGACAGCTTGTGCTGGTTAAATGGAACTCTGCAGTGCCATTTCCTGATAACACGGAAGATTATGTATGGCACCTGCACAACCCTGGGATTATGAAAGGCCAGGATAAGAAAAGACAAACAAAACCTTGGGGAAAAGAGGATAATCTATATTTAGTCGGTCTGTGACAGGAGTAACAGAAACTCTGCTGGGAAAGCGCAGAATAGGACCTCAGGCAAGCTTACTCTTTCCAGCTAATTTTATGAAGCATGTCACAGCATGATAACCTTGGTGTGAGAACAAGCCCAGAGGTGAAGTTTTTCCTTCAGATTCATTGAAGTCTTTGTGCTAATTAAGCTGTATGTAAACAAGTCCCCTGTGTGATAGCTCAGGTTTGCTTCCTCACTATTGTGCCTTCCTCTGACATGAAACACTGCTGAGATAACCCTTGCAACCTGGCTGCCGTCTCGCATACTGTGTCAGATCTTGGTTCTCACTGTTCTCTTTGAGCCTCTCACTAGTTTTCATCACTCTTTTCTTTCCCATATGATATCACTCACTCCATCCTAACCACCCTGCAAGAGTCATACGTGTGCATCTCTCCTTTGGCTCTACTCGATGCTTTCCTAGACGCTTGTCTAGACCACTACCCTAATCTCATCCTCTAAGTCTCCTGTTGCAACGGCTTCTAAAATTTCTTCCTCTGGCTCTCTGTCTTCTGCTGCATCAACTGTAAGTTCTTCGTTTTCTCCTTGAGGTCATATATAATCTGTTGCTGCAGATGTTTTTTATTTCTGCTTCAGTTATATTTTCTATAAACCCAGAGCAACATTATTTTCTTGGCCTTAGCTTTGAAAGGACTTCTACCATGCAGCAGCGTACGTATATTTATGTTCAAACATGAGTCAGTCATTGTCACCATTAAGACTTCCATTACAATTTAATTTTCAATGGTTAAATAAAAATTTTCATAAGCAGTAATGAAAAAGACTCAGGAGCATAATACATGCATTATTTCCATATAACAACTATTGTGTGGTAAATAATGTATACTATGGCCTCTCACCTCCTCTGTTAAAAATACAGAAAGATTTTTGCCTTCTACTTGTTTTGCGAGTCCTTCAGTGTCAACAATCTCTTGTGTTCTGAAACATCTTAACAAACAAAAAAACCCCAGATATTCTTAACACCCAGAAGGAGTCCATGACTTCTCATCCTGTGTCTGGAGGAGAGTGAATGCTACTCAGCTCTTCAAATGTGTTCTTACAGGGAATTTCTTCAGCCATGGTTTGTAAATTAGGGATACTCAGATGCCTCCACATGCCTATTATTTCTAGTGGTTCCCATTAAGCACCTGCCTTCTTAGGCAGTCTTTTTAGATGTGTCTTCTGAAACATCAAGGCCTGGATTTATCAATCACATTTCATTTATGTGGCTGATGGAGATGATGAATCTGGGAGAGCAGTTGCCCTGTGCTCACTATACAGTCAGCTGAGCAAGCTGTGTGCATATTAGATAAACCATATTAGATATGTGCACTCAGAAAACAGCTCAGGTCTTAGGAGGAATGATTGACCCTCTGAAGGTACAACACTCTTGCCATTGTCTATAGTGATGTCTGTAATGTATTACCGATGTCTATAATGTCTATAATCTTAGGGTTTGCTTAGGTACTTAAAGTTTGTGTGATGAATCTAAGTCTTGTCTGTTTCTAAAGCATCTCATAAACAGTATATACAGATTGACTGGTTTTAAGATTTATATGCCCTTTGTTGGAGCCGATCCACTGCTGATTATAGAAATCATAATCTCATTATAGAAATCATAATCTCATTGTAGAAATCATAATCTCATGAAAAGTCTCAGGCAGGACGGCCGTCCTGCTTTCCTGTTGGAGCCAGACCCGGAGTGAACTGAGAGCAGAGCAGGAATGAATGAAAGTGACAGTGTGATAGCAAAAAGTAAACGGATCTTTTTCAAGTATCTGGGTAGGAACTCTGCAATAAGACAGAGAGAGACGTGCTTTCCAAAATAGGCAAGCCTTTTTAAATAGTTTATCCATGCCTGGCAATATAAATCTAAGTGGAAACGTTCGGACCCTTTTAATAACATGGATCAGATTATATTAACATAATATCATGTATTGATAGCAGATCTATTCCACAAAGTATCTTCTAACTCAATATCTCTTATTAATTCTCCCCACTGCATGGCACTTTTTTTAACTACTATGCTTTTTTGGATCCATATGTAAATTTTTCTAAGAGAAGCAAACTAAGCTACTGACAACTTTGTAATGTTTTTCCCATCTGGAAATTGCTAATATATTTTCACATTTTTTCTGATGAGAAGATATTGCATTCTCATCTCCTGCTATACGTTAGATATTTCTTTTTCTTTTGATTTTTTAAACAGAGAATATATTGCAATCAAAAGAGCTGAACTCCTTTGCTAGCTAAGACGTATACACTGGAGAGAGCTTTCAAAAAATCAAATCAAGTTTATGAAGTACTATAGAGATTATGTCCTTGTACTCTTCTAGGAGAAGAAATAAGAAATCAATTTTCTTTGCAATATTTATTTTTCAAAATAACAATTCTAAAGCAAGCTGGTAGTTTATGTGCAGAACCAAATAATTCTTTCCATGTCAAGTAGAACAATTCTGTCAGACTCACTTTGCTGCTAACGTGCATGTCATGCTGTTAAATATAAGCTGACGGACTGTATGACATAACTAGACTAGATCTTATTCATAAGGATCAATTTTTTCCTCAAAAAAATAAAAGTTCTGTCTTTGGAGTGGTTTTGAACTGTCAAGGGAAGACAGTAAGGCAGGAAGGCATCCCCTTAGGCGGTTTGAGAGTTCTCAGTAGAGGTCACCAATGATAGAGGCATCACTGCCCACGTCTCAGCGGAGTCCTAATTCTTCCCATCAGGTTTGGGATATGGCCATCTATGTTAAGCGCCACTGAAATGTATTGAGCGAGAAAGAGAAAGTATAATTTGCTGTACAGACACAACATTTCTCATTCCCAGAGTTTCAGTCCTGAAACCATTTCCTCATGTATGTAAGTGTCACTAAAGCAACCCTAGAAAAGGGAGCGGAAAGGCCTTACTGTGCCAAGCGCTGTACCCACGCAGGAGCTGAAACGTGCATGCACGCCCACGTGCACACACAGACACTGCTGCTAAACGATAATGTCTGCAAGGTTAACTAATGGAAACAATTGGAAACACTTTTTTTTTTTTTTTTTTTAAATCATAAAGGTAACGACTTCCTTGAGCACAGGGAAGAATGGTGAAGAACAATAGTCACCCCAAGTGACATAGTTAAGTAGCACAGAGACAGGGAGGTCAACACAGAATGATCTCAATTCAGAGCCAACAAAAATTACTGTAATTCCTCAGCAAGGCACGTAATTAGAATCATGCACATTGACAGTTTTAACATTTTCACTCCATGCTCTGGAGCAAGATAAAAATCGCCACGATCCTTTATCTGTCCCAAGTGCCTACAATAGCAACTACTAAATTCCAGCAATGGTCATTGATGCACATGAAGTCACGGGCACAAGTGACGCAGCCACCTTGTTCAGTGGGAGCTATAGTTAGGGGTCTTGCTAAAGACATCTGATTCCAGACACAGATTTACTGTGGGTATTGCCTCTTACAACCCATATAAGTCTATGTATCTGAAATGGGAACGATTGTGCAGCTGGTCATTCCTATACTTTTTTAGATGGAGACTGAATCTGCCCTTGCAACTGCAAGTACAGGATTTGGGCACCCTAGCAAATTAATTCATTCAGCATTGGTACAGGATCTGAAGGGAAAGCCAAGGGAAGCTGCTTGTGTTTCAGCAGCTTTAAGGGCTGTCATAGACCCTGTCAGAAGGTGAAAAGGCTTTTCACGTGAGTTGGAGATAGTCTCAGCATTAATGAAATAATACCAGTTGTTTGCCTCACCAGCAATGAGTCTGAGGACAAGAGTTAATGGTATACTTGTAAGATGAATGATTGTTCATAAAAAATCCCAACAGCGGCAAAAGAGATGTGTTTGACCAGAGAAGGCAACAGTAAAGATGAAGATAAGAGAAGACCTGGAAAGCATATCCCCATGCCAGTCATGGAAGCACACTTAGCTGAAACCCTCTTTTGTAGTAGAAAGGTACTTTATGAAACATCGCTTAGGAAGGACCAGAGATTCTAGAAGAGACTGGAAGTTGAAGACAGCTGAAGAAATCTGGCTAAAAATTTATTTGGTGTTCAACTCTGATGCACATCTAATAAAGTAGATCCCAGGATGACCCTTTCACGTCTATGCCAGTGGAAACTGAGGGAATGGAGAAAAGCCATAAACAAACCGATACCAGACTAAGTAAGATGACCATGGACTGATTCTTATAAATGCTCTGGTAGCTGAGGAGAAAGCTTTGAAGCAGCTCTGCTCCTCCTCCTTCCCTTCTCCATCTGACAAGGGATGTCTTCTGGTTTGAGGGCCAATATGTAGGGAGCACAAAACTAGTATCTGCATGAAGATGTGCGGTGTGTTAACCACAGAGCTTTTACCACCCCTTGCTGAGACAAAGTCATGCAAAGCTGTTCTAATACGATGATGAATCACCTCTAGTGAGCTCAAATGCTCATAGCTACAGAGACGGGGAAGCCTTGCTGAGAAGCCTTCATGTTAGTTGCTCTAAAACTAACTGTGGCTTACAAGTCAACATAGTCACAGGCTCCTACTGAGCCTAAATAGAGAATTACAGCGTATAACCCAGTGAATACAGGAAAGAAGATGTGTAATTAGATATAATCGGTCTTTCCGTGTATATTTTCTGTGACTGTGTCATCAAAGCTTTAATCTTCTCTCTTTATTTTCCTACCATCATCTCTTCTCTTTAATCTCATTTCCTTTATGGATGAAGTAGCATTTAAATAACATTTAAAGCCTATAGCCAGTATTATATTAAGATTGAATGAATATTTCTGCAGAAGTAGAGCAAGACTCCTGCAATTTTTTTGTAAGGAAAGTTCACCATTTCTCTCTGGTTACATCTTACAGCCTTGTCCCCATCTCTAGCAACCCACAGCAGTAGGTGCTATGTGACTGATGGCTGGTCAGAAACATATCAAAGAGTACAACTGCGGCTTGAGACTAAGAGCATACGAGTCAGGGCAGAAATCTATACAGGAGAGGAGCTTGTCCTGCTGTAAGTCTCAATAGACTCTGGGAACAAGTATGTAAACACCTATTTCAAACACTGTTTATGGAGATACTTGTTTAAAAATGGTAAGTCAATCTAGTTCTATGAGAAGATCATCATTATGCAAATTGTCTCTCAGGGAGCTTAAAATAAGCAACTCTTCTTTCAGGAGAAGTGTACATGACTGAACTGTCAAATATTACTTAATAAGAAGATTATATTAGATTTGATTTTGCTTAAGACTGTTTTAAGAGAACAGTTTCTCTCTCTTCATTTTTAGCAAGTCCCTTGCTTTTGGGATATTGGTTCGGATTCGGCATTAGTCTTAATTGACATAGGTTTAATTATTTCACTTGAGTCCTTTATCATAAGACTCTATATATTATATAATTTTATATAAATAGAAGGCTCCATGCATGCTATAAGCCATGTACTGAGATGGAAGGCAGGGAAATAAAGAGAGAAGGCCGGTTTGTGCCCTTAGGCCCATGAAATATATAGGTTGAAACAAAAGATTATGCAGCAACCGACTTATATGATTGAGGTGCCTGATTTGTTTTCTGTTTCATTCTCTTTCTATTGATTTCCAAAATACATCAATATGTTATCCACAAAACAGACACTTGGAAAATGAATCAGTTGCAAGAAGTTGGGTGAATTTAGTATTAAAAAAAAAAAGAAAGATAAGTAAAATCATGCACCATAGTAACACAAAAAGAAGGGAAATTGGGGGCGGGAAACAGTTTCAGTCATGTAATTCATCTCATGAGGAGGGCTGTGTGTCATGGGCATTAGCAGAGATCCTCAATTTTGATCAAATGTTACATCAGACAGTTGCAGCATCTGATCTCGGAAAAAGTGTATGCATTGGAGTTTTCTCAGAGTATTTTTAGGACAAGACAACCACAAATTTGTAATACATTAATTTGCTTCTGCAGTTTGGATCAATTAAATTTACAGCTGGCTGATGGATAAGAGGCAGGTACAGAAGGAGATGCGGTTAGAGACTCTGGAACGCACCCAGGAGGGAAGCTGAATGCGTCTGAGGTAAGAATTAATTTGCCCCTGGAAAAATGCTTCTTGGCTCCAGTGAGAGAGCAGCCAGAAAAGACAATATTGGTCATTATCTACTCTCTTCTTCAATTCCTTCTGTATTAGTACAAGGGCCTGCTATACACTTCACAGGGCTAGAGGGAGGAGCAAAGAAAAGGAGAAAGCCATCTGCTTGTGAAATGTTTGCTCACTCCAATAAGACTGAGGTACCCGCTCAGCTAATCATGGAAGTAGCTCATCCATATTTCCTAACAGCAGTTATTTAGCTGAGAACCAAGAACACAACTGAGTTAAAAAGAAGTTGTAAGAAATCAACAAGAAGAAAGAATTCCAGATTAATTTTGATTAATTCTGTAGCATCGTGCTTTGCCTGTCTGATTTTTGCTTGCCTGAACTTCAAAGAATTTTAAGTAGCATTAGAACAAATTCATCCCTATTACTCAGCAATTCCATCCTTCATACATGTCTTTGAAAATCTGCACTTCAGTTCCAAAGAAATAGATGTTATGCAAATTAAAACAGTGTAATTCCTCTGGAATTGCCAGATATGTTCAGTTTAAACCATTGGGAGCTGTATGGAGACAGAAGGGATAAAACTCTGAGCCCTTTGATCCCAGGAGCATTACCCCCCTGTGCCTGGGCTAAAGAAGACCATGTGCAATGCGTACCAACCCCGCGGCCCTGCCTACCAGGGTCCTTCTAGCAGGGAGCAGGGGCTATGCAAGTTGCAGCGCTTTGCAAGAGCCTTCACGTGAGAGGTGGAAATGAGCTGTAAGGGTGGACTAGGTGCTCTGGAGAGGTAAGGCAAGGCAAGAGTATTTACTGTTACACCTTTTGCCATGGCATATAAAGAACGCAGCTTACATCTGTGCAGTGTCCAAGCAAGGGTTCAACTTCTCTGCTTCACATGGTGCCAGCTAATTGTGTCCACACTGCAGGAGGGGAGCGTGTTGAGTTCAGATACGTCTCTCCTCTTCTGGGAGCCAGCTGTCTAACTCCAGGCTTTAGCCAGTGCAAGCTGGCCCAAGTGCACGATAGATGATCCAGGAGTGAGTCATCAAGAATGAGATCCAGCTTTAAGCTGACACAACATCAAAAACACATTACAGCCCTTAGAAGAAATAAGCACTTTTCTATGCAGACAGACTCTATATAACTCATACTAAAAAGAGGTCAATCTTTTTCCTCCGCTATATGATTGATTTTGACAATGCATGACTGCAGCATTGAGGGATGCCCCAGTGAACAGTTAGCTGTATACCGATCTGGTGTTTGAGAGCAATGCACAACTTGCTGGCACACTGGCCACTACAGAAACATTGGCTTAGCCCTTGTCCGTAGCTGTGAAAGTCCCACACCCTTCGGCTGTAAGAATACTAATCTACAAAGTTCGAATAGCTGTGTGCGTGGAAGTTGGTACTTCCCAACTAGATGATAGATGCTGGGAGATGTGATGTAGGAAAAGACCACCAAGGGACTGACACCACTGACATTCCTGATGATAATGCCCTGAGCATGCTCAAACTGTTGTTTATAGGCAAAGAGCTAAGAATTTATTGCTACTGTCATTGAAATATTAACAGACTAATCAAAGTATTATTATTAGTTCAGATGTAACTATTATACAAAGAGAAAAAATACAGAAAATGTTTCAATAATAACAATAACAACAACAATTTAAAACTGCTATATACACTCTTTTTCCTGGTGTTATGCTCATCTTTCTGCTGTTCCTCTGAGTCCTAAGCTTGGTGATTCCATTCTGGGGTGGGGTGGGGGTGTTAAGGTGAGTTGTCAGCACCTGAATTCCTTCGCCAGGAGGAATATGATGTTCATGTTTCATGTTCGTGTTTCTTCTTCACTCTAGGATCCATTTTGGGTTATTTTTATGTTTGTTAACATACTTTTCCACCTAGTTCTTTCTACATTATTCTGCAATTCCACGTTACATCTGAATTTACTGTATATGATGCCTTTTACATCTATTATATAGTATTACTCTGTTTGTTATCACTAAAGCCTTTTTTGCCCGACTCCAGGACTGCATTTCTTTAACTGACCATTTGTGAGTTGTTTATAGCCATGGAGTCCACAGTGCCCCATCTCTTATTATCCCATCCCTGCACTCCTCTGGGATGTATCCTGTGTCTCCGCTTCTCAAAACCTCTGCTGTCATACCAGGCCTGTATTTCTCTAAACATCATTGTGTAAGAGTCATAAATATCTCATTCTACACGGGATAATTGCTTGTTACTGCTATCTGTACAAAGCTATGGTCATACCTTACAAAGATAACAAAAGCAAAACAAATTAGCCACAGACACCTGCCAGTTAAACAAACTGCTGTCACAGCTAAACCAACCCAGAGCTGCAGGCTGGCCAAGTTCAGGTAGAACAAGCCTGGCAAGCCTTGCTCCTGAGGCCTTGCAAACTTGGTAAAAAGTGTATAACCTGTTACCAGCAGTAGCAATACTGTATTACAGGTCTACACAGATACACACTGCACGTCGTTTCCCCTGTGGAGATGTTAATACAGGCTGTCAAAACCAGAGTCTGGAATACACAGACCAAAAGGAGATAACCCAAATCATCCCAGTTTCCACTGGTCTCAAGATTTCCTTTGAGAGTAGTTTCTAATCTCCCTTTCTACAGATCTGTTCACAGCTCATTTGAGGGCCTGGCTTTATGTAAGGAAACGTGCCGATAACCCCCATTCAGGATACCTAGGAAAACCTTTTTACAGCAGTTTAGTACACACCAAATCATAGAATCATAGAATCATAGAATAGTTTGGGTTGGAAGGGACCTTTAAAGGCCATCTAGTCCAACCCCCCTGCAATGAGCAGGGACATCCTCAACTAGATCAGGTTGCCCAGAGCCCCGTCCAGCCTGACCTGGAATGTTTCCAGGGATGGGGCTTCTACCACCTCTCTGGGCAACCTGTGCCAGTGCTTCACAACCCTCATTGTGAAAAACTTCTTTCTGATTTCCAACCTATATCTCCCCTCCTTTAGTTTAAAGCCATTACCCCTTGTCCTATCACAACAGGTCCTGCTAAAAAGGTTCTCCCCATTTTTCCTATAGGCCCCCTTCAAGTACTGGAAGGCTGCAATAAGGTCTCCCCGGAGCCTTCTCTTCTCCAGGCTGAACAGGCCCAGCTCCCTCAGCCTGTCTTCGTAGGAGAGGTGTTCCATTCCTCTGATCATCCTTGTGGCCCTCCTCTGGACCCGCTCCAGCAGGTCCACGTCCTTATGTTTAAATACCTGAGTTGGAAACCAAACAATATCATCCTAGATTGGACTTGATGATATTAAAGGTCTTTTCCAACCTAAATGATTCTATGATTCTATTAATTCAAAGAAATATGAAATCCAATCTAGGCAAGAAACCATACAGAGAAAAAGCAGCTTTGAATTTTATTTTCTCTTTTTCTTTGCCGGTTTGGAAACAAGCCATTTGTATTGGTAAGATAAGAGCTTTGACTTTCACTGCTGGGAGTGAAGTAGGTTGTCAATCATTAACTGTCTGTTCTGCTAGTCTCTTTGTCCTGGCTTTGGAATGGATTGGAATTAGCTAAATGTATTGGGTTTGCTTGGCCAGGTTTTGGTAGCGGGGGGCTACAGGGGTGGCTTCTGTGAGAAGCTGCTAGAAGCTTCCCCCATGTCCGATAGAGCCAATGCCAGCTGGCTCCAACACGGACTCATTGCTGGCCAAGGCTGAGGCCATCAGTGACTCTGGTAGCACCTCTGGGATAACATATTTAAAAAGGGGAAAAAGTTACTGTGCAAGAGCACCTGGACTTGTGCAAAGCATTTGACACTGTCCCGCACAACATCCTTGTCTCTAAATTGGAGAGACATGGTTTTGACAGATGGACCACTCAGTGGATAAGGAATTGGTTGGATGGTTGCACTCAAAGAGTTGTGGCAATGGCTCGATGTCCGAGTGGAGACCAGTGGCAAGTGGCGTTCATCGGGGGTCAGTATTGAGACCAGCGTTGTTTAACATCTTTGCCGGCGACATGGACAGCAGGATGGAGTGCACCCTCAGCAAGTTTGCTGACGACACCAAGCTGTGTGGTGTGGTCGACACACTGGAGGGAAGGGATGCCATCCAGAGGGACCTTGACGGGCTTGAGAGGTGAGCCTGTGCGAACCTCGTCAAGTTCAACAAGGCCAAGTGCAAGGTCCTGCACATGGGTCAGGGCAATCCCAAGCACAAATACAAGCTGGGTGGAGAATGGATCGAGAGCAGCCCTGCTGAGAAGGACTTGGGGCTGTTGGTCGATGAAAAGCTCAGCATGACCCAGCAATGTGCACTTGCAGCCCAGAAGGCCAACCATATCCTGGGCTGCATCAAAAGAAGTGTGGCCAGCAGGTCAAGGGAGGGGATTCTGCCCCTCTACTCTGCTCTCATGAGATCCCACCTGGAGTACCGCATTCAGCTCTGGGGCCCCAAAAACACAAGAATGACATGAACCTGTTGGAGTGAGTCCAGAGGAGGGCCACAAAGATGATCCGAGGGCTGGAGCACCTCTGCTATGAAGACAGGCTGAGAGAGTTGGGATTCAACCTGGAGAAGAGAAGGCTCGGGGCAGACCTTCTAGCAGCCTTGCAGTACCTAAAGGGGGCTTACAAGAAAGCTGGAGAGGGACTTTTGAGAAGGGTATGCAGTGTTAGGACAAGGGGTAACGGCTTTAAACTGAAAGAGGGTAGATTTAGATTAGATCTAAGGAAGATCACCATGAAGGTGGTGAGGCACTGGAACAGGTTGCCCAGAGAAGTCATGGCTTCCCCTTCCTTGGAAGTTTTCAAGGCCAGGTTGGATGAGGCTTTGAGCAACCTGGTCTAGTGGAAGTTGTCCCTGCCCATGGCAGGGGGGTTGGAACTAGATGATCTTTAAGGTCCCTTCCAACCCAAATCATTCCATGGTTCTATTATTCTATGAACTTTAGGTGGAGAGAGGAGTGAGAATATGTGAGAGAAACAACTCTGAAGACACCAAGCTCAGTGAAGAAGGAGTGTGAGGAGGTGCTCCAGGCGCCAGAGCAGAGATTCCCTTGCCGCCCGTGGGGAAGACCGTGGTGAGGCAGGCTGTGCCCCTGCAGCCCAGGGAGGCCCACAGTGGAGCAGATATCCACCTGCAGCCCATGGAGGACCCCACACTGGAGCAGGTGGATGCACCTGAAGAAGGTTGTGACCTTGTGGAAGTCCATGCTGGAGCAGGCTCCTGGCAGGACCTGTGGAACCATGGAGACAGAGGAGCCCAGGCTGCAGCAGGTTTGCTGGCAGGACTTGTGACCTGTGGGGACCCACGCTGGAGCAGTCTGTTGCTGAAGGACTGCACCCCATGGGAGGAACCCACGCTGGAGCAGTTGGCGAAGAACTGCAGCCCGTGGGAAGGACTCACGTTGGAGAAGTCCGTGGAGGACTGTCTCCCGTGGGAGGGACCCCACGCTGGAGCAGGGGCAGAGTGTGAGGAGTCCTCCCCCTGCGGAGGAAGGAGCAGCAGAGACAGCGTGTGATGAACTGACCACAACCCCCATTCCCCGTCCCCCTGCGCCGCTCGGGGGGAGGAGGGAGAGAAATCGGGAGTGAAGTTGAGCCTGGGAAGAAGGGAGGGGTGGGGGGAAGGTGTTTTAAGACTTGGTTTTTATTTCTCATTACCCTACTCTGATTTGATTGGCAACAAATTAAATTATTTTTTCCCCAGTTCAAATCTGGTTTGCCCGTGACAGTAATTGCTGAGTGATCTCCCTGTCCTTATCCCGACCCACGAACCTTTTGTTATATTTTCTCTCCCCTGCCCAGCTGAGGAGGGGAGTGACAGAGCGGCTTTGGTGGGCACCGGGCGTCCAGCCAGGGTCAACCCACCACACTGAAAATCATAGCGTATAGGACTTTCAATGAGGAATGTCCCTTTAGTTATCTTATATTGCTTGATCTTTTATTGCAGGATATTTAATACTTTCATTTGGGAAGAAAACACAGTCCAATGCTTAAGGCAATAGAAGCTGGGAGCTTGTGAAACCTGGCCATGGAGCTCCCATGTATAGTGTGATAGAATGGAGAGTTATCTTAAGAATTATATAAGAGAGATATTTAGGTGCCTAAAGAGATGAATAATTGCCTGATGGGATCTTTAAAAGCACTTGAGTCATGAAAAGTTAAATGTGAGGCTGGTTGTCCACAGTGTATCATCTGTTTCCCTAGATGTATATCCAGTCAGAGCAATGAAAGATTTCCAATCACAAGAATTAGAAAGAAAATTATGACCGTGGGTACTTTTATTGAACTTCTTCTGATTTATCTACAGACTAATAATTATAGGTCTAATTCAGAGTTCATAGAATTCAATGAAATACTTTCTACTGACTTAACAGACTTTCTATCAGGTTTTCAAAATTATAGTAAGTCATTCTGAATGAGGAATTAATCTCAGAGAATTATAATATATTTGTGGATAATATGCTAATAGAAAATGGGCACAAATTTTAAATAGTTTGCTATAAATTATTCACCCAATTATATTTCAAATAGGAGAATTATGCATTAATAATTATGTATTCCATATGACCATTGGCAATATGATGAAACAGATTTATCATGAAGGATCTGTCCATCAGTAGAAAGACTCACTATGAAGTATTTCAAAGAGCCCTATTTGACTTCAAGTCACCGACTAATAAACAAAGAATGGCTGGAGGCTGGCACCGTTCGAAAATCAAGATCAGTGAGGGAAATGCTGTGTGGCAGAAGCAGTATTTTTAATACATTCCTCTTCTCGTAGCTCCTCTTGCAGAGGCTATGTCAGTGTGATTATTCTTTTAGGAAACGTAGAATGGGAAGAGATCAATGGAGCATATTGAGGTGCAGGACCCAGCCCTCAGGTATTCTATTCTCATAATTTCCCGTAGGGAAATTTTAAACCTAACGATGTCACAGATTAAATTCTTGTTGAAATTAATGAGCTCAAAATTTCATCCTTTCAGCAGTCCCTGTATCTTCAGTGTGAGCTTAAGATACTTGTCATTTCCCTCCATCTGGCTTGACCTCAATTTAAAAAAAAAAAATTGATTAGGATCAGTTATGTCCAATGCATAAAATGAATTCCTACTACATTGAAGTGAGCAGGCAATTAATTTTAAATTTAGGAGTGACCGCTACCCTTTTTTAATTTCATGCTTTGCTGTGTATGCAGTCCTCTGCTGTCCTGGTTTCAGCCAGGACGGAGCTAGTTTTGTCTCCAGCAGCTCCTGTGTTTTGGATTTAGCGTGTGAAGAATGGTGATAGTGCACTGATGTTGTTGGTTGCTGCTAAACGACCAAGGGCATTTTGCAGTTTCCCAGGTTTTGCTGATGTGCAGGTGCAAAAACCTGGGAGGGGTAGAGCCAGAATAGTTGATCCAAACTGGCCAAAGAGAGTATTCCATACCATAGACGGCATGCCCGGTATAAGTGGGGGTCGGCCGGTGGGCCACTACCCTTTAGACCCTTACAGCCTTAACCCTTAAGCTTCCCTTTGAGTTGCTTTCTGTTTCCCTGTTTTTCCTTTTTCTTTCATTCGTACGGGCCTTTTCATTTGTTCGTTCAGCTGTTCGTTCCCTCACCTGCTCTCTCTGGAACTTGCTGTTCTGGGATACCTGGGGGGGATACCCCTGTTCCCTGCCTGCTGCTCGGGACGGGCTGTATCAATCGTCGGGTGGTGAGAAATTGTGCATAGTTTGTTTTATATATTCTATTATCCTTATATATATTATTATTATCATTATTAATATATTTTTATATTTTTCCTTTGCTGTCCTGGTGAACTGCTTCTATCTCAACCAGCGAGTTTTCCTTTCTCTCTGATTCTCCTCCCCACCCCAGCGGGGAGGGGGGGAGTGAGCGAGCAGCTGCGTGGTATTGGGTTACCATTTGGGGTTAAACCACGACATCTGCGTGTGCACGGCTGGGTGCAAGATTACACCTCTGTGCGCGTTGCTCAGCGTGCGGGCGCGCGTGGCGCTGGGCATTCACACAGCGCGTGCGTGCACAGCTGCGTGTATTCGTGGCTCTGTTCGACTTCACGGCTCCGTGGGCGCGCGCCGGTGTGCGTGTGTGCACACGTGGCTCTGTGTGTGTGTGGCTCTGTGTGTTTCAGGGTGAAGGAGGAAGGGGGTGTCTTTGTGTTGTGGATTTGCGCACAAAAGGCAAACTTTCTGTTTGTTTCTTTCCAAGTTAAACATGGTACAGCTGTTTCGTTGTGGCTTATCCCACTTTAGTGACCTAAAGGGTTATCTGTAAATGGACATGAGATAATTCAATCTTCATGCTGCATTAGTTCTCAGCAGAAATGCAAGGAAGTTTCAGTCATAGGATTTAATAGTGTGGTAAGTAGGCTATTAGAGTGCACTGTATGGACTGTTTTATTGTAGCGATTTCACACAATACCATGAAAATAACTCCAAATCATCACCCCCAGGACGGTATAGCTTGTCACTGTCATTTTCAATCTTGGATAATGCCACCTCTGAATGTGTGTGAGTGCATATCTACGGAGATAAAATAATTAAAATGGAAATTTGGAAATTTCAGTGTGGGTATACAAAATGTGGGAGAAAAAAAAAATGTCCTGATACGATGCTATTCTACGCCATTTTCCTCCCTGTGTCACTGTGCACGTGTGCGTGCCATGTGTGTATGTTTGTAGGTATTCACAGCCATGTGCGAAACAAGGCTAGTGAGCCAGGCAGAAAAGGTGCGATTCTCAGTGCCGATAGATTCATTTCCAATAGATTCACCACATGCCAAAAGCAACACAGCATCCGCGCCTTTGCAGGATTAGTGGGTTAGTTCATTAATTTCTCAGTGTTTGTTAGAAGCGAGGAGATGTGACTTAGTGTAGCTTCATACCACACCCAGCATAACAGACCTGCAACTCTGAATGGGGCTTTCGGGTGCTACTTGGGATATTGAGGAGGAAAATAGACAGGGAAGGACTTAGACCTGGTGCTCAAAGAAGAGCCCTTAAGTAGCCACCACGCTACTGCCGTTTACTGCCTCCCCGTGTGCTTGGGTCTGCAAACACTGCCCTGTGGAGAGATGGGGTCAGTTTTTCCCATTCCTCCGGGTTTACTTGTCCTGTCATTTCTCACCTGTGTGGGAAAGGAGAGCAGCATTTAGCTAACAGTTGCTCTCTTCCTTCTGACGGATCTGGCGGTGTGGGCAGCCTACACGGGAGACTAATGAGACTTCTCACAGACTATTAATCCCGGAGTGGACATGTGGAAGGACTCACAGCTGAGCCTGTAATTAATAAAGTAGAAGAGTGAGGCTGACCGGCGGGAGATAAGGAATCATTTCTGGGAAGGGAGCAGAAGGCCTGCGGTTGGATCCACCACAGTGATGGAGCAACGCTGCCGCTGCTCACTAAAGGGTAATGATTGCAGCTGGAGGAGCTGCTGGGAATAGCACTCCCCAGCTGCTGCCGCACATCTGCTCGGCTGGGTGGCCTCAAATCTTTTCCCCGAGGTTCTTGCAGCTGCCAAGAAGAAGCCAAGCTCTGCCTCCCGAAAGCTGTGAGGCAAGACACACGTGCGCTTGGTCCCATCACCGTACTTACCAGGACATTGGAGAGGTGGGAAAGAGCTGACAGCTGTAACTAATAAAAACGATATGGAAAGGAAATAAGTAAAAGGTAAATGATAGCCACAGATAATCAATACTCACTGACGGATAGGTACTGTTGGTGAAAAGTGGATCTCAGCTTGTTCTCAGTTGCAAACCTCTGTACTGCCCCGATTGCTTTCTTGTAAAAACATGACCTGGAACAAACTAGCAAAATAGCAAGCTCTGAAATCAGCTGGGAAGCTGAGCATGCTCAGTTTCCTGACACAGTCGTCAGCTTTTGTTTGGACCTTGTCTTGTTTGAGACAAGTCAAGACGGGTTGGAAAGAAACAAGCAGCAGTGACTTTCCCAAACTCATTATCAGAATGTAATTCCCTGAACTTTAATCCTACCAAGTTGAGAATAAGCAGCAAGGACAGACAGAAAGCAAGCAGCTGGAGCGTCCCAGCGAGTTTAGGGTCCACGGCGCCGTTCGTCTCTTACTGAAGACAGTGCCCCAACATTGAGCTTGTTGGTTGGCCTTTCTAAGTTGTCCAGATATGGAGAACCACCTATAAGGAAAGGGACCGATTTCTTCGGATTCACTTGAACAGCAGCATTGTAGGAAGAGCAGCTCCCACACTATACCGATGATAGGAATGGTTTTGCATAAAACAGAAACCTTGAAGACTTGTGTGACACAACCAAACTCTTATGACTTATTTCTTCTACATTATTACTTACTGGCTGTACACAGCAGTGAAGGTCACATTATATTGGTCTTTGCAAAGGCATATCTGCAAGTGTATAAACACTGGGAGAACAGCTGAGCTTCACTGCATCGGAAATGAGTTCAGAGACTTACAGAACTGCTGAAAGAGATGCGAGTCTGTAACCATCACAGAGCCTTCTTTACTCTTTTGACTAAATCTTCACTGTCTACAAAAAAAAAGAATTTGCAGGTAAACCTAAAAAAATTAGTTTCTGAAAATCAAATTGTATTTCTTCTTGTTCCTATGCTAGGAATAAGGATTTTGTGTTTGGGTTGTTCAGTGCTTGAGCAGGAGCATGTATCCTCAGCTGTGTGTACGATGTAGACCCTCTGAGACCCTCACAAGGGTAGAAAGAGATTAACAATTAAGTTAGCCGACAAAGAAGGGCGTATAGTTCTGAATACAACAGAAAATCAAATGCTGTTTTTATCTTTTCTTTAAAGAAAACTTCAATTTAAATAGAATAACACTCTCAGTTTCCCTTCACCTCTTCATATAGCTGTTTTATGGAAAGAATTAGGCCTGCAGTGGAGGGCAGGGATAAAAGGGAAACCCCAACTTTGCAACAGATGAGAAGATTAGCAAAAATGTATAACCACCATCTTCATTACAAATGACATATTCTGCAGGTTGATTCATTCTACCAGTGACTTTCGGTTTAAGCAGTACATGCACAACTACTGAATTGTCTTTGGAAGTTCTTTGTGTATTTGTACAAAATCTCAAGTGTGCCACAAATGATTAAACAGCCAGAAATTTCCGTTTCTATCGCCGTCTCTTAGAGGCTTCTTTTTGATTAAAAACCATTATATTGCCCAAGAAGAATTCAGCTGCACCTAAGAATCTGCTGTGAAGTAAATGAGTTTTAAGTGGATCAGAGTTCACTTCTTGAGGGTGCAGAGAAAGTGAAAGAACCTTTATAGGGCAGGGAAAGCAATTCTTGGCTTTTAGGACGATCTGGGTGAATCGGCGCTGCTAGGCAGACTGACATCAGACTTGGATCGGAGCAGGGTAGGAACTGCAGTTCTCAGGAGAGCTGTCAGCTAAAAAAAAAGACTAATGAAAAGTTAACACAGAAGCTCCTAGTAGAGTCTTACTGATTTGCAGATCAAACATAGTGGCTACTGTGCCTTCGTCTCCTAGTTATCAGTTAATTACGTTTTGTAGTTACTAGGTACAGCTCAGTTGTATAAAGTGTGGCCCCTCACACGACGACTGCTGACTTTTTCATTTCCTCCCAACATAACAGATTTGAGTTACTTGGTATTACAGAGTGGTTTCCACCCCTCCACACTCATGAAAAATATTTTATTAGATTGTAAACGAAGTTGTCTTGTTCTCTGAGGTTATTTTCTACAGCAGTTTCATTTCTCCCTTCTTCTGTCTTTTTCTCTTTTATTTTGTTTTTATTGGATGCTAAAGGGTAAAATGTAAAACAACATCAGTGAAAGGAGCTAAAAACAAATATACCTTTAATGTACTGGGAGAGAGGAATTAAATTGTACTCCCACCTCCTCAGTCTAATAGCTTATACAATGTGAAATGGAACAGAGTAAGTTCTTTTACTATTTCAGCTCCTAGCAGTGTAGTTATAGTTAAAGGTGTTTCATGCTTCCCATTATAAATACTCATTTTCACGGCTTTACAAAATGTCATAAAAATTCACTCTTGATTGAAACTTACTCAATAAGGTCATAACCTAAGAACAATTTCAGAGAACCATTGGGTGAAATTGGGTTGATGGAGAGTCAGGTAGCCTATTTAAGCACACTGAGTTACCTGGAAATCCAATACCAAGAATTTTATTGATGTTCAAAATATTGAAGTGTGAAAAGATAACCTGCTGTGACAGATGGAATTAGTGCCTTCACAGGGCTCGTCTGTGCCAGTTAATGCAGACCAGCAATGCATTGTCAATAGATTGCATCAAATGCATCGGTACTTTTTAGGACATTAAGCTAAAGAATGCCTGAAGTATATACAGGAGGAGGGAGGGAGGACGAAGAGCTGGAAATGAGCAGCCATGTGAGTGTGAGTGTGACTGCTCCTCTCAAGGAGCTTCTGTCTCCGAGATCTCATTGTCTTTCTGGTTGGAGCCTCTCTAAACAGCTTTTCCTGACATGACTATTTTTTCCTAGAGTATTTTATTTTTTTTTAGTGAACAGGATTAGCATCATGGGCAAAACTGATCTAAGGATCTTCACCTGCTTCCACTTCAAGCAAATTGTGCTGCAAAACAGAATCACGGTACTATGTAAACATACGTATATATATACACATACATACACAAATATATGTACACATACATACACAAATATAAGTACTTACATAATGGGAATGTTTCTGTTTCATTAAAATCTTTTTAGAAAGGTGGATTTCCCACTCAAAACCAGAATTGCTGAAGCTCCACCTCTCCCATCCATCCCCAGCCTTGTTACCATCTCTACAGTAGTGATGCAAGATGTGGGTGACCCATAACCTACACCTGCTCTCATTCAGGGAGACTCTGACCTTGTGCCTCTGTACGTCAAGTATCTAACTGTTGGGTTCTGGCATCAGTCCTTTGTCTCAGGAAATACTTATTTGATTGTACATTGTGGAGCAGGTAAAAAGAAGAGACTGAGGATATATATCACAATTATGTGCTTAAGGGACTAAATTAGGGCCTAGCAGGATCAGGTTAAATGATGATGAAGTGGAGACTCCTAAGGAACTGCTGCAGTTTCTCTGCGTCCTTGCTTTTGCACTCTGAATTTGTGGGTTTGCAGGGATACAATAACTCTCTTCCTTGTAGCTTGATGGGTTTATAGGCTGAGGCCAATAGGACTTGCAGAATCAGAATTAAAACACATGTTATTTTTTCAGTGATTTTCCAAGAGTCACTAGTATAGTACCTGCAGAGGCCAGTGATCATTGATTATACCTGCCTGGTTCTGTGGTCAAAGCAAATCAGAGCTATTTCTTTCAAAAATATCTAACTTTGGAATCTGAATTCCATTTTCATGAACACCTTTGCACACAGTAGCTGAAGGAGGAGATTTCCCAGGGCTTCAGTGACAGGGACCTACATCCCCTTGCTTTTTCTTTAGGATTTTGACATCTGTACATGTCACTTAAATTGTCATCTATCATTACTGTGATGCAATGTTTTGTTATGTACCATCTGAGTTCTGATAATGATCAATAACAGCCACATGGGACATGCAAGGTGAAATGGACCCCAGCTGATTCCCATTCTTTGCAGTTGCAGTGGGCGAAGGCTGCATCCCAGGCAGCCTCCGCAGCTTGGACGGCTTACAGCAGCTCAAAGTATAATGCTATTAAAATAGATGAAATTTATCTGAGCCTAAACCTGACAAAAAGCTGCAAAATGAAGATCTTTGTTTGCTAGTCTGATTTCACATGTCTTGAGGAAGAATGAAGTCCATTTTGGTGGCTTTGCATCAGGATTTCTTTGCCGATATTAGCTTTTTTTTTCTTTCTTTCTTGGTTTAGTTGATAAAATAACAAGAGAAAATGTCACCATGGGGTTTGTGGCGAAGAAAAAGAATATTCAGTGATTCATGTCTTTTTGAGTTCAGTGATTTCACTGAAGCCCCCCACATGTCTTATTTATTTTCCAAGCAAGGTCATTTTCTGTAAATTATAGACACAAATGGTGACTTTAAAAATCCTCCTTTCCAATAATACTCACTGACTTCTTACATGAAAATGAAGTACACCAGCCTGTAAAGAGCACAGACTGTAAAATAATTACATTCATTCTTATTAAAATGGCCAGTCATTTGCTGCAAAAGTACAATTTGTGGTGGCAGAAGAAAGTAATTTTTTAAATAAGATATTCATCCAACTATTCATAATGCGATTTAATCAGTAGATTGTATGCAGACTTTAAATATAAAATGTCCAAAATCATCATAGTGAATTATTAACAGCTGATATCTCGGGGAAGGGAGAAATGCAATCCATATTTGCAATGATGGGAGAAAGGGAAAGAGGAAAGAGGAGATTATATCAACCAATGTGCCACATTTTTCATTCTCTAAAATGTTTCTTATCTTTCTGCTGAGCTCAGAGGCTGGTGTCCTAACAAGCATCATGTTTAGTTCTCACAAGTTCCTCAGTCAGCTAAGACCTCAAAACTTATTAGCTTTTAATAAAGCATCATATTTCGGTGCTTTTGAAGACGTCACGTGAACATAGTTGTTAGTCTAATCTACAGCACACATGTTTTCCAGTAGCTTGGCCAAGGCCCACCAAATATCATACATATTGTATTGAAACATATTTTCTGCCCTGTGGTTCCCTTATTTGTTCATGTAGCCCTTAGTCTGCAAAAACACATGCTTTCTTTCTCTTTCTTGGACAATAGTTGCTAGAGGCTACTCAGGCAGTCCCACTGGCTTATGAGATGAAAAATTCATGTATGATGCATTTACTCCTTTTCAAAATCTGGCACTTTTTATGTGTGTGCAGGAAGATTACCTGAAGCATATTTGGCAGTTTTGCAGAGTTCTAATATGTGCTACCTGTATATGTAAGCAATTTTCTAACAACATATGGTAGGTAGAAGGAAACCTTTAGAAGTACTTTGTTTTTCACTCTAGCCACTTTTAATAGCCTGTAGAGATCTGCAGATTTTTTTTAAAAAAATCTGTAGCAGACAAAATATAATTTTATGAAACAAAAAGCTATGCCAAACAGCCATAATATGCTGCTGCTACATTTCTGTGTGGTGTCTGGCATATGCCAGGCTGTAATGCACAGGATTAGAGGCTTATAATACATCTTGCTCACTGAGATTCTCAGTTCATGGGAAAAAATTACAAGTCTAATTCTGTGCTTGTTTAAAAATAGCACAAATAATAAGAAGCTATTATAATATGTGACAAGAGAGTACATCAATTGCATTCACTAATCTGTTATGCCTCAGAACATGTCCCTTACACAAAGAAAACCTTTCATTCCTGTGGATCTGATTCTCCAGTGCATGACACTATTTTAATCTAAGGTAATTTAATCTATTTTAATAGCATTATACTTCAATAACACTGATGTGATGAAGTAGAGAATTAGTCCCATTTATATAAGGTAGTTTACAGCCCTTCCTGCAAAACAGGCAAAGGAGTCGGTATTTAATCCGGTTTCTATTGCTCATGTTCTGCAGTCAGTCAGATGCAGAAAATCACCTACTTCTTCACTCGTGCTCTGAGATACTACCCCTGGCCTCTCGTGAGGGCTCTTTAGGCCCCCCCTGCACTGTGGTAGCACAACGGCTCAGCCCTGGACCAGCGGTGGCTGGTGCCACCCGCTTGGAGCACGGACTAAGCATGACCGCCCGCACCTGAATGCTCCCTCATGCTCTGCGTGCCCTTAGAAATACCCCGTGGTGCAAAGCGGCTTTGCTGGATTGGCTTCCTTAAATTCTGCTAATAAACAATAATGGCAAATTATGCCAATAAACAATAACAGACACTAAAGCAAAGTATTGTTACTGAACCTCCTTGGTTCCCATAGGCATTGCTGGGAGTAGCAAGCAACGGGAAAATCAGCACAATGCACTGTTCTCCGAGCCTTCAGCAGCCAGGGCCACTCTGCAAAATCTAATTTACTGGCACCAAAGAAATATGTTTATTAAATAATAAAAGAATAGCAGTGTTTTACCATTACTGAGAAGTGGATTAATTGTGGCAGAGAATAAAACAGATTCAATAGTAAAGTATAGGCAATGCAGCATGTTTCTGGGGCAGCCCATAAGTTTCCTGAATAAAGAAATATCGCTGAAGGACAACAGAAATGTAGTGATGTCACTGAATATAGTGATATCTTCTTTCTATGAAAATACTTGATTCTCCAGAATCAATATTGTATGTAATTCTACTAAATCAGATGTACAGGTAACATGCTAGCCTCCTAAGTACAAATTATAATTAAGTTTCCTCTGAGCTTTCATGAATTCGTAATCAAAAGACAGCAATAATTTATTTGGCATAGAAAACAAAATGACAAGACACGCAGAGAGACGCCTAGACAATTGCTCAGTTTCTTACTGCTGGGAACTTAGTACTTGATAAATGAATTAGTAAAATATTCAAAATGGCTCTATGTGTGATCACAGAGTGGAGCTGTCTGAAATGACTTATGCTGGCATGTCTGATAGTTCCTAACAGCTATAAAAATGCATCTCTTCGGGTTAGATTTACTAACATTTTGTATCAGCTCAGTAGCCAAAAATAGCGCTAATAACTTAAGTGCTGGTGATTATGCTGGTACAAAATAAATGCACGATTTAAGAAGCTAAATCAATTTGGTAGCTTTTTGAAAGCGCTGGGAACATCCAACAATTTGGATAGAATTTTTTTTAATTATTATTTATGAAAGACTCTCTGTATACTGTGCTTCAAAATAATCCCTCAGGTGTGTTCAGGCAATTGCTTACGTTTGTGGCAGGTACTTATCCTCACAGAAGAACAAAAAGACGACTGATGAGCCATTTAATTTCTAACTTGCATCCCAGATTTCCTTCTCATTTTTGTTAAGATACCTTTGATTGTGGCATTCAAATTTATGTTTAAGTAGCAATGAAGACTACAGTTTGCATGGTCTTGGTACTAGAAAATCCACTTTTAAAAGCAAATAATGTTTCTGTTTTCCCTAGGTGCAGAAAGGTACGGTTTAAATTATTTAAAAGTGCATAATCAACCTTCAGGACAGCTGGTATACTAAAACCTCCACATTCCAAAAACCAGACCCAGGGTCCAAAACCAGCAGTATAACTGACACAGTGATGTAATCATTAGAAACACAGGAACAGAAATAAGATCTTAAGTCATCAAGGCAGCCCTGCCTGCTCTTGTTGAGGTTAACCGCCTCAGACAGCCTGGCTAATACATCTAGCAAGCTGCTCTTCAAAATTCCTCCATGTTTTTGTCTCCATTACTACTATCATTCAAAAGCTATTGCAGAACATAAACCTCTGAAATTATCTGCCTACATTTACTTGTATCGGTGTTATATCTATGTATTTGCACACTGTTTCTGTCCTGCAGACTGTGTAGCTATTCCTCCTCCTGCTGTTCATTCTCCAGAAACATTTTCAAAGAAAAATCTTATAATCTTTTGAGGTTTCATTTGATGGGTTTGATCAAATAGAGCTCTTCCATTCTTCTCTCATTTCTTGACCACTTCAGAAGGCTTCCTCTACTTCTTTTTCAGTTTGAATTAATGTTTTCTGAACATCAGAGATTGAGATGGTACTGGAGGAGATCTCAGTTTCTTGCAGAATTGTATGAATAATCTCTTCTCTACAGAAAAAACCTTGGTGATTTATTGCCATTAAATGATCATAATTGCCATTAGATGATCATTTAACACAGCTACTTTCTCCTCAGCTGTTTCCAGCTGATAGTCTCCCAGTTGATGATAGTAATGTGCATGAGCTTCCTCTCTATACTATTTGTTTTCCTCCTTTTTCTACTCTTGGAGTTCACGTGCATCTTTTGATGTGACATTCTGACTGCCCTATATATTAACAATGCACCATAAAATTGAATCACAAGCAAATTTCATTAGCAGACTAACTTTCCATGTAGCTGAATGGTACTTGGCTATTTCTTTTAATATGCCTTGCGAAGATGAGTGTAGCCCACACTTCGACAATTCTCTCTTCACCTCTATACTTCTTAATACCTATACTTCTTAATACCTTCTTAATAACCTTCTTTGTTGATGACTCCTTTCTTTTCCCATCTTGTGTATGCACCTTGCTTATTTGCTAGCTTCTTTCCTGATCGATTAGCCATCCATTTAGGAATGAAGTCCCTCCCAACAAGATTTCCTCCTCTTGTTAGGGACAGGTTCTTGACAGTACAGTCCTTTGACCATGAAAAAAATTCAGATGTCTTTGGCTTCTACAAACCTAGTCTTCTTCCAGTTCACTGCTCAGCTAGTTTCAAAAGCAACGTTGTGCTGGTTTTGGCTGGGATAGAGTTAATTTTCTTCCTAGTAGCTAGTATGGGGCTGGTTTAGATTTCTGCTGAAAACAGAGTTAATAATACAGGGATGTTTTCGTTACTGCTGAGTAGTTCTTACACAGAGTCAAGGCCTTTTCTGCTCCTCACCCCACCCCACCAGCGAGGAGGCTGAGGGGGCACAAGGAGTTGGGAGGGGACACAGCTGGGACAGCTGACCCCAACTGACCCAAGGGATATTCCATCCCATGTGACGTCATGCTCAGCATATCAAGCTGGGGGAAGAAGAAGGAAGGGGAGGACATTTAGAGTGATGGTGTTTGTCTTCCCAAGTCACCATTACACGTGATGGAACCCTGCTTTCCTGGAAATGGCTGAGCACCTGCCTGCCCATGGGAAGCAGTGAATGAATTCCTTGTTTTGCTTTGCTTGCGGGCATGACTTTTGCTTTACCTATTAAACTGTCTTTATCTCAACGCATGAGTTTTTCTCACTTTACCCTTCCGATTCTCTCCCCCATCCCACTGTGGGGGGAGTGAGCGAGTGGCTGTGTGGGGCTTAGTTACTGGTTGCGGTTAAACCACAACAAAGGTTCTCTGATGCAGACGTCGTTTTTTCATTTCTATGTGTAATTGAAACCAAATCACGATCAACTGAAAAAAAAAGTCTATTATAATGTCCTCATTTCCTTTCAAAACTATGTCTAAAGCTATAGTATTCTGTGCATTTCTCTTGTGACTTCCTGGAAAGCTCTGTTGGCTATCGTCTCCAGCAACAATAATACAGTAATTGCAGTAATGTCTGATCTCTTTCTGGCAAAAAAAAAAAAAAAAAGTCTTCCTAATGATACTCTTTCAGCAGTGTTTACCCTCCTAATAACATGAGGGAGATCTCTGCCCTTTTCAAAATCCAAGCCTATAGCAGCTCAAGTTCTTCCCTTTTGTTTCACAGGCTCTGTGCAGCAGTGTACAAATCACTTCAAATCTCTGCTGAAAATTGACATAATCCTTTTCCTAACTGCTTCTGGAGCCTGGCTACAGTCTTGACTTATATTAATTTTTGCTTCATTTCAGGTATCTAGTCTCTTACTTATGGTGTTCCCTTATCTATTACAGTAGCAGATGCACATGTCTATTTTTCCTAAGATCAAGTGTGGAAATATCACATCTCCCAAACTTCTTTTCTTATTCCGACTCTAAAGCTTTTTTAATGGGTCTCAATGGCCTTACCCAAACATTTTTCTCCTGAGGTATGAGGCTGAAGAAAGCATGTTCTTTCCATGAATACCTCTATATAGTTGAATATCCCTGAACTGTCTTCATTTAATCAACTAATTAGTCGTCTCTCCATCTTCATTATCTTGTCCTCTCATTTTCTTTCTCAGTGACCTGAAAACAAGTAACACTGATGATCAACTGTGCCTTAGCACTGCCAGGCATCTTCTGTGGGCTGACACAGTCATCCTGGAGACGGGATGCTTCTTGATGAAAGACATTTATGACAAATTGTAGAAATAGAGTTGCCAAAAGATCTGGAGCATGTATGGGTAATTTCAGATGGAGATATTGAAAATGGTTCCAGATCAGGATAGTAAAATTTCCAGATTGAAATTTCTAGTGTATTAAAGACATGATACAGCAGTTGCACAAGGTCACTGAAGGGAGCTGCTCTGGAGCCAGCCCGATCCGCAGCAGAGTGGCAGATGTCAGCTCACAGGGGGTTTTCTTGAGGCAGGGAAACACCAGGACAGCGGTGAGATGCACCAGGAGCCGGCAGCTCTCGCAGGAGACGCTGATGGGGCCTGGGTGTTGCCAGAGCAATTGTGGCCATCCCCATGCCTATAAAAAGCAGCCTGGGGAGTGCCGGTGGCCAGAGAGGGCAAACAGGGCGTGGGGCGGCAGCTGGGGCCTGGGGCGGCAGCCGGGGCGTGGGGCGGCAGCCGGGGTGTGGGGCGGCAGGTCGCCCAGAAGGGCGCGCAGGGAGGGCACCTCTTCAAAGGTGGGGCATTGCACTGGCTGAGAGGGAGACCTGAAGTACACATAACCCAGCAACCGGGCACCGCTCTGTGACCACCCGCACAGGGCAAGGACACTCATCCTGCCCGACCCTCAGAGAAGAGTGGTGGGCACTCGTCTGAGAGCAAAGGCTGTAGCTCCGTCCTGGGGGTCTGCACCATCTGCCCCAGTGGTGGCTGATGCCTCCACACGGACAGAGCTGCTGGAGGGAGAGGCTGCAGGGCAGAGCTCAGACTGTGGGAAGGGCCCAGACCTTTCTCCTGGGGCAGGGACAGGCAGCAGACCTGCCTGCAAATGATGTGCTGAGGTGCAGGACCTCCTGCAGCAGGTGGCTGAGCTGCAGGAGGTGGTGAGGAGGCTGCGTAACGTCAGGGAGGCTGAGGAGTTAGATAGTTGGTTCCAAGCGCAGTCTGCGGTGGAACCACAGCCCATGGCCAAACAGCCAAAAACTCCCCCACCAGCACACACAGAAGGGAGCGGGGCCAACAATGCAGAAGACTAGAAGCTTGCAATGGCAAGGACCAGCAGGAGAAAGAGACTTCCCCCAAAGCCTGAGGTGCCCTTGCAGAACCACTTCACCACTCTGCAGACCGAAGAGGAAAGACCCGTCACATCAGGAGAGACACTGGAGCTGAGTAAGGCAGCCCGATCTGCTCCCCGTGTAACGACCAGCGCAACTAAGAAAAGGCAACGGGTGATAGTAGTAGGCAACCCTCTTCTGAGAGGTGCAGAGGCACCCATTTGCCGACCTGACGTGCTCGCCAGAGAGGTGTGCTGCTTACCGGGCTTATATCAATCAGGGATGTCACCGAGAGACTACCAAGCAGTACAGCCCACTGACTATTATCCGCTGCTGTTGTTTCACATGGGCACCGGTGATCCAGCCAGGAGCAGGCTGAGGAGTATCAAGAAGGATTACAGAGCCCTGGGAGCAGCGGTAAGGGACTCTGGAGCACAGGTAGTTTTTTCATCAATCCTCCCAGTCAAAGGGAAAGGGTTTGAAAGGGCCAGTCAAATCTGGCAAATCAACAAATGGTTACAGGACTGGTGCCACAGCCAGGGCTTCGGCTGCTTAGACCATGGGACTCACTTTGAGAAACCTGGTCTGCTGGGGGCTGATGGGGTCCATCTGTCAGAGAAGGGAAAGAGCATCTTGAGTCATAGGCTTGCCAAGCTGGGGAAGAGGGCTTTAAACTGAAGTTGCCGGGGGAGGGGAACCTCAATCCCTTCCACTCCTACCAGTTTGATGCCAGGGCCAGCAATAGATGCCCAGAGCCTGGAGAAGGATCACAGGTCATCAGGAGAGCACCTGAAGAGCAGCACAAAGGAATTCCAGGCACTCCAGCCACTGAGTCAGCTTCATCAGGGCCCAACTTAAATGTCTCTATGCAAATGCATGTAGCATGGGGAATAAACAAGAGGAGTTCGAGACGTGCACATGCCTGCAGGGCTATGGTCTTATTGGCATCACAGAGACGTGGTGGGATGGCTCCTATGACTGAAGTGTTGGAATGGATGGATACAGGCTCTTTAGGAAGGACAGGCAGGGGAGGCGAGGAGGGGGTGTCGCCCTCTATGTCAATGACCCGCTGGAGTGCCCGGAGCTCTGCCTGGGGATGGATGAGGAGCCGAACAATAGCTTATGGGTCAGGATGAAAGGGAGGACAGGGACAGGTGACACTATAGTGGGGGTCTGCTACAGGCGACCTGACCAAGAAGACTGAGCGGATGAGGCCCTCTATAGACAGATAGGAGCAGCCTCACGTTCACAAGCCCCAGTGCTCACAGGGGACTTCAGCCATCCCGATATCTGTTAGAGGGACAACACAGCAGCTCATAAGCAATCCGGAATGCATTGATAATAACTTCCTTCTCCAACTGACAGAGGAGCCAACGAGGAGAGGTGCTATGCTGGACCTTCTTCTCACCAGCAAGGAGGGGCTGGTGGGGAATGTGAAGCTCCAGGGCACCCTTGGCTGCAGTGACCATGAAATGGTGGAGTTCAAGATCCTTAGGGCAGCAAGGAGGGTGCACAGCAAGCTCACTACCCTGGACTTGAGGAGAGCAGACTTTGGCCTCTTCAGGGATCTGCTTGGTATCCCTGCCAGGGATAAAGCCCTGGAGGGAAGAGGGGCCCAGGCAAGCTGGTTAATATTCAAGGATCATCTCCTCCAAGCTCAGGAGTGAAGCATCCCAACAAAGAGGAAGTCAGGCAAAAACACCAGGAGGCCTGCATGGATGAATAAGGAGTTCCTGGACAAACTCGAACACAAAAAGGAAGCCTATAGAGGGTGGAAGCAAGGACAGGTAGCCTGGAAGGAATACAGAGAACTTGTCTGAGCAACCAGGGAGCAGGTTAGGAAAGCTAAAGCCCTGATAGAATTAAATCCAGGGACGTCAAGGGCAACAAGAAAAGCTTCTATAGGTATGTTGGTGATAAAAGGAAGACTAGGGAAAATGTGGGCCCTCTCTGGAAGGAAACGGAAGACTTGGTTACCCAGGATACAGAGAAGGCTGAGGTACTGAATGACTTTTTTGCCTCAGTCTTCACCGGCAAGTGCTCTAGCCACACAGCCCAAGTCGCAGAAGGCAAAGGCAGGGACGGGGAGAATGAAGAACCACCCACTGTAGGAGAAGATCAGATTCAAGACCATCTAAGGAACCTGAAGGTGCACAAGTCCCTGGCACCTGATGAGATGCACCCATGGGTCCTGAGGGAACTGGCAGATGAAGTTGCTAAGCCACTTTCTATCCTATTTAAGAAGTCATGGCAGTGTGGTGAAGTTCCCACTGCCTGGAAAAGGGAAAACATAACCTCCATTTTTAAAAAAGGAAAAAAGAAAGACCAGGGGAACTACAGGCCAGTCAGTCTCACCTCTGTGCCCAGCAAGATCATGGAGCAGATCCTCCTGGAAACTATGCTAAGGCACATGGAAAATAAAGAGGTGATTGGTGACAGCCAACATGGCTTCACTAAGGGCAAATCATACCTGACAAATTTGGTGGCCTTCTACAATGGGCTTACAGCATTTGTGGATAAAGGAGGAGCAACTGATGTCATATACCTGGACTTGTGCAAAGCATTTGACACTGTCCTGCGCGACATCCTTGTCTCTAAATTGGAGAGACATGGATTTGACAGATGGACCACTTGGTGGATAAGGAATTGGCTGGATGGTCACACTCAAAGAGTTGTGGTCAACATCTGAATGTCCAAGTGGAGATCAGTGACGAGTGGCATTCCTCAGGGGTCGGTATTGGGACCAGTGCTGTTTAACATCTTTGCCGGCGACATGGACAGCGGGATGGAGTGAAACCTCAGCAAGTTTGCTGACGACACCAAGCTGTGTGGTGTGGTCGACACACTGGAGGGAAGGGATGTCATCCAGAGGGACCTTGACAGGCTTGAGAAGTGGACCCATGCGAACCTTATGAAGTTCAACAAGGCCAAGTGCAAGGTCCTGCACATGGGTCAGGGCAATCCCAAGTACAAATACAGGCTGGGTGGAGAATGGATTGAGAGCAGACCTGCCGAGGACCTGGGGGTACTGGTGGATGAAAAGCTGGACATGAGCCAGCAATGTGCACTTGCAGCCCAGAAAGCCAACCGTATCCTGGGCTGCATTAAAAGAAGTGTGGCCAGCAGGTCGAGGAGGTGATTCTGCCCCTCTACTCTGCTCTCATGAGACCCCACCTGGAGTGGTGCGTCCAGCTCTGGGGGACTCAACACAAGAAACACATGGACCTGTTGGAGCAAGTCCAGAGGTGGCCACAAAGATGATCAGAGGGCTGGAGCACATCTCCTATGAAGACAGGCTGAGAGAGTTCGGCTTGTTCAGCCTGGAGAAGAGAAGCCTCCAGGGAGACCTTCTAGCAGCCTTCCAGTACCTAAAGGGGGCCTACAGGAAAGCTGGAGAGGGACTTTTGACAAGGGCATGTAGTACTAGGACAAGGGGTAATGGCTTTAAACGGAAAGAGGGTAGATTTAGGTCAGCTCTAAGGAAGAAATTCTTCACCATGAGGGTGGTGAAGCACTGGCACAGGTTGCCCAGAGAAGTTGTGGCTGCCCCATCCCTGGAAGTGTTCAAGGCCAGGTTGGATGGGGCTTTGAGCAACGTGGTCTAGTGGAAGGTGTCCCTGCCCATGGCAGGGGGGTTGGAACTAGATGATCTTTAAGGTCCCTTCCCACCCATACCATTCTATGATTCTGTGAAGGTCAGCTAGAAACTCATGCAAGGACTAGAAGCAAGGCCTTCAATTTAAATTTTGTACATGTGATCTGAAATAAAAACTGTTATGATGTTCTGCTTTCCAGTGGGAAACAAGTGTCAGTGAAGGTAGTAATATACAAAATGAGAAAGGCTTTGAAACAATTGTTACTTCTACCAAAACACTCATGCTTGTAAGATAATCAGTGTATTTTACAATTTAAAAATATGATCAGGCAAATTTGTTTCTCCTATATCCAGCAATTGCTTTCTTCATTTTCAATAGTAGTAAACAAAGTTTGGAAAGCAAAACAGATTTCCATTTGTGCAATAATAAAAGTCTGTTGCCATTTAGAGATACTCAAAATGCTCATATAAAAAAATGAAAATAAATTCTCAGTATAAAATATATTTTTTTATTACATGTTTGATAGTTTATAAAATATCACATCATTAAAGGATCAGTTAAAGTATCACTTTTGTTTGCTTTGCACTATAAAATGCAATAAACAGCTGTTGAAATTGATTAATAACCAAAACAAAGATGAACATTGAATCAGTCTCAGAATTCTTTCGTTACACAGAAATTACAGATTAGTCCTCCCATACACTATAAACTAATAGGTAGTGAGAACAAGAAAAGAAGCTGGACTGGATTCTGCTTTCAATTCTATAGAGTAGGATTCGTCTGAATTAATTTATCTATTTAATCCAAACTAGATATGAAGATTTCCATTCACTACATAGAGTGAATGGAAAGAGACAAGCTCTTTGAGAAGGTAATTTATCCAGTCTTTCATAAACACCTATGATTAGACAAATCATCCTCTGGACATGTCTATCTCCCTCATTGATTTGAGACAGCCTAGACAGCTAGGTCAGAAGAGACACACACTTAGGACTGATGAAGACGATATGATGCTGACGTGCCCGTTTCACTCCAAGCACGTGGGTGAATTCCTACCCCAGTGAGATCAGGAGACTTCAGTAGCAACTGACCATCACTATACTTGCATCTTCTTCAAGGCAGAACTTCATTATTGTATGTAAAATATAGTTAAAATATCAAATAATCTTTCCCACTCTGTCATCCTGGGCTGCTTTTTATACTGACTTATTTCCTTGAAAATTCAGTTTCAGAAGGTACTGCAAGGGCTGCTTTTCTTCCCGAAGAAGACTTGTGCAGCCTGGCAACTGTAGCTCCTGTCTGGGATATTCAGAGGTCAGTAAATGTTCAAGACGATGCTTGCAAAAAGGAGTACAATTCATACACAAGTGTACCCATTCTCTTTCCCTCTCTGAAACTATTGCATAAATTCTTATTCCTCAGGAATTAATTGGACTGCTCTACAGAAGGTGACTAAACACCCTAATTTTTTTGTAGAATCCTAGAGAAAGTCTATACAGAGCGTTAGCTGTGGGGCAGAATAGATTTGGGTACCCTGATCTGGCATGACCCTAGGAGTGACCATAGGCTTCTACTATGTCTGATTTTTTCTTGAAATTGAGTGTATAGCACACACAACCCCTCCCCCCGTCACCGGCACGTTGTCATAGTCAGAATATTTATTAAAGGTCGTGAGAGCCCATACAAATGTACAAGACAAAGAAGAAGGAATTCATATCTGCAGAGCCCTTTGAGATCTATAACTGAAAGAAAATAAGGCAAATGATTAACAATTGATGGAATCAATTTTTATGGATTTTTTCCCTGGATTTTTCTGTTGTTTAGCATTGGCCCAATGCCAATCTCCAATGCAGATATGCTGTATCTGAATAAAATGGGACTTGAAAAAATATAAAGTCTCGAGTAAATCAAACTCTATGGAAGTTTTGGCGTAGCAGATTCACATCAGAGATTTATTCTGGTCTAGCTCCTTTTAAATCCATCATTGTACTGAGCCTGGATATTTCATATTGTCTAGAAAAGTCACTAGAAAATTAACAGCTTCTCAGTTGTATATTAGTGTATTTAACCTTATTTCTGCGAACCTACAATTCTTTACATCAATAACTGATCAGTAACATATATCTTAATATAATTCTTCAGTCTCCACTTGGACACAAAAGAGACAGTTGCAAATTGCTCTGGTGGTTTTAGGTCATAAAAATTAAATATTGCAAGGGAAACTTGGAACAGATGACTGCCGTTGCTGATGTCAGGCAGCAGGCTTGCACTAATTTTGACACAGGAAAAAAATATCTCACAACAAGTATAATGGTGTTAAATGAAGAGCTAAATCTTTGTCAGCAAAAGTCAGAAATTTGCTTGTTGAAGTATTTAAGTACAGAAAAATTGAAAAGGAAGGACCCAGCTCTGATAGCTAAGTCCTGTCCCTCTCTCATTAATGAGAAACAGGTAGATGCGTGCATTTTCTCTGTGGTAAAGAAAATGGATGAAAGATTTGTACAGACAACAGGGAAGAAAGCAAAGGTCAGGGAAGAGGGGCTGTAGGTCATGGTTGCAGACAAGCCACAGAATGAAGTTTAACTAGAAAAAAACTCTTTACCGCAGTTGCCACCGTACAGCAGAATTACTGTCCTCTGTGAGTGATGTTTAATGACATCGATTAGGCTAAGGAAAGGCTGTTCAACAGCCAAAAGGGCTGTTCTACCAATTCTGCACCACGAGTGATACTTGTCTAATAAGTTCTCTGAACTTACCTGTTCAGAAAACTAAACTGGCAGAGAACTGGTAAGGTTTTTATGAGCGCAGCGATTAAGTCAACGGAAGCCGTAGGAATGAAACTGTTTTCAGAAGCAGCTGTCCATTTGATCGGCTTAAATCACCTGTCAAATCACACATGAAACTGCAGTGGAATCCCATGCAATATCTCAAGCTGATGCTACTGAAGCACAGCTACCTGGAAGGGCCGTCATTTCAAAAGTGCAGGGTAGAGGTGATGATATTCAGACACACTGGGCTATCGGGAAGATTTCAGATCCAGAACGCTAGCTGGGAAGCACGTGGTAGCACTTTCAAGGAAATAGTGACATATTAAGTGAAGCAACGGTGTCATATTGATGCTGCCAGAACATACATGGTGCATTTTTCCTTCCTTACCCTCTGCCAATGTTTTTTTCACTTCTGGTCACTCCATAGATGTTTTCTAAGATAACTAAGCAAACCAAGAGTCAGTAGGCTCAAATTGCAATGCTGAGGTTTGCACTACCAAGGGAAAATTTAGCAGTTTGAAAATCTAAAATGTTCAAAACCAGTATTATCTACACAAAACTCACAAGTGAGCCCCCTTTAGCCTAGTGCTTCAAAGAATATCCAAAGGTATCCAACATCTTTGGAATTTGGTGAGAGGTAATTACGAGTCTTCCTGAGACTTCTGCGTGATTTGGAGCAGATAACTTACGACCCTGTAATGTTAGTACTCTGAAATGCTCAGTGTATCCTGCACCAACCTCAAAAGGTAGTTTAATTCTATATGTGGAGTAAAAGATTTCTGTGGACTTTACTTCCATTCCCTACTACAGTGCCAAAACTGCAGGAAAAAAATGACTGCTTGTTAAGCTGCAGAGAAAGCTCTGTTTAATAAGGATGAATGCATACGTGACACTGAAAGCGTAGGCTTGGATTTGACAACAGGGGAACGTTGGATACTGCCACTCACCAGCAAAGCTTCTCTGGTTCCGCTCTGCTTTCAAGGCAACGATGGTGTCCCTGCCCATGGCAGGGGGGTTGGAACTAGATGATCTTTAAGGTCCCTTCCAACCCAAACCATTCTACGATTCTATGATTCTATGATTACAGCTTCTGCAAGCAAGAGGGGAGAGGCATTTGAAGCATGAAGTAATTGTATAATGACAGCCTGAAATCTGGTCACCAAATCCTCTGTCATTTCTACCCTATCCTCACTTCTGTGGTGCTAAGGGGTTTATCTGCTGAAGCTGTGTGTGGGATTTTGCCCGAGTGACTCCCACTGAACTGAAAAACTTCTATGTTCTACTTCGGTAACTCAGTGCCCAAAGATCAATCTGCTAATGGACAGGCAGCCTGGACTTTCTAGGGGTTATGGAGGTCATTTAAACATACGGGATACAAGTAGATGTACCAATCTGAGTACACAGTTACATGGGAATTGGCACAATACTGAATTGGGACTTCCCTGTAATTGTGTGCTTGTTTAGGAGACTTAATATGAAATAGCATCCTACAAAATGATCTTATTTATGAATTGAATGCTGTAGCAGAGTATTTACATTCTTTAGTTAATCTCAGAGCAAAAACTAACAGCAAATAGCATACTGTAGTTCAGACACCTTTAGTAATATTTTTTAATTATATTATCATTGTTCCTATTTTGGGTTTCTCTGTGGCAGGTGCAGTGAAGACAGATAAAGGAAAGATAATCCCTCCCTCTTCCAACATGTGAACTAGAAACCAGTGTAGATATGCACCAAAAAAAAAGGTAAAAGCTACTAGAAAGAAGACTGATGAGTGTATGGATAAGATTTAGTCTTTGTTGAGATTAGGATTACTTTTATTCTGTCTACTCAAAATACCAATTTCTGAAGTATTCTATGTTTTGTTTCATGTCTCTGCCCTTGGAAATCTCTAGTGTCTTTTCAATGGAAAGTTCAGCTGAGCACTAAAAAATTCCCTGCACTTTCTTCTTGTCCAGACTGATGTTACCTGTCTGCTTTGCCTGCTTATAAGCAGGTATTTCTCACACGTCCTCCTGTTCAGGCAAAGCATTTTTGAAACTATGGGGAAAACAGTGAGGTGAGGTTTTGGAATCTCTATCACTGTTTGCAATAAAAGAGCTCAGGATTCGAGGTACTAATTGTATCTTTAGAGAAGAGTCTAACCAATTATGCGTATTTCACTGTGGTGAGGCAATACGCTATTGTGTGGGAGGCCTCAGGAGCAAAGACTGTAGGGGTTTTATCGCTTCTTTCCAGTAACTCAGAAGAATAGAGGATCAAAACTGAGTAATTGTTACTCAGATAGTGAATTCAATGTAATGTCATCTGGTAAAGGCCAACTATTTGCCTAACTAGGGATGTGGAGCCTGAGGGAGCAATGGAAGTGAGGTGAGAATGTATAGTCAATCAAAATGCATATTAGCAAAGTTTCAATCTATTATTCTAGATGTATTGTAAATTTTAAATGGCTGGATTATAGCTATGTTTCTTTTCTTGATCTACTTAATACATATTCTGGTGCCAGACCCTTCAGCTGTTCCATTGCAATAAGGATGGAGCCTTGTGTCTCAGTTTTCTTGTACTGTCCTACACATTTTTTGGTGGGCAATGAGCTGCCAATTCTTTTCTTCACGTATGCATTTGTGCATGTGTGCACAAATACATGATCACAGAATCATAGAATGGTTTGAGTTGGAAGGGACCTTAAAGATCATCTAGTTCCAACCCCCCTGCCGTGGGCAGGGACACCTTCCATTAGACCAGGTTGCTCAAAGCCCCATCCAACCTGGCCTTGAACACTTCCAGGGATGGGGCAGACACGACTTCTCTGGGCAACCTGTTCCAGTGCCTCACCACACTCATGGTGAAGAATTTCTTCCTTAGAGCTGAGCTAAATCTACCCTCTTCCCGTTTAAAGCTATTACGCCTTGTCCTAGCCCTACATGCCCTTGTCAAAAGTCCCTCTCCAGCTTTCTTGTAGGCCCCCTTTAGGTACTGGAAGGCTGCTGGAAGGTCTTCTTGGAGCCTTCTCTTCTCCAGACTGAACAACCCCAACTCTCTCAGGCTGTCTTCACAGGAGAGGTGCTCCAACCCGCTGATCTTCTTTGTGTCCCTCCTCTGGACTTGCTCCAGCAGGTCCACGTCCTTCTTGTGTTGGGGGCCCCAGAGCTGAAAGCAGTGCTCCAGGTGGGGTCTCGCGATGCCCATGTGCTTTTGTCTACCTAAAAACTGCCCAGCTATAAAAACATTCCTTTATCTCTCAGTCTTGGTTCCCTCAACCCTTCAGTGGTTTTCAGTGTTAATGCACAACCTTTCAAGGAGTCCAAGATATACATGACCTTTTCCCGCACATCATTGAGTCTATTTTTCCTAGCAGTTGTCTTTATTTCAGCTGGATCCACTTCCCCACATCTCTCCCTCCCATGAAATTTTATCATTTCAAAGGAAACTATTGAAGCTTAATAGCTTAATAGAATGTTTCTTCCCTGGAAGAAATATGACCCTGGCAAGTGATGATGAATTCCCTAGAAACTGAGACATCAGACCAGCCAGAAGCTGTGCACAGTCAGATTCCCCCTGGATGCACACACTTGGATGGATAGATTGTCAAGGAGAGCTGAAGTACTAAGATGCCTAAAGAGACCCAAGTATTTAGGGACTACTGGCATTACCAGCCCCCTTCTTCAGTCCTGTGGATGTCAAACTAGCCTAACACCTAAACATTCAGGGGTGAAATTCCAGGGATATATCAGACAACTGAGCACTGAGTTATGACAGTGATTGTTAGCCTAAGCCCTGTCAGGATTCACTCCTCTTATTTTCTTTACAGGCCAAACTCACAGATTGCTCAAACCACATTTAATTGTCTGCAAGGCTTGGCACAATTATGAACCTCCTGTTTTACAAAATAGCTAGCAGTTGGGACCGCTAAATCCCTTACCTGAAGAAACTTGAACTAACATTTCCAGCTTCTGCTCGTTCGAGCTGTCTGACTTTTAATGTGATACATAAATATATGCAGCTCTAGGTAATGAATTAAGTTGAGTGATGAGCTGCCTGAGCATCCACCTTCAGAACTTCGGCTAGATTTTTCTCGGTCCTATTCAGGATACTACTCAGCCTTCACTTTACTTTTGACTTAGCTGCACCGTGGAGAAAACATTTTCAGTTATGTGAAAATAAATCTCTGCAACAAAAACTTGATCTGTTCAAAATAAAATAAAGCCAAGTCTCACTTCAAAAATAATGAGGAATGGACAGATATTCTTCTGGATTTTCAGAAAAATCAGGTTTGATTGGAAACCTGTAGTTTTCAGAAATTCTCAGCCATGAAAGCATTATCCTGCTTTGGGAGGAATGCTATTGCTATTCATGACTCCCTGGTCCAATATGTTCCCTCACAAGCCCTCGCTCAACATCTGCTTTAACTTAGGTGTCAAAACTTAGATCATTACCCTATGCTTTTATTACAAGCAAGGCCTCTGGATGGCAGTTCATCTAATCTTAAAATAAGCATTGTCCTGGTTTCAGCCGGGATGGCACTAATTTTCTTTCCAGTAGCTGCTGTGTGTTGGATTTGATATGCGAAGAATGTTGATAATACACTGATGTTGTCGGTTGCTGCTAAGAGATCAAGGACATCTTCCAGCTTCCCAGGTTTTGCTAATGCGCAGGTGCAAAAACCTGGGAGGGGTATAGCCAGTATAGTTGTCCCAAACTGGCCAAAGAGAGTATTCCATACCATAGACAGCATGCACAGTATAAGTGGGGGTCAGCTGATGAGCCAGTTCCCTTCTTTTTCCCTCTTTTTGTTCGTCCAGACCTTTTCATTTGTTTGTTCTGCTGTTCAGTCCCTCACTCGCTCTCTCTGGAACTTGCTGTTCTGAGAGAACTGCTGGGGAATGTTCCTGTTCCCTGACTGCTGCTCGGGACGGGCTGTATCAGTCGTCAGGTGGTGAGAAATTGTGCATCCTTCATTTTATATATTCTATTCTCGTTATATTTTATTATTATTACTATTGTCATCATTATTATTTTTTTTTCTTTGCTGTCCTGGTGAACTGTTTTTATCTCAACCCAGGAGTTTTCCTTTCTCTCCGATTCTCCTCCCCACTCCCCTGGGGAGGGGATGACTGAGCGAGTGGCTGCGTGGTATTCGGTTACCGTCTGGGGTTAAACCACGACAGGTATATATGGTAAACCAGAAAAAACCCCTCTCCTGTCTGTCTGCAATTCAGCACACATCCAGCTCAGCATTTTTTCCACTTTGTGATGGATCATATTGTATCAAACCTTCAGCGTGATTGCCACAGTTCGTTAGAGTTAGAAGAGGCCATCTGATCAGCACCACTGGTATGTGTGGGGAACTGCCGTGCTGTGAGACTTACACAATGCTGAAAGTTCCTCCTCCACAAAGTAGTCCCACCTCTCAAAGGTAGAAGAGTTCAACACCAGAGGCACGGGCCATACTTTGTGGACCTTATGGACATACAAAACTATGACCTCTTGCTCCACAGAGCACCACAGCAAGGCTGTTATGGAGTGTTCTTTGGGGCCTCTTTCCCTGATGGAAAATGCTTCCCAACCAGACATGAGAATATCTTATTGCCTCATCTCTTCTAAGCTGCTCATGCTCGAAGAAGTATTTTTCTTCTGCTTAATTAAACAGCATCACAATCACTGAGACAATAACTCTCTTTAAAATAACAATGTTTATGCTCTCTTACCCTTCTCTGCACCTTCCAAGTCACATCTATTCATGTGATATTTACAACTGCATTTGTATTTCAGTATTGCCAACTTTTATGGGCTCATGTCTTCCTAAACTAGCAATGTAATTATAACTGTCTACCTCCTGGTATTTATTATTAATATGAATATAATGAAGTGGGTGATTAAGCAGTCACTGGTTACTCCTGTAATCACCAGACCAGCCCCCTAAGGAAACTGGGTTCAATAACATGTCACTGGAACGATAAAATCTTAATGAGTCACCAACGAGATGCAGAATTGTGAGGCTCAGCAGAGTTCAAGTCCTGTTTATCATAAAATAAAAGGAGATGAGGCTGGATGAGGAGGAGAAATAGCACAAAATGGAGGGATAGATACTCAGTTGGTGTAATTTGAATTACCTCTGTTGGACCTCTGGCAAATAAAACCCGCTGAGGATCTGCCCCTCATCATTAGCACAGTAGTTGCAAAATCTTTATTTTGGTATATAGTCCTATTTCCACACACTCAGCTCCTGCCTGACATCTACATTAATTCAGAGCATGTCAGAGACAGGACTAGCTCCTCCCCACCTGCCACCCTAAGCTCACCTCCCCATCCTCCTTTCACAAAGAGTGTCTGTGATAGGAAGTGATTTACAGAAAAAGAGTTTCCAGACCCTCTGGCATCTTGGATCTGCTTATACAAGCTTGTCCTGATTAATTCAAAATTCTTCTTGTTCTAATAATCCTCTTATTTCAAAGCTTCTTTGTAGTTCCTTCACTACCTTTTGTTGGCATGCAAACGAGCAACTTCAGGTATGGATGTTTAACTTTTTTTGTTCTCCCTTTTTTCAAAATCTTATAGGTTTGAGGAGCTGTGATATGCTCTGGGTTTTTCTTCCCTGAATGTGTTCTTCATGCTATTAATAATTCATATTCTTAAGAAGGGAGGAAAAAAAAAAAAAAAATTACTCAAAGACATAAAGAGGTGACAATGCTTCCGGAAGAAAGACTGTAGGTCAAGTTCAGACTTGGGAAAGGCGGCTGCAACTCTATTGAACTACTTCCAGACTATTCATAACATCAAGGCAATATGTCAACTACTCAATAATGTATCCTACTCCAACCTTCAATTAACCTTTTTATTCTTAAGCATTTAGCTTGGTAAGTCACGCAAATTAATTTATTGAGAAGGTAATAAACAGTGAGTCACAAGAATCAGGTGCTGGGTGATTAGGTGTTTAGTTATATGGTTTATTATTTATTTAAACTGAATTTTGATGAATTATTGAAGCTTTAACATTAGTCCTTTTTTTTTTTTGAAGTATTGTTGAGATATTTTTTCTAAAGTGCAGAGATGATTCTCTAAGAGCTGCATATGACATGATCTAAGGCACATGAATTTTCCTCGGTAATCTGATATTTCAGTACTTCATGCCCTTGAGGCACAGCTGTTATTCCCACTATAAGCAAGGAACTGATGCAAAAATAAAAAAAAAGGAGCAATTCAGGTACCTTAATCTAGATGTCTAGTACTTTTTCAGGCACCTTCAGCTGTCCAAAGCATCAATGCAAGACCAGTTAACATGACACAGGATCTACAGGAAAGACAAATCTTTCTGTGAGTAAGGTGAGGTATCCCAGAATCTCTGTACTGGCACTATACACCTCTTTAAACATGTTATTTGCTCCTACATGGTCAAGTGACCACATTTCTATCAGCTGATGCACAGTAACTCTGTGTGTGCGTGCATGGTCTTCCCTTGCAGCAGGGGAAGGTATTTCAGCTTAACTAATGGGTGAAGTCAATCTGCATGAAAACTGCCCAGAAATGAGCTGAAGTAGGGTAACAAGCTCATGCTTTATAGCTAGTGACAGAGAGAAGAGAAGTTAATAACAGTAGAATTTCAGATCTAACCTACTATAACCCATCACCCTAAATCTGGTCTATGTCTCCACCCTGGCAAACAAAACAAATGGCATCTGATGACCATGTGTCCTGGTTTTGTCCCAGCCAGAAACTAAGCACCACACGGCCACTTGCTCACTCCCTCCCAGGGGGATTGGGGAGAGAACTGAAAGGGTAAAGGTGAGAAAACTCATGGGTTGAGATAAAGACAGTTTAATAGGGAAAGCAAAAGTCATGCGTGCAAGCGGAATTCGTTCACTTCTTCCCATGGGCAGGCAGGTGTGCAGCCATCTCCAGGAGAGCAGGGCTCCATCACGCGTAACCGTTACTTGGGAAGACAAACGCCATCACTCTAAACATCCCCCCCTTCCTTCTTCTTCCCCCAGCTTTATATGCTGAGCATGACATCACATGGCATGGAATATCCCTTGGGTCAGTTGGGGTCAGCTGTCCCAGCTGTGTCCACTCCCAACTCCTTGTGCCCCCCCAGCCTCCTCGCTGGTGGGGTGGGGCAAGGAGCAGAAAAGGCCTTGACTCTGTATCAGCCCTGCTCAGCAGTAACAAAAACATCCCTGTGTTATTAACACTGTTTTCAGCAGAAATCTAAACCAGCCCCATACTAGCTACTAGGAAGAAAATTAGCTCTATCCCAGCCAAACCCAGCACACCATGGCTAGCACTAATGCGTGGCAGAGAATAACCACTCTCTTATTTAGTTCAGCTCATTTGAGTTTTTGTATTGCAAACCTGACAGCTGAAAGCAGAAACAAATCTACTCCTGATTCATGGTGGCAGACACTGGGTTTTACAGGTCCAAAGTGTCTGTGTGAACTGGCAGATTCTTCCCTTTGTTTCCGATCTCCCAGTTGTTCCCTATAGTTCAGAATACACATGATCTTGGCAACTAATACATATATAACATACCTTTGCACGTATATTTTTTCTGATGGGTTCGAGAAATTGTCTGCCCTAGAAGTTATGAATAAAGATGAGTGACTGTGCAATTTCCTTTTATAAAATGTAAGTCTACTAAAAAAGTGGGAAAAGTAAGTAGTTACTGTTTCCTATGAATATTGTTGATCAGTATCATGAATTATGCATGTACCCCTCCTGGGCCCAGTGTCCTCTGGCATTTCTTAAGCAGTAGCTCAATATTTTCTACCACTCTGATAAATCATTCAATAGGGAAAGGGTAAGTCCTGATTCTTCAGCCACTGTTCAGAGGCACTGACTGATGTGGTTTGTCGAACAGCTTAGTTTTACATTCCACAGCTGAAAGTCTGACATCCAAGACGTTAGAGTCCACCAAGGTCACGGGGACATCAGAGTTGTGAAGTGTGCTTTCAGCTTCTTGGATGCTAGGAAATGGCTTGAAATTCAGCAGGAAAATCTCTGCTCCACTAAAGACACAGGTTTTTCTGATGTTTTTTATCTTTTTCTTTTCAGAGATATGAGATAACGATGGTGTCCCAAGGAGCTGATATTTCTTTCTACAAGGAGAATTAAGGGTCAGATATTTCTATAATGTTCACAATATCTATGATATAAACTATTCAGTGAAAATAACCTGGGGCTTTCTTTCCAGGACTGAATCTATTCTAGGCATCTCTTCTATATATGTCGTGAGAAAGATTGTGTAGGACTGTTAGAGGAATTCTGCCATTCACAGATTATGGGTTAACTAAATAATGCTTTAGAGAAAAATAATATGGTTTCATTTCAAAATGAGTGGTTGCAACCCAGCCCTGAACACTAACAGGTTTTTCCCACTGCTGTACACTATGACGTCCCTTTAGTTCCCAAAGCTAAGTGAAATAACAAAGTAACCATGCTAAATACGTCTTGACCTCTTACCTGAGTTTTCTCTCTCCATATTGGAAATCCTTCTGTTCTGTATTTTATTTGAGGCTAGAAGAAGCAAGTTTACTACAGAGAGATTGTTTGTAGGATATTCAAAGCAAATGAAATTCAAATGCAGAATCATGAGCATTCATGGCAGACAGACGTTGTTTCCGTCAGGGATCAAAGATGAGTCTTGTGCCCTGTGCATTTATCCAACCAAATGTCACAAAAAACGGTCACAAAGAACATTTGGCAGATATGGTAAAAATGTTCATGAAAACACACTGAAAAATACATCCGACTAATGTAAAAGCACTATTCCAAAGTCTCAAAGAGCATAAAATACATTCTGTATTTTCAAATATTCATGTGAAAGTGTCAAAAAAACCCAAAAAATCAATGCCAGCACTAAAATCTTTCTCCTGGGAGTATTCTGATAAATGGGGACAGATCTGAGGATGATGCAAGTGGATAAAATTAGCAAACAAAAAAATATAATTAATGGCTGTAAATAATGTGGAAGATGTGCCAACTATCCCTCGCCTGAAAGAATGGAAATAAGAAATGAAGGAAAATACTCTCCATCTTCTTAATGCGAGGAGCGTAACAGATGAGAAGTTCCATTCCGTCTCTCCATAAGGCCTTCACTCCATTTCCAACACCTTGCAGTCAAGGTACCAGGCTTACTTCCCAGAGCAAGAGCTTCCACGGTGCCTTCGTACCAGCAGAGCAGCCCTGCAAGTACCATGCATCCCACACAGCTGACAAACCATTCCACACCACTGTTGCTGATATCTTTGTTATGCTTTTGTCTTGGTGCTCATTTCCTATTTTTATATCCAGCTGGGGAAAGAGCTTGACATGCACACACCTTCCCAATATGTCACACGGCTGCTTGTTAGTACACAGTAGGGAGCTGATCATAAAGAATCTCAGTTCTACTCTTGGCTCTCCAAGAGACACATGCTGTGCGCAGCCTGAGGAACTGAATTGTCCAAACTGATGTAGTTATCCTAAAAAGCAAGATGGAAAAGGAGATAAATTGGGGTCTGACATATTGGCACGTTGGCTCTGAATCCTCGGCCTGACTGTGCAAACTCTCCGTGATATCGTTTTAAGTTTGCTAGCTTCCTTCTAAACTGCCTTCTCTGTTAGGTGTATGACCTTACTCAATAATAATAACAGGAAAATAGATGAGGATTTTAATGGCAGTTACGAGCGAGATTTGTTTTCTTCTTTCCTATTACTGGAGAAAATAGGAATATTTGCTGAAAGCCTCTCTCTTCCTCTTTGATTTTTGTTTTTCCTTATTTGTTTGTTTTCCTGACATGAAATTTGCCCTCAGAATTGAATAGTATCCTTCACACAGTGACAGAGCTATCATGAAGTTAAAATTCCACAGGTGTTTTTTGAGAATATATTTTCCTC